>CAWUFW010004925.1:0-427500 GCA_963921515.1 Calotriton arnoldi
CGTTCAGTTACGTATTGCTACTATCATAGCGCACAGCAGACAGCTATATAAGCATGTGCAGAAAGAACCAACAGAGGAGCAGAAAGAGGCCTTGTTGCAAAATCATCCTGTGCCCACAACTTTTCAGACGGGTACTGGTGGTAACTGACTCTTACTAACCAGAGCCAGTGCTATGCTAAAAGACACTTAGAATACAGTGAAAACACCTACATACACTAGGGAACACTATGCGTTGGGGTAGCCCTGTGATTAGCATGACCTCCTCTGCAAGTCCCTAGTACATAATAGGGCAGGGGGATTAAAACTACCTCTTAAAACGCGCTACAGGGCGCGTTTGCACAGTGGTGAAGGGAGGAGGGGGCCTGACGTGACATGTGTGCAAACGCACCCCGTGGCGCATTTTAAGTTGCGGGATTAAGTCCCCTTGAATTCTGAGGGTCCCTGGGGCCCAACTAGCCCCCAGGTACCTACAGTTAGGACCACAGAGCTGAGTTGCAGAGAGGCGTTCCGAGGCCACGCACCTTTTTCACCTCTCTGCAACGCAACTCTGTTGTGCTTACTGAAGGTACCTGGTGGGCTAGTTGGCCCCCAGGGTCCCTCAGGATTCAAAGGGAATTAATTCCCGAACTTAAAACGCACCACAGGGCGTGTTTGCGCACATGTCACCTGAGGCCCCGCCCCTCCCTTCACCACTGTGCAAACGCGCCCCGTGGTGCGTTTTAAGTTGGGGGATTAGGTCACCTTGAATCCTGAGGGTCCCTGGGGCCCAACTAGCCCACTAGGTACTTCCAGTAAGCACCACAGGCCTGCGTTGCAATGCCTGTAACAAATTGTGCAGTTGTGTTTAGGTAGTGAAGAGGGTCGTGCTGGGGGTAGTGTTTTAGGGTTTAGGGTAGTGCAGTGGTGTTTGTGTAGTGTAGGGGGTCATGCTGGGGGTACATTTAGGGTAGTGCAGTGGTGTTTGGGTAGTGTAGGGAGTCGTGCTGGGGGAGTGTTTTAGGGTTTAGGGTAGTGCAGTGGTGTTTGGGTAGTGTAGGGGTCGTGCTGGGGGTAGTGTTTTAGGGTTTAGGGTAGTGCAGTGGTGTTTGGGTAGTGTAGGGGTCATGCTGGGGGTAGTGATTTAGGGTAGTGCAGTGGTGTTTGGGTAGTGTAGGGGGTACTGCTGGGGGTAGTGTTTTAGGGTTTAGGTTAGTGCAGTGGTGTTTGGGTAGTGTAGGGGTACTGCTGGGGGTAGTGTTTTAGGGTTTAGGGTAGTGCAGTGGTGTTTGTGTAGTGTAGGGGGTAGTGTTTTAGGGTTTAGGGTAGTGCAGTGGTGTTTGTGTAGTGTAGGAGGTCATGTTTTAGGGTTTAGGGTAGTGCAGTGGTCTTTGGGTAGTGTAGGGAGTCATGCGGGGTAGTGTTTTAGGGTTTAGGGTAGTGTAGGGGGTCATGCGGGGGGTAGTGTTTTAGGGATTAGGGTAGTGCATTGGTGTTTGGGTAGTGTAGGGGGTCATGCGGGGGTAGTGTTTTAGGGTTTAGGGCAGTGCAGTGGTGTTTGGGTAGTGTAGGGGTCGTGCTGGGGGAGTGTTTTAGGGTTTAGGGCAGTGCAGTGGTGTTTGGGTAGTGTAGGGGGTCGTGCTGGGGAGTGTTTTAGGGTTTAGGGCAGTGCAGTGGTGTTTGGGTAGTGTAGGGGGTCGTGCTGGGGGAGTGTTTTAGGGTTTAGGGCAGTGCAGTGGTGTTCGGGTAGTGTATGGGGTTGTGCTGGGGGAGTGTTTGAGGGTTTAGGGCAGTGCAGTCGTGTTCGGGTAGTGTAGGGGTTGTGCTGGGGGTAGTATTTTAGGGTTTAGGGTAGTGCAGTGGTGTTCGGGTAGTGTAGGAGGTCGTGCTAGGGTTTAGGGCAGTACAGTGGTGTTTGGGCAGTGTAGGGGGTAATGCTGGGGGTGGTGTTTTAGGGTTTAGGGCAGTGCAGTGGTGTTCGGGCAGTGTAGGGGGTCGTGCTGGGGGTGGTGTTTCAGGGTTTAGGGCAGTGCAGTGGTGTTCGGGCAGTGTAGGGGGTGGTGTTTCAGGGTTTAGGCCAGTGCAGTGGTGTTCGGGCAGTGTAGGGGGTCGTGCAGGGGTGGTGTTTCAGGGTTTAGGGCAGTGGTGTTCGGGCAGTGTAGGGGGTCGTGCTGGGGGTGGTGTTTCAGGGTTTGGGGCAGTGCAGTGGTGTTCGAGCAGTAAAGGGGGTCGTGCTGGGGGTGGTGTTTCAGGGTTTAGGGCAGTGCAGTGGTGTTCGGGCAGTGTAGGGGTGCTGCAGGGGGTGGTGTTTCAGGGTTTAGGGCAGTGCAGTGGTGTTCGGGCAGTGTAGGGGGTCATGCAGGGGGTGGTGTTTCAGGGTTTAGGGCAGTGCAGTGGTGTTCGGGCAGTGTAGGGGTCGTGCTGGGGCTGGTGTTTCAGGGTTTAGGGCAGTACAGTGGTGTTCGGGCAGTGTAGGGGGTCATGCTGGGGCTGGTGTTTCAGGGTTTAGGGCAGTGCAGTGGTGTTCGGGCAGTGTAGGGGGTTGTGCTGTGGCTGGTGTTTCAGGGTTTAGGGCAGTGCAGTGGTGTTCGGGCAGTGTAGGTGGTCGTGCTGGGGCTGGTGTTTCAGGGTTTAGGGCAGTGCAGTGGTGTTCGGGCAGTGTAGGGGTCATGCTGGGGCTGGTGTTTCAGGGTTTAGGGCAGTGCAGTGGTGTTCGGGCAGTGTAGGGGGTCTTGCTGGGGCTGGTGTTTCAGAGTCTAGGGCAGTGCAGTGGTGTTCAGGCAGTTTAGGGGGTCTTGCTGGGGCTGGTGTTTCAGGGTTTAGGGCAGTGCAGTGGTTTTCGGGCAGTGTAGGGGGTCGTGCTGGGGGTGGTGTTTCGGGGTTTAGGGCAGTGCAGTGGTGTTTGGGCAGTGTAGGGGTCATGCTGGGGCTAGTGTTTCAGGATTTAGGGCAGAGCAATGGTGTTCAGGCAGTGTAGGGGGTTTTGCTGGAGGTGGTGTTTCAGGGTTTAGGGCAGTGCAGTGGTGTTCGTGCAGTGTAGGGGGTGGTGTTTCAGGGTTTAGGGCAGTGCAGTGGTGTTCGGGCAGTGTAGGTGGTCGTGCTGGGGCTGGTGTTTCAGGGTTTAGGGCAGTGCAGTGGTGTTTGGGCAGTGTAGGGGGTCGTGCTGGGGGTGGTGTTTCAGGGTTTAGGGCAGTGCAGTGGTGTTCCGGCAGTGTAGGAGGTCGTGCAGGGGGTGGTGTTTCAGGGTTTAGGGCAGTGCAGTGGTGTTCGGGCAGTGTAGGGTGTCGTGCTGGGGGTGGTGTTTCAGGGTTTAGGGCAGTGCAGTGGTGTTCGGGCAGTGTAGGGTGTCGTGCTGAGGGGTGGTGTTTCAGGGTTTAGGGCAGTGCAGTGGTGTTCGGGCAGTGTAGGGGGTCATGCAGGGGTGGTGTTTCAGGGTTTAGGGCAGTGCAGTGGTGTTCGGCCAGTGTAGGTGGTCTTGCTGGGGGTGGTGTTTCAGGCTTTAGTGCAGTGGTGTTCAGGCAGTGTAGGGGGTCTTGCTGGGGGTGGTGTTTCAGGGTTTAGGGCAGTGCAGTGGTGTTCGGGCAGTGTAGGGGGTCTTGCTGGGCCGGGTGTTTCAGGGTTTAGGGCAGTGCAGTGGTTTTCGGGCAGTGTAGGTGGTCGGGCTGGTGTTTCAGGGTTTAGGGCAGTGCAGTGGTGTTCGGGCAGTGTACGGGGTTGTGCTGGGGCTGGTGTGTCAGGGTTTAGGGCAGTGCAGTGGTGTTTGGGCAGTGTAGGGGGTCATGCTGGGGGTGGTGTTTCAGGGTTTAGGGCAGTGCAGTGGTGTTCGGGCAGTGTAGGGGGTCGTGCTGGGGCTGGTGTTTCATGGTTTAGGGCAGTGCAGTGGTGTTCGGGCAGTGTAGGGGGTCGTGCTGGGGGTGGTGTTTCAGGGTTTAGGGCAGTGCAGTGGTGTTCAGGCAGTGTAGGGGGTCATGCTGGGGGTGGTGTTTCAGGGTTTAGGGCAGTACAGTGGTGTACGGGCAGTGTAGGGGTCTTGCTGGGGGTGGTGTTTCAGGGTTTAGGGCAGTGGTGTTCGGGCAGTGTAGGGGGTCTTGCTGGGGGTAGTGTTTCGGGGTTTAGGGCAGTGCAGTTGTGTTCGTGCAGTGTAGGGGGTCGTGCTGGGGGTGGTGTTTCAGGGTTTAGGGCAGTGCAGTAGTGTTCGGGCAGTGTAGGGTATCGTGCAGGGGTGGTGTTTCAGGGTTTAGGGCAGTGCAGTGGTGTTCGGACAGTGTAGGGGCTCGTGAAGGGGGTGGTGTTTCAGGGTTTAGGGCAGTGCAGTGGTGTTCGGGCAGTGTAGGGGGTCGTGCTAGGGTATGTGTTTCAGGGTTTAGGGCAGTGCAGTGGTGTTCGGGCAGTGTAGGGGGTCGTGCTGGGGGTAGTGTTTTAGGGTTTAAGGTAGTGCAGTGGTGTTTGTGTAGTGTAGGGGTCGTGCTGGGGGCAGTGTTTTAGGGTTTAGGGTAGTGCAGTGGTGCTTGTGTAGTGTAGGGGGTCGTGCTGGGGGTAGTGTTTTAGGGTTTAGGGTAGTGCAGTGGTGTTTGTGTAGTGTAGGGGTCATGTTTTAGGGTAGTGCAGTGGTGTTTGGGTAGTGTAGGGGTCGTGCTGGGGGTAGTGTTTTAGGATTTAGGTTAGTGCAGTGGTGTTGGGGTAGTGTTTTAGGGTTTAGGGTAGTGCAGTGGTGTTTGTGTAGTGTAGGGGGTCATGCTGGGGGTAGTGTTTTAGGGTTTAGGGTAGTGCAGTGGTGTTTTTGTAGTGTAGGGGGTCATGTTTTAAGATGCAACGCTCCAATACCTGACCAGTATGCACTACATAAAACTGCAAAAAAACTAAAAATAAAAAGTGTTTTGCACACTTTTGTCATTGGGCTATATGTGGGCTACATCTGGGTAATATTTGTGCTACATTTGGGCTCTTTTTTCACTGGTGGCCATCTTGGAAGACTTCTTTGTTATGAAGTTTCCTAATTTCCTCATTTACTGCAGTCTCCTCAGTAGGAAATGCTTTCAGTTTTTACTTTGATTCCATCAAGAAGGCATTCAGATGTGTCACACATTTGCCATAAATTCAGAATGTTATTACTCTAGTTGTTCATTAGATCACTGTAGTAAAGCTACTGCTCACCAAGGAGTTAACTGGAAGTCTACTGCTGGAATTGAAAGTGATTGTTTCAGTCTGCATGTCAGACTTTTCTAATGAAATAGAAGAGGATTTGAGATCTCACTTAAAACATGCACTACATTTTCTTTTTGCAGCACTAACCATAATTTCTATGGCAAAATGAACCCCCTCATTTTGTTCCTTTTTAAATTAAATGTTTTAAGTGTTACCAGTTTATTCCAATCAAGATGGCTTCAGGTGTGCCATACTTTTGTCATAAGTAAGGCTGTTAGCACTCTAGTTGTTCTTTAGAACACTCTGGGAAGCTGCAGTAGAACACAAAGGCATCAACTGACAGGCTGCTCCTGTTGAAATATAACAGGAAGATATTTGAGATCTCACTTAAAACATGTCCTAATTTTTCTTTCTACAGCACTAACCATAATTTCTATGGCAAAATGAACCCCCTCATTTTGTTCCTTTTTAAATTAAATGTTTTAAGTGTTACCAGTTTATTCCAATCAAGATGGCTTCAGGTGTGCCATACTTTTGTCATAAGTAAGACTGTTAGCGCTCTAGTTGTTCTTTAGAACACTCTGGGAAGCTGCAGTAGAACACAAAGGCATCAACTGACAGGCTGCTCCTGTTGAAATATAACAGGAAGATATTTGAGATCACACTTGAAACATGTCCTAATTTTTCTTTCTACAGCACTAACCATAATTTCTATGACAAAATGAACCCCATCATTTTGTTCCTTTTTAAATTAAATGTTTTAAGTGTTACCAGTTTATTCCAATCAAGATGGCTTCAGGTGTGCCATACGTTTGTCATAAGTAAGACTGTTAGCGCTCTAGTTGTTCTTTAGAACACTCTGGGAAGCTGCAGTAGAACACAAAGGCATCAACTGACAGGCTGCTCCTGTTGAAATATAACAGGAAGATATTTGAGATCACACTTGAAACATGTCCTAATTTTTCTTTCCAGAGCACTAACCATAATTTCTTTGACAAGATGAACCCCTCATTTTGTTACTTTTTAAATTAAATGTTTTAAGTGTTACCAGTTTATTCCAATCAAGATGGCTTCAGGTGTGCCATACTTTTGTCATAAGTAAGGCTGTTAGCACTCTAGTTGTTCTTTAGAACACTCTGGGAAGCTGCAGTAGAACACAAAGGAATCAACTGACAGTCTCTGCCCTTGTTGGATGTACATGTTTTACTGAGAATGTCAGACTTCATTCTCACATGACTGAGAAAGATAATGTGAATTTACAGAAAATATGCTCTCATTTTAGCTTCTGGGGCACCTTCCAAAACTGTATGGGACAAGCATGTGAAAATAGTTTTCTCTCAAACATGATTCATGATATCCCAGCAGAAGGTTTTTCACAGGGTAAAATCACCTTAGAACACACCACAATTCCTGAAATTAGTATGGTACCATCAACAAATGAATTCTAATGTAACTAAAGTCTGTTATCACCCTTTATAGTTCTCCTTTTGGTAACCCTCAAAATCTTCGATTCACTACAATGCATTTCAATGGGGTACTATCATTTATATTGGTCCCAAGATGGCTGCCAGCAATTCCAGGATGAAGTGCTGACAGCCAATCAGATCTCACGATGACATGTGTGGTTAGGCTCCGCCCAGATATATATGTGTTTTTACTTTTGATTTTCTCAGCAACTACTGAACGGATTTACACCATTTAACAAAAAGGGTTCTTTTTGAACCAAGAACTACCTCTTTGCAAAATTTGGTGTAATTCCGTTCAGCAGTTCGGGCTGTAGCCTTGCATAAAGTTTCCTATGGGAAATTGATTTTTTGACTCTTATTTATTTAATTTCTCCGCAACTACTGAACGGATTTACACCATTTAACAAAAAGGGTTCTTTATGAACCAAGAACTACCTCTTTGCCAAATTTGGTGTAATTCCGTTCAGCAGTTCGGGCTGTAGCCGTGTCTAAAGTTTCCTATGGGAAAATGAATGGGGAAAAGACGTTTTGGGACCCCCTTTTTCTCGGCCCCGCTTGACGAATCACCCTGAGACTTTCAGGGTAGGAGCGGACCGGAGCGGGCCATAAAGTTTGAAAATTTCGCGAAGATTCGTCAACCGACGCAAGAGTTATTTCAAATAGAATGTCGCGGATTTCCTATGGAAAATAGGTCCTAACTATAACTATCTACTGGCGACCGCCAGTAGATAATATATATATATATAACCTACTGGCAGTCGCCAGTAGGTAGTTATAGTTAGGACCTAGTTTCCATAGGAAAAGCGTTTTTTGTTTTCCCAATAACTTTGGAGTAGTTAGACGAATCTTCGCAAAATTTTCAAAACTAGTGGGGCGCTCCTGTCTTGAAAGTTTCGGGGTGATTCGTCAAGCGGGGGCCGAGAAAAAAGGGGGGTCCCAAAACACGTTTTCCCCATGTAAATTTCCATAGGAAACTTTAGACAAAGCTACAGCCCGAACTGCTGAACGGAATTACACCAAATTTGGCAAAAAGGTAGGTCTTGGTTCAGAAAGAGCCCTTTTTGTTAAATGGTGTAAATCCGTTCGGTAGTTTTTTAAATATTAAAGGAAAAAGAAATTTATATATCAGTGCTTCACTCTGATTGGCTGCCAACACTCCAAACCAGGAAGTGTTGGCAGCCATCTTGTGACTCGGTAACCGAGTCACAAGAAAAGAGTGGAAAAAAGGTTGAAAAGCAAGAAAAGGGGGCAGGGTCGAAACACCCTGACCCCCTAGGCCTGCTCAGGGGGTCCCACAAAGACCCCCAGGGCCAAAAAAAGAAGCTGTGTTTGCAGCGTGGTGTAAAAAGGGACGTGGCCTCGGAACACCTCTCTGCAACACAGCTCTGTGGCGCTTACTGGAGGTACCTGGTGTGCTACTTGGCCCCCAGGGACCCTCAAGATTCAAGGGGACTTAATCCCCCAACTTACAACGCGCCAGGGGGCGCCTTTGCACAGTGGTGCAGGGAGGGGGCGGGCCTGATATAACAAGTTAGCAATCCTGCTGTGTGGGACTTACTGGAGGTTATAAAAGGGGTAGTTGGCACCCAAGGTTGACGTTGGGAGCTAACTATCCCTCCTGTTACCTTCACTAAATCCACACACAGTGGGATTGCTAAAAGGTGTTTGGAGGCCACACTCAACTTTACCCACCACTCTGCAAACGCGACTTTCTATGTTATAGTTAGAAATTAGCATTTAAAAAACCTTTGAAATTCACTGAAAAAACCAAAGGTTTCAGGGACGTTATAGTTAGAAATTAGCATTTAAAAAACCTTTGAAATTCACTGAAAAAACCATAGGTTTCAGGCACGTTATAGTTAGAAATTAGCATTTAAAAAACCTTAGAAATTCACTGAAAAAACCATAGGTTTCAGGGACGTTGTAGTTAGTTGGACATTTCACTCGTACAAAACCAGTGAAATTCCGCCGTTATAGTTAGTTCAGCTAACTATAACTCGTGCCCCCGCAATGCACTGCTGATGACGTCACATATTACATCATTCATGACATGGGCAGTGACATCACTGATGACATCACTGTTGACATCTCAAATGACATCACTGATGACATCACTGATGACTTCATCCACGTGAAAATCTAATGCACCTCCTCACACCCTAATATAACCTTTGATACACCCACTCTAAAATACAGACTACCATTTTCGAAACCATAGACACACCAATACCAGTTACTACATACGCACTCACTGATTCCTAGGTCTACACACACATCCACTCATTCACCCATACAGTCACTCATACATACAGTCACTCATCAATACAACACTATCATATGCACTCATACACCTATACAGACACTCACACACCGCCACTCATCCAGAGTTCCTCACACACCTAGTCAGTCATGCAAAGAATCAATCACACTTCCATTTACTCACCTATACAGTTATACACACACCACCTCACTTATTCATACAGATACTGACGCATACTTACTCTCTTATACAATCACTGATACAAGTACACACTCATCCATACAGCCACTCTCACAATCACTGACTCTCACGTATAGTCATTTATGTACTCCAACTCTCACATACACTGCCTTTTAGATATGTAGTTACTTGGACATGTACCACTGAGACAACCATTCACTCACTAACACACCCATGCACACACTCACCCACCCATTCAGCTGTTTCTACATGCACTCTTGAACCCATACACCCAGTGAATCAATCACTCACACATCTATGCACAGAGTCACACACCTCCCACCCACGCACACATACACTCAGGCACCCATACAAATACTCAGGCAACCAATCAATAACCCATATAGACACTCATGTAGCTACTCACCAACCCATGCAGCAGCTTACACAACAACAGACAGACTAATACAGACATTCACACAGTTTAGTCACTAACCCATGCATTCAGTAAGACACATTTAATCACTCACTTATACTGTCAGTCACGCACCTACTAAATCTTCCATCCAGACACTTACACCCACTCATTCTTCAATACACCTTGGCATATATATAAAACATATTTAAACTTTATAGAAACACACAGTCACTGGATGATGTCATCAGTGATGTCATCAGTGATGTCACTGACCATGTCATGAATGATGTAATATGTGACGTCATCAGCAGTGCATTGCGGGGGCACGAGTTATAGTTAGCTGAACTAACTATAACGGCGGAATTTCACTGGTTTTGTACGAGTGAAATGTCCAACTAACTATAACGTCCCTGAAACCTATGGTTTTTTCAGTGAATTTCTAAGGTTTTTTAAATGCTAATTTCTAACTATAACGTGCCTGAAACCTATGGTTTTTTCAGTGAATATATGTATTCATATATATATCTATAAACACATAACACTTATCTGCAAAATACCTACATTTATATGCACATTTTTTACCACGCATATGCCTTTACCATTCATACCTTTACAATAAAATTCATTGCTATGGTATCTTTGATAAAGGCATACTCGTGGTAAAAAAAGTTGTTGTAAAGACAGTCTTTGTAAAGCCACCATTGTAAAGGCATTCGTTGTTTAGACATCGTTGTAAACAATGTTTTCCCATATTGACAGATAATGGCTACTCTAAACCCCTTTCCAATTTGCTCAGACTACTAACAGCCAACTCTGGGGTGAAACCGGATCATGCCTCCCTCTCAGCAAATAAAATTGAACAATATACAGGGTACCCCTCAGAGGACGTAGACGCAAGGACCAGGAACGGTGTGTGCGGTGGCCGGAATGGCAGGACCCCTAAGGTGCGCAGATTATTGGAGCAATTAAGAACTCATAACTTCTCTTGGAGAATAAGATAGACACGGTCTTGATAGAGGTGAACATCCTGCGCATAGACCTCTGGAAGGCCTATAGTTGCAAAAGATATTGGGATCGAGTGCCAGCTTTTTGAGCAGAGAGACCACTTTAGCCAGTTTCCATGCGGCAGGCAAGACCCCTGAAGCAAGAGAATGGTTAAAAATGGGGTTAATTACAGGGTTGATGACATCTATCACCGCAGCTAGCAACGTAGGGGGACAGGCATCCAGAAGGGAGACCAAATAGCTTCTCTAGATTGTTCTAAAGAGTTAGGCCTAAACTGGATAAGCCTATTGCTATGGCTGTCAGGAATCGTAAGACAGACAAGAGGAGGTCTCTCCTGGAGAGCAGGCAGTGATCTCTGAATATCAGTAATTTTAGACTTAAAGAACGTTGCTAGTCCATTGCTTAAATCTTGGGAAGGGGCAATTGCCCTGTGGCAGGACTGTGGAGAAAGAAAGGTTTTCACATTCAGAAGGACGGAGCGGGAGCTGGGCTCAGCAGTTAATTTTGTTGGCAAGAAACACACTTTGCACCTGTTTAAGAGAGGTGTGATGAGCTCTAAGAGCAGCTTTCTAGTTAACTTTACTCTCAGGTGAGTAGCTCTCATGCCATGTGCGTTTGAGCTGTTTACAGGATTTACGTTCCGCTGCCAGAGTACGCGAAAGCCAAGGCACCGGAGTCTGCCCTTTCTCTTCTTCAGCTCTTGTAAAGGGAGCAGCACATCTGCTGCCCCTGTTCTCCATGTTTTAATCAAGATCATTGGTCAGGCAGGGGCGAGTGTTGGCCAGGAGATCCACCCAATCAGATGTTTTCACCTTCTTCCATGCCGTATAGACAATGATGTCCGCCCTCCTGCCCTGAAAAGTCTATTTTCCAAACGAAAAATATCAAATTATGGTCAGTCAATAGTGCGAGCTCGTAAGGGCAGATTCATGACAAATAGTTTGAAAAAAATCAAATCAATGGTATGTCCTGCCGAGTGGGAGGGGGCCAAGACCAGCTGGGGCAGGTTTAAGGAGAGCACATGCTCAATAAGTGTAAGTGCTGATTTGTCCTGTGAGTCATCAGCGTATAGGTTAAAAAACTTCCCATTGCAAATGATAAGGAGTCAGAGCTTCTTCTAGGGATCCAATGAAGGTCCCAGCTGGGTGTGGGGGTTGATAGATCAGTGACTCTGAAAATGAGCTTTGGGCTGAAAACACAAGGTGGAAGTGAAGGCTCTCTGCTCCCTGGAGATCAGCAAGCTCAAAAGTCAAGGAAGCCAAAGGAGGTTTAAAAGCCATTGACACACCACTACCCTGTTTGTGACTTCTATCGCAATGGACCAATGAGTAACCCTCAGGAATAGCCAGCACAATATCTGGAGCAGAAACCTCATTCAGCCATGTTTCAGTCATAAAAATGACATCTAGCCTGCCACTACTAAGTAGATCAAAGATGTGCCGGGCATGTTTATGCAGGGATAGAAAATGTATTTGGAGTGCTGACAATTCAATGACTAAATTATCCCCGCTCTGTAAGGTACTCCAGGGACCATCCTTAGATTTGGGGGAGAGAACAGGGGCTGGGCAGTCTAGGGAGGTTTCAAAATGGCATGCTGGTCAGGAAACACGTTCATGGAAATGTTCTAGGTCCAACGTGTTAGAGCAGGTAAAGCATGGGGACAAAGCCCTCAGCTCAACACTGGAGTAGCAGATATGGCTATGGTTGTCTGGCACATCTCGACAGCATGGACTGGCGCTGGCCACGATCGAGAAACAGACAGGCGCAGACGGACTTGCCTTAGGTGCACCAGCAGTGCGCCCACTGTGCGTCCACGCCACGGTGCTGCTAAAGTGCACCTGCGGCACCAAAGCATCGGAGTGTCCCTGCCTGCTGCTGAGCGACTAGAGCATATCCTCAACCAAAAATGGCACCTATGGTTGTCTCCGGCAGGTAAAAATGGCTGCTCGTGACAACACACAATAAAGCTCCTCGTATTACAGCCCCTACTTAGCAACAGTAGAAAAAAAAACCCAAACCACAGGTAACACATTATTTTTTTAAACTTAGTTAAAAGCAGTTTTTCAGCAAGGCAGAATTAAATGAGGCGTGTACCTAAAAACGAGTCCACGCCACAGTGCACTTTATAATATAAATTAAAAAATATACTGGTGTACTGTAATTTTCCATGTTTTGCATTATGATTATTATGCAAGATTACGCCATGTTGCATAATTGAGTTTGTTCTGGTAAAAATCCTATCACAAGGCCACTGGATGAGTGCAAGGAAGTGAATGCGAGTGGCTGTTTGCATCATGCACAATTTTGTGCTTTTCTTTAGAGAAAAATGTTTTCTTGCTCAGAAAATTGATGCCCACTCACATTTCACACCAAAGAATTGGGTGAAATACCAAAGCCAACATCTCATGTCATAGCACATAGTTTGGCATAATATTTTAGACATTTCACATAATTTCATCAAATTACATTTTACAAATCTTTCCCAGATCTAAAGCAAAGCAGCACTCTTGTGTTTCTGTAATGTCACTCACGGTGTATGATGAGTGACTGCACTGCGCAGACTGCTCTGGCGTCCCTGCATTTGCCATAGTCGGGTGGTATGTTTCATGAGTTGCTTGGAGTGGTGAGCAGGAAAAGCAGCATTGGAATTGAGAGTGGAACAGGGAATGTCTAACTTAAGTTTTTTCATTAATCACCAAATTAATGTTATGTCTTTGTGAAAAAGGACACGGGCAAGCCTTGAACCAACCCTTCATAAGATGGTTGGTTCACCAAAGAAAATGATTTGAGGTTCCCAATCTAAGATGGAGGTGACTATTTTGGTGTGATGTGAGTTCCTGTTTTAGTCATATATAAAAGAGACAGTCATAACAGGAAGATGGATCATAATGCATTTGCTCTCTTAGTTGTCATTGCATTTTTTCACCCTGTTAGGAAGTGGGTTCTGTTCCACTTTAACACCTTAGAAAGCTTTGATTTTGGAACATCTAGTTTTCAAGTCTCTCTTGTGACTGCATTTCACTAAGTGAGTCTCACCCTCCTTATGCTCTAATAAAACAGCTTTGAGTGGCAACTGGCAGCAGCCTCCTTTTAAAATATGATTCATTGCTGTACAGCTGGTGTAAGAGGCTCTGCACTAATGACAAATGAACAAGTGTGCACATGCTTGCAAACCTGTGTGTGGGCTGACCAAGTGGGACTTTTGTGTAACTCGCATTTTTTGCATGCAAGTATCCTGTCGCAGATGGACCTTTAATACATTGATTATAACTTGTACAGGAAACATAATTTAATTAGGTATTCCCAAAAAATAAATATCCCCATTTCATTTTCACTATAGTGTGAGTCTGTAGTGCTTTACAATGAGTCTGTAATGCTGGACTGAAAGTCTGTAGTGCTTTTCTCTATACATACTTTAGGTGACAACTGCAACAAAATATCAACTTTGAATGAGCTCAAGATAGAAGAAAGATTAAAGTTGTTCCTCCTAGGTTTAATTTTTACACATTTGCATTCCTTCTTATCATTTTGGTGTTGAAGTATTTTTCTGAACCAGACCCTAATGAGACTTAGGGGCATATTATCAAGGATCTGCGATATTTATCGCAAAGCGCGCTTAGCGCTGTTTTTGTTATCGCCGGCTATCGCTGGATTTCCTCGCCGTGATAGAGCGGCATTATCAACGCGTGTCGCAAATGCGATAGGAAATCCAGTGATAGCGTGTAAAACCAGCAATAGCGTGAGTATTCCAGCGCTAAATCAACAGCGCTAATGAAAAGCTTGCTAATAGGCAAGTGTATACTTAACCCAACAATCCACCCCCCATTGACAAGATGGTTAAGGTAAGTTTTTTCAGGCGTTAAGTTCCAGCGATAAGCGCGGTTAGCGCGAATTTTCCTATCGCTTCGCGGGCATTGATAATAGGGGAAGTTGTGTTTGCGACTGTTTCAATGGAGTTTTAGTCAGGAACGCCTACTTTGCATGTCATTAGCGATAAATATCGCTGAAATACAAAGCGGCACCAAAACGGTCGCTTTCGCCATAAAGCTGTCGCTAACAGCCCTTGATAATATGCCCCTTGGACTTTTTTAAAGTTAATTACTCTGCTGGTCAGCAGTAGCTTGCCAAAGACAATGTGCCCATTTGTCAAGGATTTGCCGACTCCTAAGAGAAGAAGAGGGTAGGGGATTAACTTGCATGACCTAATTAACCCCTACTTACTGACAAGCCTCGGCATGCTCTTTCTTACAGGTACAAATGGACCATTAAGATTTCTGGCTGCACTCACAAGAGGGGTTCCCTTTTGTAGTTTTAGAGGGAAGAGACAATTTTTAGGTCTCGCCTTGGCAGCGCATGCGCTGCATGCGCTGTCTCAGCGAGACATAAAGTAATCTGTATATTAGGTGAAACTCCGTGTAATTTGTCATACCGCTTGCGATTAGTTTAACTGTGGCATTGCTGTTCTTATCTTGCTTTCTGTTGGCTGTTGATCCGATAGTAACTTCCGTGTAGTCCGGAAGCAGCGGCGCCTAACTACAGTTTTCGTCCGCTCGCACTTGATTTTGTAGTTCCTTATGGGCAAGGAGCAGCCCCGTTGTGCCGGTCACATGGACCCGGCTTGCTCGTCACATGATGAGCAGGGATTCTGGGAGTTGTAGTTCGCCGTGTCCCGGGGGCTGGTGGGCAAGCCGTTTGCCTGGTGTCTCAGATCACAAGAAAGCGCATTCCTTCAAAGAAGCCACCTCTTCTTTGTCGTCGCCACTTTCACAAACACGGGATGTGCTGATAAGCGCAGAGTGGGGGCAGTTGTCGCATGTTATGGTCCCGGACCGCTTCCTTTACCTCAAGTGTCGGCCTTGGCACTTCCCTTTCACACGGTAATCAGCGGAGGTGTTGTGGGGGATGACGCCGAGTCATTACAACACCACTTCACTCTTCGCCCCCTCCAAACCAGAAATATGACTGCACTCTGAGAGTCAGCAGCAGTGTTTACAAGTGTTTCTGCTGCAGACTACCCACCTGAGGCTGCTGAGTGGGCTATCGCACTTAATGCAGCGAATTCTGGCTAGATTGGCAACCAGACATTCCCTCAACGGGTGAGGGCTGGCTGGGCATCGCACCAGGCCGCGAAAAAACACCCATATTTCAACTGCTGGCACTCCCCAGGCCCTAAGGCTGACAGGATTCGACCGCCAGCAAAACACACCCAAAAATATAGTTTAACCCCTTCCATGCTTATGACGAGCTGGACTCGTCATGGCACACAGTGCTCGTGTGCTCATGACGAGTCCAGCTCGTCATAAGACCACCCACGGGGAAGCGCTGGCGCTCCCCCGTGGGAATCCGATCGTCGGGGTTTTTTTAGGAGGCAGGGGAAGGACTTCCCCTGCCTCCCCCGCCCCCGCCCCCATCAATGACGTCAGCGCGCGAGGCGCGCTGACATCGTTGAGGGTTTCCCTTTCTTCCCGACGCGCTGGAAGCCATTTGCTTCCAGCGCGTCGGAAATAAGGTGAGTTTTGGCTCGGGGAGGGGGGTTTGATTCAAAAGAGACATCGAGGGAAAGGAAAGGGTTTTCCTTTCCCCCGATGCCTCTTTGTGCATTCCTGCTGCACGATCATGTGATCGTGCAGCAGGAAATGCCCACTAGAGCGGGATTGTGAGCGTGGAGATGTGCCTTCTCTCCATTGCCACCCTGTAAAGTTAGCTGTAATCCTTGATGGAGGTCTCTGCACCCTTGATTTTCTCGAGCGCAATCCTCGTGTAGTTCCTGTGACCAGGAGGTTCCTTCTCCTCGTCTGCCGCTGCGATCCTGCTCTGACCCTTTATAAACAAGAGGCATGTGAACGGGCCTAGAAGCCCCGCTCGTTTGGCCCCGCCACACATACACTAGCGGTATGCAACGTATGCCCGCCCTTTCCCTACTATGATGGACAGCTTACTCAAAGGATCCCGGCGCTTTCGGCGCGGTGGCAAAGTTACAGACACACAGGTCACTGGAGACAATCCTTGATGGAGGTCTCTGCACCCTTGATTTTCTTGAGCGCAATCCTTCTCCTCGTCTGCCGCTGCGATCCTGCAATTCTTCTGGTCCTTTACGCAGCTGTAGTGTAGGAAAGGCATTATACATTTACCCAACGAGGTAGCACTTACTGATTAGCCAGTAGAAAGTACTCCAGTTGAGTAGAGGTATTGCACAAAACGGTGGCATCTTCGTGAGCGTGGAGATGTACCTTCTCTCCATTGCCACCCTGTAAAGTTAGCTGTAATCCTTGATGGAGGTCTCTGCACCCTTGATTTTCTCGAGCGCAATCCTCGTGTAGTTCCTGTGACCAGGAGGTTCCTTCTCCTCGTCTGCCGCTGCGATCCTGCTCTGACCCTTTATAAACAAGAGGCATGTGAACGGGCCTAGAAGCCCCGCCACACATACACTAGCGGTATGCAACGTATGCCCGCCCTTTCCCTACTATGACGGACAGCTTACTCAAAGGATCCCGGCGCTTTCGGCGCGGTGGCAAAGTTACAGACACACAGGTCACTGGAGACAATCCTTGATGGAGGTCTCTGCACCCTTGATTTTCTCGAGCGCAATCCTCGTGTAGTTCCTGTGACCAGGAGGTTCCTTCTCCTCGTCTGCCGCTGCGATCCTGCTCTGACCCTTTATAAACAAGAGGCATGTGAACGGGCCTAGAAGCCCCGCTCGTTTGGCCCCGCCACACATACACTAGCGGTATGCAACGTATGCCCGCCCTTTCCCTACTAAGATGGACAGCTTACTCAAAGGATCCCGGCGCTTTCGGTGCGGTGGCAAAGTTACAGACACACAGGTCACTGGAGACAATCCTTGATGGAGGTCTCTGCACCCTTGATTTTCTCGAGCGCAATCCTCGTGTAGTTCCTGTGACCAGGAGGTTCCTTCTCCTCGTCTGCCGCTGCGATCCTGCTCTGACCCTTTATAAACAAGAGGCATGTGAACGGGCCTAGAAGCCCCGCTCGTTTGGCCCCGCCACACATACACTAGCGGTATGCAACGTATGCCCGCCCTTTCCCTACTATGATGGACAGCTTACTCAAAGGATCCCGGCGCTTTCGGCGCAGTGGCAAAGTTACAGACACACAGGTCACTGGAGACAATTCTTCTGGTCCTTTACGCAGCTGTAGTGTAGGAAAGGCACTATACATTTACCCAACGAGGTAGCACTTACTGATTAGCCAGTAGAAAGCACTCCAGTTGAGTAGAGGTATTGCACAAAACGGTGGCATCTTCGTGGATAAATATGCAGGGCAGATGTGCCTTCTCTCCATTTACACCCTGAAAAGTTAGCTGTAATCCTTGATGGAGGTCTTTGCATCCTTGAATTTCTCGAGCGCAATGCTCGTGTAGTTCCTGTGACCAGGAGGTTCCTTCTCCTCGTCTGCCGCTGAGATCCTGCTCTGACCCTTTATAAACAAGAGGCATGTGAACGGGCTTAGAAGCCCCGCCACACATACACTAGCGGTATGCAACGTATGCCCGCCCTTTCCCCACTATGATGGACAGCTTACTCAAAGGACCCCGGCACTTTCGGCGCGGTGGCAAAGTTACAGACACACAGGTCACTGGAGACAATTCTTCTGGTCCTTTACGCAGCTGTAGTGTAGGAAAGGCACTATACATTTACCCAACGAGGTAGCACTTACTGATTAGCCAGTAGAAAGCACTCCAGTTGAGTAGAGGTATTGCACAAAACGGTGGCATCTTCGTGGATAAATATGCAGGGCAGATGTGCCTTCTCTCCATTTACACCCTGAAAAGTTAGCTGTAATCCTTGATGGAGGTCTTTGCATCCTTGAATTTCTTGAGCGCAATGCTCGTGTAGGTCCTGTGACCAGGAGGTTCCTTCTCCTCGTCTGCCGCTGAGATCCTGCTCTGACCCTTTATCCCCTTCGGTGCTTATGACGAGCTGGACTCGTCATGGCACACAGTGCTCGTGACGAGTCCAGCTCGTCATAAGACACCCACGGGGAAGCGCTGGCGCTCCCCGTGAGAATCTGATTGTTAGGTTTTTTTGGGGGAGGCAGGGGAAGGGCTTCCCTGCCTCCCCCGCCCCATCAATGACGTCAGCGCGCTGACATCATTGAGGGTTTCCCTTTCTTCCCGACGCGCTGGAAGCCATTTGCTTCCAGCGCGTCGGGAAATCAGGTGAGGTTTGGCTCGGGGAGGGGGGGTTTGTATCAAAAGAGGCATCGAGGGAAAGGAAATGGTTTTCCTTTCCCCGATGCCTCTTTGTGCATTCCTGCTGCACGATCATGTGATTGTGCAGCAGGAATGCCCACTAGGCACCAGGGTTTTTTTTATTTTTGTGTTGGGGAGTGGCCAAAAGGGCAAGGGTTGCTCCCTTTTACGGGTGTGAATATTTTATTTATACTGTTAGGCCCAACTACCCCTTAGCTTGGCTGGTGGATTGTGTGTGGACTGGTGCATTATTTGCATATGTGATTGTAATGTTTTTTTTCCTCCTTTTTATTCTAGTGTAAAGCTTTTGATTCCTGTTTGCGGTTTCGGCAGTTGTGGTTCTGCAGTTTTGCGTAATTGCATTTATTTGGTAAGAAAAATATTTTTGTTGTGTGTACTCCAAATGAGTATTATTGTCATGCATGAATGAATTTTTTGTAAGTGGTGCCATAATGGCAGCATATTTGTTAGTGTTCAGAGCATGAAATTCTTTGCGATGTTTTGCATTGTCTTATGTGTAATTTTTTTCTTCTTCTTTTTTAGTGGGATATTGTTGATCCTTACTGTGTCTGTGCAGAGTAGGTGGTGGTGAGTCTAGCTGCTTCTGTCACGTGAGTGGTATAGTGTTGGAGTATATAGGTCTTTGTGATAAATCTACATTTTGTTTATTTCTTTTTTTTTTTACAAAGGGTTTGTTGTTGTTGACTTGTTTGACAAGTAACCTTTATTAGTAAGCATTATGGCTAGCCGTAGAATTACTGCTCAGCAGGTGGTTGGTTTGCTTCTTGAATCTTCCTCTGAGCAGGATTATGAGACTGACAGTGCGTCTGAGGGAGAGGAGGGAGGGGAAGATTCAGGCAGTGAGTTTTCTCTCCACATGGAATCATCGGATGATGAAGGTACTCTCAGTGCAGATGAAGTGCCTGATTTAGAGGAGGATACTAATGTGCCGATGGTGCAAGAGGCATCTGGATTGCAGCCTGGGGCTGCTAGGCTTCCTACTGGAAGTGCTGGACTCTGGGTTGATCCAAACATGGTGCAGCCGGTGTTGCCTGCCTTTAGTGGTTATGCAGGGTGTAGAGTGGATTGTGAACATTATTTGCCTATACAGTATTTTCAGTTGTTTATGGATGATGTATTTTTGGGTGAGATTGTTGAGCAGACTAATTTGTATGCTGAACAGTTTTTGAGGGACAACAGTGCCAGACTTAGGCCCCATTCTAGAGCTACCCGGTGGAGTCCCACAAATCTGGAAGAGATGAAGAAGTTTTTGGGTTTGACTTTTTTGATGGGTTTGATAAGGAAGCCGTCCATGAGTTCATATTGGTCTACCAGTCCCTTGATGGCAACGGCCATATTTCCTGCAGTTATGACTCGTGATCGGTATTTACTTTTGCTTCGGATGCTGCATTTTGTTGATAATGGTTTGGCGTTGCCACGAGATCACCCTGAATGTGACCGTCTTTTTAAGATTCGGCCTGTTCTTGATCACTTTGTAGATCGATTTTCAGAGATCTATACTCCAGGGAAAGAAATATCTATTGATGAGTCTTTGGTGCTGTTCAAGGGCCGTTTGGTTTTTAGGCAGTACATTCCTAGCAAGAGGGCACGCTATGGAATTAAGCTGTATATGTTGTCTGAGAGTAGGACAGGATATGTTTTTAATTTGCGTGTGTACACTGGTAGGGATTCCACTATTGACCCCCTGGTTGTCCGTCCACTTTAGTAGGAGTTTCAGAGAAAATTGTGTGGGAACTTGCTAGAGGACTGTTTAACAGAGGCCACCATTTGTACATTGATAACTTCTACACTGCTGTGCAATTGTTTAAGGAATTGTTCAAAGTGGACACTTTTGCTTGTGGCACAATCCGCTCTAACCGTAAAGGTTATCCAAAAGAGCTTGTTTGCAAAAAACTTCAGAGGGGACAGTGCAGTGCCTTGCGTAGTGAGGAACTGCTAGCTGTGAAATTTGTGGACAGGAGGGATGTGTACATGCTGACTACCATCCATGATGAGAGTACTTCACCTGTGGCTGTTTGGGGTCAGATTGCTGAAGTGCGCAAACCTGTGTGCATTTTAGACTACAATAAGCACATGGGTGGTGTTGATAGAGTAGATCAGAGGTTGGAACCTTACACTGCTATTCGTAAGTCTTACATTTGGTATAAGAAGTTGGCCATCCATCTCTTCAATTTAGCAACTTTCAATGCTTTTGTTGTGTTCAAGGAGTGTTCTCCTGCGTCAAAGTTGACTTTTGTTCAGTTTCAGGAGTCTGTCATAGGCAGCCTTGTTGTTGTGGAACAGGCAAGTGTTCCTAGAGTTGGAGTGGTGGAGGATGTGGCTCGATTGAAAGATCGCCACTTTCCTGATCACATTCCTCCTACATCCTCAAAAGACTTTCCCACTAGGAGATGTTGAGTCTGTTGGCGAAGAGGTACGCGGAAGGAGACTCGTATGTACTGCCCTGAGTGTCCTTCTAACCCTGGGCTGTGTGTGCCTGCTTGTTATAGAGCGTACCACAAGCAAAAGAATTATTGGGAGCAACCATGAGTGGTAAAGTGAACTGCCTGGTCTGTAATGTTTAAGAATTGTTGTTCTGTTTCAAGGTTGGCATTAGTGCAATGTTTCTGATTTTGTGTTAGTAGATTTGTATCTATTTGCAATTTGTTTGTGTTTTCTTTTTGTATAAAAAAATCCTAAATGTGATGGTGGTGTGTGTAGGCTGGTGCTTGGCTGGCGGTGTGCGTGGAGTGGCGCTCGGCTGGCAGTGTGTGAGTAGTGACTTGCTGCTGGTCACTACACACACTGCTAGCCGAGCGACACTCCACGCAATCCATCAGGTTGTGTTGTTGCTGTGTTAGGAATGTGGGCGTGTGAAAGTGATGGGCCCTTGAATGGCGCTGTCTGCTGGTGTGAGTGTTGTAATGTGATGGGCCCGCGGCTGGTGGTGTGAATGGTTTTGTATTTGTCACACGTATGAAAGGTGTATGAATGGCCTGTAAAGAGGTTGGTGCCTTGTCGTGGCTTTACAGCTCACGAGCTGTGAGTCAATGGTTCAGTTTCTCGTCCTTTCAATTATTAACAGTGCATTTCATTTTTGTGAAATCACTTGTTAATACAATTGTATATACTGAACCATCACTCACCCTCGTGCCAAATCCAACCAGTATGTGTGTGTGTGCTTGAGGATTAGATGGTTGTGCAGTAATATTTTTTTTTGTCTTTCTCAAGCAGGGTGTACCTTGTCCCTTTTTGTGAATGTTGTAATGTGTTTGTTTCGTGCCTGGGGGTGTGAATGGTCTTGTGTGTATCACGTATGAAAGGTGTGTGAATGGCCTGTAAAGCGGTTGGGGCCTTGACGTGGCTTTACAGCTCACGAGCTGCGAGTCACTGGTTCCGTTTTTTGTCCTTTCAATTATTGACAGTGCATTTCATTTTTGTGAAATCTCTTGTTAATAAAATTGTATATACTGAACCATCACTTGCCCTCGTGCCAAATCCAACCAGTATGTGTGTGTGTGCTTGAGGAATAGATGGCTGTGCAGTAATCTTTGTCTTTTTAGTCTGTCTGCCAAGGTGTACATTCCGTCTAAGAATAACCTACCAACTGTAGATATTGTCGTAAACGAAACACCCATGGGAGTACATGGTGATATCTCTCTTGTGGATCCCAACAAGTTATGGTACCCACAATGTCCTGCAAACCTCAAAATGTCTGTCACATTTTCCTTGCAATATTGTGCCAACATTTTCACGCTGCAGAAATAAACAACACATTATCTCATTATGACTTGGTTTTGCAAGGGGGTCACCTGGGTTTTTGGCCCGGGGCTCGGCGGCCACATAGGGAAACCTACCAAACCCACACATTTCTGAAAAGTAGACACCCGGGGGCTTCCAGGGAGGTATGGCTTGCGTGGATCCCCCAACGTTTCCTTACCAGAATCCCTGCAAACCTCACTTTTAGCTGAAAAAATCACTTTTTCACACATTTCTGTGTGGGAAAGTGTGGCATCACTGGCCTCACACAAATTTCCTACCACCCAGCGTTCCCCCAGGTCTCCCGATAAAAATGGTGCCTCACTTGTGTGGGAGGCCCAAGTACCCGCGACAGGCAAGGGCCCACAACGTATTGAGGCGACCTCAAAATGGCCTTTCACAAAACCACCTGGTTTTGCAAGGGAGTCACCTGGGTTTTGGCCCCGTGCTCGGCGGCCATCTAGGAAACCTACCAAACCCACACATTTCTGAAAAGTAGACACCCGGGGGCTTCCAGGGAGGTATGGCTTGCGTGGATCCCCAACGTTTCCTTACCCAGAATCCCTGCAAACCTCACTTTTAGCTGAAAAAATCACTTTTTCACACATTTGTGTGTGGGAAAGTGTGGCATCACTGGCCTCACACAAATTTCCTACCACCCAGCGTTCCCCCAGGTCTCCCGATAAAAATGGTGCCTCACTTGTGTGGGAGGCCCAAGTACCAGCGACAGGCAAGGGCCCACAACGTATTGAGGCGACCTCAAAATGGCCTTTCACAAAACCACCTGGTTTTGCAAGGAGTCACCTGGGTTTGGCCCGTGCTCGGCGGCCATCTAGGAAACCTACCAAACCCACACATTTCTGAAAAGTAGACACCCGGGGCTTCCAGGGAGGTATGGCTTGCGTGGATCCCCCAACGTTTCCTTACCAGAATCCCCTGCAAACCTCACTTTTAGCTGAAAAAATCACTTTTTCACACATTTGTGTGTGGGAAAGTGTGGCATCACTGGCCTCACACAAATTTCCTACCACCCAGCGTTCCCCAGGTCTCCCGATAAAATGGTGCCTCACTTGTGTGGGAGGCCCAAGTACCAGCGACAGGCAGGGCCCACAACGTATTGAGGCGACCTCAAAATGGCCTTTCACAAAACCA
Organism: Calotriton arnoldi; assembly: GCA_963921515.1. NCBI lineage: Eukaryota > Metazoa > Chordata > Amphibia > Caudata > Salamandridae > Calotriton > Calotriton arnoldi. Next base: position 23,574 of record CAWUFW010004925.1, read on the forward strand.
CCTGGTTTTGCAAGGAGTCACCTGGGTTTTGGCCCCGTGCTCGGCGGCCATCTAGGAAACCTACCAAACCCACACATTTCTGAAAAGTAGACACCCGGGGCTTCCAGGGAGGTATGGCTTGCGTGGATCCCCCAACGTTTCCTTACCCAGAATCCCCTGCAAACCTCACTTTTAGCTGAAAAAATCACTTTTTCACACATTTGTGTGTGGGAAAGTGTGGCATCACTGGCCTCACACAAATTTCCTACCACCAGCGTTCCCCAGGTCTCCCGATAAAAATGGTGCCTCACTTGTGTGGGAGGCCCAAGTACCGCGACAGGCAAGGACACAAAACGTTTTGAGGCAACATCAACATTGCCTATCAAAAAATGTTTTGGGCCCTTGCCTGTCGCGAGTACTTGGGCCTCCCACACAAGTGAGGCACCATTTTATCGGGAGACCTGGGGAACGCTGGGTGGTAGGAAATTTGTGTGAGGCCAGTGATGCCACACTTTCCCACACACAAATGTGTGAAAAAGTGATTTTTCAGCTAAAATTGAGGTTTGCAAGGGATTCTGGGTAAGGAAACGTTGGGGATCCACGCAAGCCATACCTCCTGGAAGCCCCGAGTGTCTACTTTTCAGAAATGTGTGGTTTGGTAGGTTTCCCAGATGGCCGCCAAGCACGGGCCAAAACCCAGGTGACTTCTGCAAAACCAGGTGGTTTTGAGATAGGCAATTTTGAGGTCGCCTCACTACGTTGTGGGCCCTTGCCTGTCGCGGTACTTGGGCCTCCACACAAGTGAGGCACCATTTTTATCGGGAGACCTGGGGAACGCTGGGTGGTAGGAAATTTGTGTGAGGCCAGTGATGCCACACTTTCCACACACAAATGTGTGAAAAAGTGATTTTTCAGCTAAAATTGAGGTTTGCAAGGGATTCTGGGTAAGGAAACATTGGGGGATCCACGCAAGCCATACCTCCTGGAAGCCCCGGGTGTCTACTTTTCAGAAATGTGTGGGTTTGGTAGGTTTCCTAGATGGCCGCCAAGCACGGGGCCAAAACCCAGGTGACTCCCTTGCAAAACCAGGTGGTTTTGAGATAGGCAATTTTGAGGTCAGCCTCACTACGTTGTGGGCCCTTGCCTGTCGCGGGTACTTGGGCCTCCCACACAAGTGAGGCACCATTTTTATCGGGAGACCTGGGGGAACGCTGGGTGGTAGGAAATTTGTGTGAGGCCAGTGATGCCACACTTTCCCACACACAAATGTGTGAAAAAGTGATTTTTTCAGCTAAAATTGAGGTTTGCAAGGGATTCTGGGTAAGGAAACGTTGGGGGATCCACGCAAGCCATACCTCCTGGAACCCCGGGTGTCTACTTTTCAGAAATGTGTGGGTTTGGTAGGTTTCCCTAGATGGCCGCCGAGCACGGGCCAAAACCCAGGTGACTCCTTGCAAAACCAGGTGGTTTTGAGATAGGCAATTTTGAGGTCGCCTCACTACGTTGTGGGCCCTTGCCTGTCGCGGGTACTTGGGCCTCCCACACAAGTGAGGCACCATTTTTATCGGGAGACCTGGGGAACGCTGGGTGGTAGGAAATTTGTGTGAGGCCAGTGATGCCACACTTTCCCACACACAAATGTGTGAAAAAGTGATTTTTTCCAGCTAAAAGTGAGGTTTGCAGGGGATTCTGGGTAAGGAAACGTTGGGGGATCCACGCAAGCCATACCTCCCTGGAAGCCCCGGGTGTCTACTTTTCAGAAATGTGTGTGTTTGGTAGGTTTCCCTAGGTGCCGGCAGAGCTAGGGTTCAAAAACTACAGCTAGGCACTTTGCCAAAAAGGGTCATTTTCACTGCGAAATTGAGGTGTGACCACGTTGCGTTTTGCGCCGTTTCCTGTCGCAGGCACTAGGCCGACCCACACAAGTGAGGTACCATTTTTCTCGTAAGACTTTGGGGAACGCGGGGTGGGTGGAAATTTGTGGATCCACGCAGATTCCAGAACTTTCCACCACAGAAATGTGGGGAAAATGTGTTTTTTGGACAATTTTCTATGTTTGCAAGGGATTCTGGGTAACAGAACCTGGTGGGAGGCAGTCAAGTCACCCCATCCTGGATTCCCCTGGGTGTCTAGTTTTCAAAAATGTATAGGTTTGCTAGGTTTCCCTAGGTGCCGGCAGAGGTAGGGTTCAAAAACTACAGCTAGGCACTTTGCCAAAAAAGGGTCATTTTTCACTGCAAAATTGAGATGTGACCACGTTGCGTTTTGTGCCGTTTCCTGTCGCAGGCACTAGGCCGACCCACACAAGTGAGGTACCATTTTTCTCGTAAGACTTTGGGGAACGCGGGGTGGGTGGAAATTTGTGGATCCACGCAGATTCCAGAACTTTCCACCACAGAAATGTGGGGAAAATGTGTTTTTTGGACAATTTTTTATGTTTGCAAGGGATTCTGGGTAACAGAACCTGGTGGGAGGCAGTCAAGTCACCCCATCCTGGATTCCCCTGGGTGTCTAGTTTTCAAAAATGTATAGGTTTGCTAGGTTTCCCTAGGTGCCGGCAGAGGTAGGGTTCAAAAACTACAGCTAGGCACTTTGCCAAAAAGGGTCATTTTCACTGCAAAATTGAGATGTGACCACGTTGCGTTTTGCGCCGTTTCCTGTCGCAGGCACTAGGCCGACCCACACAAGTGAGGTACCATTTTTCTCGTAAGACTTTGGGGAACGCGGGGTGGGTGGAAATTTGTGGATCCACGCAGATTCCAGAACTTTCCACCACAGAAATGTGGGGAAAATGTGTTTTTTGGACAATTTTTTATGTTTGCAAGGGATTCTGGGTAACAGAACCTGGTGGGAGGCAGTCAAGTCACCCCATCCTGGATTCCCCTGGGTGTCTAGTTTTCAAAAATGTATAGGTTTGCTAGGTTTCCCTAGGTGCCGGCAGAGGTAGGGTTCAAAACCTACAGCTAGGCACTTTGCCAAAAAGGGTCATTTTTCACTGCGAAATTGAGGTGTGACCACGTTGCGTTTTGCGCCGTTTCCTGTCGCAGGCACTAGGCCGACCCACACAAGTGAGGTACCATTTTTCTCGTAAGACTTTGGGGAACGCGGGGTGGGTGGAAATTTGTGGATCCACGCAGATTCCAGAACTTTCCACCACAGAAATGTGGGGAAAATGTGTTTTTTGGACAATTTTTTATGTTTGCAAGGGATTCTGGGTAACAGAACCTGGTGGGAGGCAGTCAAGTCACCCCATCCTGGATTCCCCTGGGTGTCTAGTTTTCAAAAATGTATAGGCTTGCTAGGTTTCCCTAGGTGCCGGCAGAGGTAGGGTTCAAAAACTACAGCTAGGCACTTTGCCAAAAAGGGTCATTTTTCACTGCGAAATTGAGGTGGGACCGCATTGCGTTTTGCGCCGTTTCCTGTCGCAGGCACTAGGCCGACCCACACAAGTGAGGTACCATTTTTCTCGTAAGACTTTGGGGAACGCGGGGTGGGTGGAAATTTGTGGATCCACGCAGATTCCAGAACTTTCCACCACAGAAATGTGGGGAAAATGTGTTTTTGGGACAATTTTTATGTTTGCAAGGGATTCTGGGTAACAGAACCTGGTGGGAGGCAGTCAAGTCACCCCATCCTGGATTCCCCTGGGTGTCTAGTTTTCAAAAGTGTATAGGCTTGCTAGGTTTCCCTAGGTTCCGGCAGAGGTAGGGTTCAAAAACTACAGCTAGGCACTTTGCCAAAAAGGGTCATTTTCACTGCGAAATTGAGATGTGACCACGTTGCGTTTTGCGCCGTTTCCTGTCGCAGGCACTAGGCCGACCCACACAAGTGAGGTACCATTTTTCTCGTAAGACTTTGGGGAACGCGGGGTGGGTGGAAATTTGTGGATCCACGCAGATTCCAGAACTTTCCACCACAGAAATGTGGGGAAAATGTGTTTTTTGGACAATTTTTTATGTTTGCAAGGGATTCTGGGTAACAGAACCTGGTGGGAGGCAGTCAAGTCACCCCATCCTGGATTCCCCTGGGTGTCTAGTTTTCAAAAATGTATAGGCTTGCTAGGTTTCCCTAGGTGCCGGCAGAGGTAGGGTTCAAAAACTACAGCTAGGCACTTTGCCAAAAAGGGTCATTTTTCACTGCGAAATTGAGGTGGGACCGCATTGCGTTTTGCGCCGTTTCCTGTCGCAGGCACTAGGCCGACCCACACAAGTGAGGTACCATTTTTCTCGTAAGACTTTGGGGAACGCGGGGTGGGTGGAAATTTGTGGATCCACGCAGATTCCAGAACTTTCCACCACAGAAATGTGGGGAAAATGTGTTTTTTGGACAATTTTTTATGTTTGCAAGGGATTCTGGGTAACAGAACCTGGTGTGAGGCAGTCAAGTCACCCCATCCTGGATTCCCCTGGGTGTCTAGTTTTCAAAAATGTATAGGTTTGCTAGGTTTCCCTAGGTGCCGGCAGAGGTAGGGTTCAAAAACTACAGCTAGGCACTTTGCCAAAAAGGGTCATTTTTCACTGCGAAATTGAGGCGTGACCACGTTGCGTTTTGCGCCGTTTCCTGTCGCAGGCACTAGGCCGACCCACACAAGTGAGGTACCATTTTTCTCGTAAGACTTTGGGGAACGCGGGGTGGGTGGAAATTTGTGGGTCCACGCAGATTCCAGAACTTTCCACCACAGAAATGTGGGGAAAATGTGTTTTTTGGACAATTTTTTATGTTTGCAAGGGATTCTGGGTAACAGAACCTGGTGGGAGGCAGTCAAGTCACCCCATCCTGGATTCCCCTGGGTGTCTAGTTTTCAAAAATGTATAGGCTTGCTAGGTTTCCCTAGGTGCCGGCAGAGGTAGGGTTCAAAAACTACAGCTAGGCACTTTGCCAAAAAGGGTCATTTTTCACTGCGAAATTGAGGTGGGACCGCATTGCGTTTTGCGCCGTTTCCTGTCGCAGGCACTAGGCCGACCCACACAAGTGAGGTACCATTTTTCTCGTAAGACTTTGGGGAACGCGGGGTGGGTGGAAATTTGTGGATCCACGCAGATTCCAGAACTTTCCACCACAGAAATGTGGGGAAAATGTGTTTTTTGGACAATTTTTATGTTTGCAAGGGATTCTGGGTAACAGAACCTGGTGGGAGGCAGTCAAGTCACCCCATCCTGGATTCCCCTGGGTGTCTAGTTTTCAAAAATGTATAGGTTTGCTAGGTTTCCCTAGGTGCCGGCAGAGCTAGGGTTCAAAAACTACAGCTAGGCACTTTGCCAAAAAGGGTCATTTTTCACTGCGAAATTGAGGTGTGACCACGTTGCGTTTTGCGCAGTTTCCTGTCGCAGGCACTAGGCCGACCCACACAAGTGAGGTACCATTTTTCTCGTAAGACTTTGGGGAACGCGGGGTGGGTGGAAATTCGTGGATCCACGCAGATTCCAGAACTTTCCACCACAGAAATGTGGGGAAAATGTGGTTTTTTGACAATTGTTTATGTTTGCAAGGGATTCTGGGTAACAGAACCTGGTGGGAGGCAGTCAAGTCACCCCATCCTGGATTCCCCTGGGTGTCTAGTTTTCAAAAATGTATAGGTTTGCTAGGTTTCCCTAGGTGCCGGCAGAGCTAGGGTTCAAAAACTACAGCTAGGCACTTTGCCAAAAAGGGTCATTTTTCACTGCGAAATTGAGGTGTGACCACGTTGCGTTTTGCGCCGTTTCCTGTCGCAGGCACTAGGCTGACCCACACAAGTGAGGTACCATTTTTCTCGTTAGACTTTGGGGAACGCGGGGTGGGTGGAAATTTGTGGATCCACGCAGATTCCAGACCTTTCCACCACAGAAATGTGGGGAAAATGTGATTTTTTGACAATTTTTTATGTTTGCAAGGGATTCTGGGTAACAGAACCTGGTGGGAGGCAGTCAAGTCACCCCATCCTGGATTCCCCTGGGTGTCTAGTTTTCAAAAATGTATAGGTTTGCTAGGTTTCCCTAGGTGCCGGCAGAGGTAGGGTTCAAAAACTACACCTAGGCACTTTGCAAAAAAGGGTAATTTTTCATTGTGAAAATGTGGTACGTCCACGTTGCATTTTGAGCCATTTCCTGTTGTGGGCACAAGGGCTACCCACACAAGTGAGGTACCATTTTTATCGGGAGACTTAGGGTAACACAGAATTGTAGAGCAACTGTTATTACCTATTGACTTTCGATGCATTTCTGCCTTCCAAATGAAAGACAATGTGTAAAAAATAAGTCGTTTTGAAAAATGACCTATAATTCTCATGCTAGTATGGGTACTCCCAATTTCGGAAATGTGCAAATATCTACTGTTTCTAAAATCTACATTTTGTTCCCATTTCAGAAATACATAGGTGTCTTTCATAACAATTTTTCCATGTATACATTTTCCCAAAATAATTGCTATATACCCGGTACTTAAAAAAATCATTGCAAGATGTTGCTCAATTATTGGCTCTGGGTTCGTCGGGTTCTTGGTGAACCTACAAGTCCTATATATCCCCACAACCAGAAAGGTCCAGCGGATATAACGGTATATTGCCTTCAAATAGCTGTCATAATTAGAAGAAGTTACAGGTGAAAACGTTGACACAAATGGCTGTTTTTTTCAACTAATTTTCAATTTTTCCTTTATTTAACTGTTAGTTTCTATAAGGAAAACTTTAAGGATCTACACAAATGACCCCTTGCTGAATTCAGAATTTTGTCTACTTTTCATAAATGTATGGCTTTCCAGGATCCATTATTGGTTTCATACCCATTTCTACCATTAACTGGAAGGAGGTTGAAAGCACAAAAAATAGCAAAAATAGGCTATGTCCCAGAAAAATGCCAAAACTGTGTAAAAAAGTTGGTTTTCTGACAAAAGTCTGCTTGTCCCTGAAAGCTGGGAAGATGGTGATTTCATCCCCACAACCCCTTTTTGATGCCATTTGCAGGGAAAAATCAAGACGCTTTCATCTGTAGCCCTTTTTTGCCTTTTTCCCAAAAAAAAAAAATTTAGCTGTATTTTGACTAATTTCTGGGTCCCCTCCAGGGGAACCCACAAACCCTGGGTACCTTTACAATCCCCATGATGTTAGAAAAAAAGGACGCAAATTTGGCATGGATACCTTATGTGGTCAAAAAGTTACAGGGGACTAAGCGCGCACTACCCCAAATAGCCAAAAAAAGGCTTAGCACAGGAGGGGAAAAGGCCTAGCAGCGAAGGGGTTAAATGGTAGATTGTTTTTCTGAATGGGATAAAAAGCGAATTCCAAAATTGTGCGGCCGCGCAGAATGTGCGCTGTTTGCTTTTCTGCTACATGTGTGAGCGGAGGCTATAGGAGATGTTAAGAACATCCAGCGGTGGCTGGTGACATTTGAAGGTGGCGGGGCGTGGAGGTCCAGGTTGCCCGGTGGTGGGAGGGGGGGAGGGGGCTCGGGAGGGTTCTCCCCCTGAAAATGTTCTGAAGGAAGGAGTGAAACACAAATTAGATGGGCTCCACCTGTCGGACACCAAAATAGAATTGCACTTACCTGTTGTCGCACGACTCGCACCCCAGCCTGTCGGTAGTCTTCTGCAGTGCTCTGCTGTGACTGCGGCTGGTGTCCGTCCCGAACAATGCACTGTGCACAGCCAGCAGCACATGGAGTGCAGCGCACCTGCTGCGTGCCGATCATCAGTCCTGCCGCTCCTTTCACTGCTCCTTAATCCACACAGATTCAGGCAGCACGCACGTCTTTTCATATGTTACGTGCCGCTTTTCTTTCACTCCGGCAATTGTTCATTTATGCAGTGGAGTGGCTTGGCGCTGTCTGTTAGAATGCGGTGGGCCACGGTTATGTTCGGGCACCGCAATGGGGATCAGTTTTACTTTAGGATTCCGATTACCCGAGCTTCGTCCATGATTGGTCACCTCGACGCAAGCTGTAATCCTAATCCCAGCAAGCCATTTTCCACGCTGGATTTTTGTAGTTTTTGGTAAATTCAGTGCCGGAGTCAGAGCTGCGCGGCGGTCGGCGGGCTCTTCCGCAATCCGCAGCCCACTCCCTCACCTCCCACTGCCCAATCAGGAGGTCTGGGACTAGCGCGAAGGCAAGGGAGTGCTCCGGTTGTTGCCACCCACTGCCCTGCCCCATGCCATTCATTTCAGTGGCGCGCTGCTGAAGTCGCGTGGGCCGCAGCATAGGCGCCCCATTTGAAACCAGCCATTTTCTGCTTTCTCTGGCCACTCCCTTCAGGATGACATCACTCCTCTCGCATGTGCTTCGAGGGCGAGCAATAGTCCTCGCCCCGGCCAGCACATGCGCAGGAGGTGTCTCTGACCTGTGACCTCGTCCCTTCCTAGGAAAAAACAAAACACAAAACAGAATTTTTCATTTGAGTTCGAGTCCGACACAGGGCAGTGAGCACTTCATTTGAGGCTGCTCCATTGCGTGTGGTGTCTCTCTTGTCTCCTCTCCGATCCTCGTACCGAGTCTAGTGGGGCAACGCCCCTTTCACCCCTATGCACCAGCCGCCACTGAGAACATCCTGCCTAAGTTTGGACATTTTGCGTGTGTTGGGATTAAAAAGATGAGGCCCGGGGATAGAAAGGAGGAGGGCCATAGTGCTTAGAAGGAAAGGCCCATCCTTCAGAGTCATGAGCTCAAACTAGGGAAACACGCGCACACCCACACACACTGAGGTCACGTGGATGGACAAACGCACAACGCACACACATCCATGAGAACTTAACAGGTGAACACTTCACTCACGAGCACATACAGGTACATGCATAAAACATATAGGCACACACCCAGAACACACAAGTACACACCGGAGGATGAGCATCTAGACACCTACAGCATTCACACACACGGCGTACAACACACAGAACACGATGTTGAACATGTGTACACTCGCATCTATGAATGCTCATGTCAAGCAAAACACGCCTTAGACGAACACAGACACAGAAAGCTGCACTCACATAAGCACGCACACACAACACACACACGTATTTATCCAAGGCTGTACTTCTGCCTGCTCCAGCCAGCCCTAAATAATTCAAGTCCTGGTTGCTGGGGATGACATCAGTTCCCTTTCTGTGCCTGTATTTGAAAACATGCCTGGGTGATGGGAATCCTGCCACTGCAGTGTAACATCCCATTGAACCTATAGCAGGGAGTTCAAGTTCAGTCAATGGAAGGGATCCCGCAGCGCCATGGCAACAGCGGCGCGTGACAGCATGGCATGCTGCTGTCTCTTCTGTGGGGCTTCCCTTCGAATCATATCACTCACCAGCTGCGGCATCCCTCAGTCATTTCACACCCCTGGCACGTACGCACTCTCCTGCCTGAGAGGTGAAGGGTCCTGTTGAACACTGCCACAGCGGAGGATTGTCTTCCCTTCCCCTGCTGAATCACAACTCTTTCTGATCCTGTTCACCGGCAGCCATAAACGCACTATGTCCTTTATAATTAAACACTACAGGTAGGGGCCATTACAGAACCTGCCGCCATGGTCAAAAGCACTGTTTCTGCCTTGCTGTCCTGCCTCGGAACACAAGCGTATGTCTTGACACTTGACTAACAAGACATGATATGTGGTGGTCAGATGAATATTGTGTAGACCCAGGATGAAATACAAGTTAAGCTTGCATAGTTTCATATTATTCCAGTAATACTGTATTATACTTGTTACATGAAATCACGCTATTATGCCACATCAAGTAATTACACACCGTTGCAGCGAAAAATTAGCACAAGTGCATGGGAACAACACTTCTGTAAAGCGGGCGGCTGATGTTTGTGGGGCTTGTGGTGTTGGTGCTTTTTTAGTATGAACTACATCCTTGTGTCTTAAATAGACACAATTCATGCTGAAACCTAAGATCTTTATCTTTATGTGCCTCCAGTGGGTATCCATATGACCTTGGTGAATAAAGTGGCAACTATAGTTTGCCTTATGCTCCACTCCGTTGCTCTCTGTTGCAGAAGACACGCCAGAGGCTCCATTGCGATGGCAAACATTGTGGGTGACAACGTATTACTTTCATGTATTCCTCTAACTATATTCAAACAATCCGAAATTACCTATCCTATGTGTACTCTAGCTCTTGGGGTCAACTACAGCAAAAACATCTAGCCAAGGAACTCAGGGCCAATGCCCATACTTTCAAGAACTTCCATTAAGTAAGGCCAGGCATCAAAGGCATTTCCGATATAGCGAGACACAGCGACCTATAGCTCTGTTGTGCATGCTGCACTGTAGACAAGACTGATCAGGCATCTATGGTTATATAAGGTACTTCTAGTTGGAATGAACCCATTCTTATCTGGGTGGATCAGAATCTGGGTTACAGGCAGCTACTTTATTGCAATGCAATAGGTCTCACGTTTGAGAGACTTTAAGCTATTGTAAATGACCATGCCTTTTATTTATGTTTTAAAACCCAAAACATAAATAAAGGCACTGTCATTTACAATGCCAATAGCTCAAACTCGCGTGAATGCGAGACCTATTGCATTGCAAATGCTTGTTCTATGTTAGTTAGGGGCTTGTCTAAAGGATCTGGAACAGCTATTAGTGATTAAAGCTTTGATTTTGCTGTTTTGAAAGAAATCTATGCACAGGTGTGAATTTCGGTTGGAGTATGATGTGTTATCTTTGTATTGGGCAGAGACACTCATCTTCTAGAATTCTCTACCTCTCACATTTAAAACCCTTCGCTAGGGAGGAGCTCTTAGAAGCACTGGAAACTGGAAATTAGGGACAATAAGGAAGGATTGAATCAGCATGGATGAAACACTGTCTGGAATAAAGGTATACTGTCATCTTGAATGTACTTTGCCATCCATTCCCTCAAGGAGACCGTGGTGGGTGGTATCACTGGTGACCCTGGATGAGAGGGCATCCCCTGGAACTTCTGTTAAGTTTTCTTATGGAGGGTACCCCTGGAGGTGGACTCCCCTTATCCCTGCTGGGAACACAGGGGAACTGCAAGTGGAATGGAGCACATGAAATCTGGGGAGTGTAGGAAAGAAGTGTAACCTACTGTTGTATTCCGCTTTAGGTGTCCGTATATAGGTTTTCCTGATACATGTCCTTATATAGGCACAATTCACATTGCCCTTATATAGGCATAAGATCCCAGTCCTTATTTAGGCATTAGCCATGCTATCCAAATACAGGCATGGTCACCTACATCCGTCCACCCCAACGTCACAACGAGTTCTTAGAAACCAGACCCTTAAGCTCTTGGGAGTTCCCCTAGCACAGGATTATTGATTTCTCCAAGAACTCATTTATTATGCATGAACCACTATTCCTTAAGGGTTCATTCCTGACGTCTTCCTCTGCCCGACTTTACGTCAATGCTAACATTCCAAGGCACCTACCGGGTATAAATATACCTTCCCTTGCCCAAGCAAGTAGGAGGAGACCTCGACTTTAGAGGAGCCCGTGTCCCAGCCTGACGCACTGACAAGAGATGCTGTCATCCCTGCTTGCAGAGAATCCAGCTTCCAGTGTTCTGACTCTCTTCGCAGGGTGTTAGAGTTCGAGACCCGGAAAGAGATTCCCACCTCTCTCATTCTCAAGGTATGGAGCTGACTAGAACCTAGAGGGACTCTTGGCATACCAGACTTGATATACCAGACTTGGCATACCAGACTTGGCATACTATAGCATACCATACTATAGAATACATCACCTACTTCTTACCTTGCACTACACTTAGGTTAGGTACACTGGGGTAGAACTAGTTAGAGAAGCATCTTATGAGTACTCGCATTTTTAGCTTATGTTATTTATGTATATGAATATATGTGTCATAGCTAAAAGATAATGCTAGCGCAGTATTATTTCTTTCTACTGCTTACGCTGTACATAATATATCTCGCATACTGTCTTATGATCGTAACAGCTCATATCTCTTACACGAGAAACAAGACTGTTCAATAAATCCTTTTATTGAAACGCCCGTCTATTCTTTCTGTGTAACTCTGAAGAAACTAAGCATGCATGATTAGCTGAGTGAAACTGTTATCTGTTGTTTCCACGATTCTGAGAGTGTTCCGATTCTAAAGGGAAACAAAGTTGTCATGTTTATGCGGTTGCCAGAAACTACTCCCTTCTTGTTTACAAGGAGTTTCTAGTGGCCTCTGAGTTAGCTGGTACAAAGTAATTAAGTTTAATATACTCGATAGGGGCATACTGACCTCAGTCCTATGCCAAACCTACAGGGTATATTATTCCAATGCGCAGAGCCTATTAGGGAAATAGGAACTACACTACATGGCACCCAACATTTGGTAAGGCACTAATTTAACGCTAGATACTGAGTAACTCAGTCGTGCTTTTCTCAGAGACCCCTATTCACTTACTCCATAAGACGTCTGGAGTGGGTAGGGTTAAGTATCCGCCAAAGCTGAATAGGACAAAAATCCTATATATTAGCTGTATGGTTTGTTCAACGTTGAAGGATACAGTGTTCCAAAATATTGTGCACCTTATCTTTGTTTCCTTGAAACTTGTTCTGTTTCAAAAATGTCCCTGAACGGGGATACTAACACCGAGAACGATGTAGCTGCGGCTGACCCAGTCGTAAAAGCTTTTAATTTTACAGGTTTAAATGAAACCGATGAGGGTGTTATACACATCCCTCCAAACTTAAGGAGAGCCATCACTCTAAAACTTATAAAACACGGCCTAACACCAAGAGGTGGTAGAGCAGTTTTCGTGATAGAGGTATTCTATTCATGGATTGTATTCCCAGAATCAAATCCAATAACAAAGGTATTTCACTTCTTTAAAGAAGATGAACCACCAGAGGAATATATTCCTTTCGAGGATATTGCAATTCCACTCACATACCAGGAGCATAATCTCTGGTTTAAAGGCGCCCTAAAACATCATAAAAACATTACCAGGCTCGGTCCACTAGGTAGACCAGGAGCAACATGGTCGATTTTAGCCGGCTACACACCTCATCCTGACATTGAAGAAATGTCAGACGAAGAATTACTTATTCAACTACAAGAGTTAATAAAAATTTACAGACAATTAGTCCAATATGTTATGCAGACTTTCACAGTCCAACCACCTATAACAATTCCAAATCAAACCCCTCAACAGGGGAATACACAAAAAATTACTCCACAGACTTTACACGCAGTCATGGGTAAAATGCCCACAAAACGTCTACAAATTCCACTCTGGATAGCTCAAAAAATTACTCAAATCGAAGCAGTATTTCCAAATACTAGCCCTTATGAGAAACACAGAATCCTAACAATCTGTTTACCAATGGGGATCACACCACAACTGGAAGACTGCACCACTTGGGGCACAGTCTTTGCTGCCATCTATACTAAAACACATGGTGTTCCGTCAATTGCAGTAATACCAGATGTCCTGAAACAAATTCAAAACGAATACGGGGCAGAACCTGCTCTGAATTTAGGTATGAAACTACTGAAAAACTTCGACCAGGTCTCTACAATAATATTATCTAATATTAAAGGGAGGCAGCATCAGTGGCGATCCGCCAATGCTTAAGGGAATTTGATGTAACAGAACATCAACATGAACTACCCAGAATAATAGAAAAATCTTATGCAGAATTAGGCAGAGATAGTTTGGGTGGAAAACCTTTGAAGCCAAAACTATCTGAAAGTCCTGAGAAGGACTCTATTAAACAAAATCCTACATCTTCTAAAAAGAAGTGGGAAACTAATAAACAAAATTCAAACGAGACACGTTCTCAATCCCGAGGTATGTCTCCTCAAAAGGAGCCCTCTGAAAGGAGGTATAACCTCAGGAATAGGGATAATTTAAGAAAACCTGACAGGTATCAAGATACTGATACACGTTCCTCTCGTACCTTTCAGATATCATCACAGACATCAGAAAGAAGAGGACGGTCAGATCACAAAGAAGAACGCGTGAAATCCAAAGAAGATAAACACGTTCAGAAAAATAAATCAAAACCTCAATTCACAAAAAGAAGGTAGCAGGTCTGAAGATCAGACATGCCGAGAATACTGAGAACACAGCTCAAGAACGGAGAATGGGCTCAGACAATGCTGGACAGTGCAGCAGAAGTAACAATAGCTCGCCAGAACCTGAAGGAACTTCTGGAGATAGTGGACTTGAATGAGTACATCACAGTAGAGACTGTAGACACCAGGGTTAGTACTCCACAAAAGTTATATGACATAACACTCCGAATGGAGGGAAACAAATCAAGAAAAGTGAAAGCACTCTTTTGGGAGAAACTTTCAAGGGGTTATGATATACTTCTAGCAGAAAAGGACTGGCCACCAAACTTTGTCAGGGAGTGCCCACATGGTGAGGACATTATTATACTCTAAACTGGGGCGAAAATTCGCCCCGACCAAATGCACAGCTAAGGTCGCCGAATAGGCTGTCTTCTCTTTCGAACAAAATTATCCATGTATTCCAACGTAATCCAATATTTTTAACGCCGTAGTTCAACTTATTTTCCACATTTTACTCTCTCCACACGCGGAATGTTGCTTGTCAATTTTCAAGATTTCTAATGTTTAAGCTGGGCCATCCGAACCTCTAGCAAAAACTACGAATGATGCAAATTCGTCTTAAGGCAGTGTTGTTTATTTAAAAACCCAATGCATTTCGGGCAACTGGGTGCCCTTCGTCAGGGGTCACTACAATGACAGATGAAAAAAGCCAGTGTTACCATTTAAACCTCGAATTTTGTCAATGTAAATACGTTGATATACAATTGATTTAAATGCTGAACATGATTTCACATACTTGTACGTAATTATTACAGTAACAGTGTACATCCGAAAAGACTAAAAACCAACAGCTGACGGGAATCTGAACCATTCTCCTATTACGTTCTCTCTTTCAATCATGCGGCTCCTGCACCCAAGTTTCTCCGTTCAACTTATCATTCATTCACTATATGAATCCATTCTACTTAATCCACCTATCACTCTGTGCTGTAACCCACATTCGCCTGCATCCCCCCGCAAACTCACAATTCCCAACCCCATTTGCAATCACCCACTTAAAACGCTCCTCATTCTAAGTACTCTCCTCCGCTCCCTCTCAGTCACCTGTTCAACCAAATTCAAAATTTAGCTTGCACGGTGCTGTACCATGCTCACTCTCCACTTCTTTCACACACGCTAACACATCATCATTCAACCCATACATTTCTAACAACTGCCCTAACTTTTTCAATCGCTCACGCCCAACTATAAATTAACAATACTCCAATCTTTACTCAACTATAACAACGCACCATACCTGCCAAATCCATTAGCGCTCAAACGCCCTCAGTTCTCCTCGCATGCCCGAAATGCATTGGGTTTTTAAATAAACAACACTGCCTTAAGACGAATTTGCATCATTCGTGGTTTTTGCTAGAGGTTCGGATGGCCCAGCTTAAACATTAGAAATCTTGAAAATTGGCAAGCAACATTCCGCGTGTGGAGAGAGTAAAATGTGGAAAATAAGTTGAACTACGGCGTTAAAAATATTGGATTACGTTGGAATACATGGATAATTTTGTTCGAAAGAGAAGACAGCCTATTCGGCGACCTTAGCTGTGCATTTGGTCGGGGTGAATTTTCGCCCCAGTTTAGAGTATGTTATTCACCTGGTGCCGCTTGGGCATGGCATCAAACCAAATAGCACGCATTCTTTTTGAAATATGGATGAAGTGTACAAATGAACATTACAGGTGTGCATTCCTACTTTTGAGAATTCTTGTTGAAATGTATGCCCTACATCGGGATAGCACCCATCTCAAGGAAAGTTAAGGAGATAAGAAGACAAACATTGGATATTGTTTTACTCCACACGGCAGGCGAAACAACATGGATCGTCACTAAAGACGGTGTTGAAAGTACACAGGAAATCCTTCATGAGTATTCAATGACAATGAATCATGTGTCAGTTAGATAAATGTTACCATAGAACTATTTGTTTACGATGTGCAGTATGAGATCAATCAATCAATCAATCAGGGGTTTGTTAAAGCGTGACTACTCACCCGTAAGGGTCTCAAGGTTCTAGGGGGGTGCAGGTTCCATCCATCAAGGAGGGGTCTGTCGAAGAGCCAGGTTTTGAGGTTTCTTGCGAAGATGGGGAGCGATGTTGTCTGTCTGAGGTGGAGCAGAAGGGCGTTCCATGCTTTGGCTGCGAGGAAGGAGAAGGAGTGGCCTCCCGATCTGGTCTTTCTGGTGCGGGGGACCACGGCGTAGGAGAGCTGGGCTGATCGTAGGGTCCTTTGGGGTGCGTGGAATTTGAGTCGGCTGTTCAGGTATGCTGGTCCGGTGCCGTGGAGGGCCTTGTGTGCGTGGGTGAGCATCTTGAAGGTGATTCTCGCCTCGACAGGGAGCCAGTGGAGTGTGCGCAGGTGCTGGGAGATGTGGCAGTGTTTTGGCAGGTTGAGGACCAGTCTTGCGGCGGCGTTCTGGATGTTCTGTAGCTTGCGGGTGAGGTTTTTGTTTATTCCGGCGTAGAGTGCGTTGCCGTAGTCGAGTCTGCTGGTGACCAAGGCGTGAGTGACGGTCTTTCGGTGTTCGAGGGGATCCATTTGAAGGTCTTACGAAAGAGGCGGAGGGTGTGGAAGCAGGAAGACGAGACAGAGTTGATCTGGCGGTCCATTTTGAGCTCGGAGTCCAGGAGATTCCCACGATTGCAATGTATTATGGGAAATAGAGTTTTTAGAACAGCACTATGTTCTTGTCATGTTGCTGGCGGGAAATGAGAAAAACAGTTGACCAATAGGGAGAGGTGTTCGTGTTTAAATTGTGAGTTTGCGGGGGATGCAGGCGAATGTAGGTTACAGCACAGAGTGATAGGTGGATTAAGTAGAATGGATTCATATAGTGAATGAATGATAAGTTGAACGGAGAAACTTGGGTGCAGGAGCCGCATGATTGAAAGAGAGAACGTAATAGGAGAATGGTTCAGATTCCCGTCAGCTGTTGGTTTTTAGTTTTTTCGGATGTACACTGTTACTGTAATAATTACGTACAAGTATGTGAAATCATGTTCAGCATTTAAATCAATTGTATATCAACGTATTTACATTGACAAAATTCGAGGTTTAAATGGTAACACTGGCTTTTTTCATCTGTCATTGTAGTGACCCCTGACGAAGGGCACCCAGTTGCCCGAAATGCATTGGGTTTTTAAATAAACAACACTGCCTTAAGACGAATTTGCATCTTTCGTGGTTTTTGATAGAGGTTCGGATGGCCCAGCTTAAACATTAGAAATCTTGAAAATTGGCAAGCAACATTCCGCGTGTGGAGAGAGTAAAATGTGGAAAATAAGTTGAACTACGGCGTTAAAAATATTGGATTACGTTGGAATTCATGGATAATTTTGTTCGAAAGAGAAGACAGCCTATTCGGCGACCTTAGCTGTGCATTTGGTCGGGGCGAATTTTTCCCCAGTTTAGAGTATGTTATTCACCTGGTGCCGCTTGGGCATGGCATCAAACCAAATAGCACGCATTCTGTTTGAAATATGGATGAAGTGTACAAATGAACATTACAGGTGTGCATTCCTACTTTTGAGAATTCTTGTTGAAATGTATGCCCTACATCGGGATAGCACCCATCTCAAGGAAAGTTAAGGAGATAAGAAGACAAACATTGGATATTGTTTTACTCCACACGGCAGGCGAAACAACATGGATCGTCACTAAAGACGGTGTTGAAAGTACACAGGAAATCCTTCATGAGTATTCAATGACAATGAATCATGTGTCAGTTAGATAAATGTTACCATAGAACTATTTGTTTACGATGTGCAGTATGAGATCAATCAATCAATCAATCAGGGGTTTGTTAAAGCGTGACTACTCACCCGTAAGGGTCTCAAGGTTCTAGGGGGGGGTGCAGGTTCCATCCATCAAGGAGGGGGTCTGTCGAAGAGCCAGGTTTTGAGGTTTCTTGCGAAGATGGGGAGCGATGTTGTCTGTCTGAGGTGGAGCAGAAGGGCGTTCCATGCTTTGGCTGCGAGGAAGGAGAAGGAGTGGCCTCCCGATCTGGTCTTTCTGGTGCGGGGGACCACGGCGTAGGAGAGCTGGGCTGATCGTAGGGTCCTTTGGGGTGCGTGGAATTTGAGTCGGCTGTTCAGGTATGCTGGTCCGGTGCCGTGGAGGGCCTTGTGTGCGTGGGTGAGCATCTTGAAGGTGATTCTCGCCTCGACAGGGAGCCAGTGGAGTGTGCGCAGGTGCTGGGAGATGTGGCAGTGTTTTGGCAGGTTGAGGACCAGTCTTGCGGCGGCGTTCTGGATGTTCTGTAGCTTGCGGGTGAGGTTTTTGTTTATTCCGGCGTAGAGTGCGTTGCCGTAGTCGAGTCTGCTGGTGACCAAGGCGTGAGTGACGGTCTTTCGGTGTTCGAGGGGGATCCATTTGAAGGTCTTACGAAAGAGGCGGAGGGTGTGGAAGCAGGAAGACGAGACAGAGTTGATCTGGCGGTCCATTTTGAGCTCGGAGTCCAGGAGATTCCCACGATTGCAATGTATTATGGGAAATAGAGTTTTTAGAACAGCACTATGTTCTTGTCATGTTGCTGGCGGGAAATGAGAAAAACAGTTGACCAATAGGGAGAGGTGTTCGTGTTTAAATTGTGAGTTTGCGGGGGATGCAGGCGAATGTAGGTTACAGCACAGAGTGATAGGTGGATTAAGTAGAATGGATTCATATAGTGAATGAATGATAAGTTGAACGGAGAAACTTGGGTGCAGGAGCCGCATGATTGAAAGAGAGAACGTAATAGGAGAATGGTTCAGATTCCCGTCAGCTGTTGGTTTTTAGTTTTTTCGGATGTACACTGTTACTGTAATAATTACGTACAAGTATGTGAAATCATGTTCAGCATTTAAATCAATTGTATATCAACGTATTTACATTGACAAAATTCGAGGTTTAAATGGTAACACTGGCTTTTTTCATCTGTCATTGTAGTGACCCCTGACGAAGGGCACCCAGTTGCCCGAAATGCATTGGGTTTTTAAATAAACAACACTGCCTTAAGACGAATTTGCATCTTTCGTGGTTTTTGATAGAGGTTCGGATGGCCCAGCTTAAACATTAGAAATCTTGAAAATTGGCAAGCAACATTCCGCGTGTGGAGAGAGTAAAATGTGGAAAATAAGTTGAACTACGGCGTTAAAAATATTGGATTACGTTGGAATTCATGGATAATTTTGTTCGAAAGAGAAGACAGCCTATTCGGCGACCTTAGCTGTGCATTTGGTCGGGGCGAATTTTTTCCCCAGTTTAGAGTATGTTATTCACCTGGTGCCGCTTGGGCATGGCATCAAACCAAATAGCACGCATTCTGTTTGAAATATGGATGAAGTGTACAAATGAACATTACAGGTGTGCATTCCTACTTTTGAGAATTCTTGAGGACATTATTATGCCAGCTTTCTCCAACCATATTCCAATTCACCTAAAATATACTTATGCCAGGAAATGGGCAGTTGCCCAGGCTCCAGCATTATACAAAAATCATGAGGACTCACCTCACCACAAAATACAGCTAAAAAATCAACCTACTGCACAAAGGCAGTACCCAATAAAGCAAGAAGCTAAAAAACAGGTCAAGGAGATCTTAGATCAACTTGAATACCATAGGGGTGATTGAAACATGCACCTCGTCAATGAACAATCCTTTGTTTCCTGTATCCAAACCAGACAATACATATCGTCTAGTTTTGGATTACAGACACTTGAACACTTGTTCCAAAACATTTTCAGTGCAAAATGCACATAGTACAGCTTTAATGAATAACATTGTGCGTCAAAATATAAAACCACATTGGATATTTCAAATGGTTTCTTTTGTCAAAACATAGCACCTGAAAGCAGGTACTTAACAGCTTTCTCAATAATGGGGACCCAGCGTCAATTTTGTAGACTCCCACTAGGGTTCAAAAACAGCCCAGGGTTATTCTCAGCAAGAGTAACAGAGTTACTACAAATTTATGATAATGAGGCATTGTCATATGTCGATGACATCTATCTGACAGACGATGACCTGGATAGGCACTTGAACAGGGTGAGCACCATTATATTGGGCTTCGCCTCTGAGGACTATAAATTCAACTTTAAAAAATCCAGAATTGCCCATCTCAATGTCCTTTTCTTAGGATATGAGCTTTCAAGTGAAGGCAAGAGCCTGGCAGCTAACTTTTTTAGAAAAGTGCGCGCTGCTCCAACCTCCAAAAGCGCTGAAAAATTTACAATCCATCTTGGGTTTCCTAAATTTTGGAAGAACTTACATTCTAAATTACGCAGAAAGGGTTAAACCTCTCTACGAATTAGTCAAACCTGATTTTTCAACAAAACATTGGACACAAGAACACACAGAAATCCTGCGTTCACTCCAAGCTAACATGTTAGCAACAAATCACTTACAAACACACGTAAATATACGCAATTTAGTGATCCGAATAATTTCGGGTCAATGCGGATTCACCTATTTAACATTTAATGAGGGTGAAAAAGTACCAATAGCATACAAATCACATTTGTATACACAAGCAGAAATGCGCTTCACTTCAACAGAAAAAATACTGACAGCAGTTCAAACCGCTGTAGCAAAAGAAAGAGCTCTAGCTCAAGGGAAACGCATTATTGTCGTAACTCCTGTACCAGCCTTAGAGGCGGTCACAAAAGCAAGAATTCCAAATGCAAAAGCTTTACATCCTAGATGGATACAATGGGTTAATTCTCTTGCTGCAACAGATGTTGAATATGTTTTTGATCCTGATTTAAAAACACAAGCGTTCCTGCAATATGAACATGAATGTCCTCTGCCCACTGAAATTCTGCCTCTCGATCAGTACGAATTTATAATTTATACTGATGGATCAGCACAACCTGCTACAGGGAGTAAGCAAGCTTACAGTGCAGCGTGCGCAATCGTTAAAGGTCGCATGCGCGATGGTAACTTCAGACCAATGGTCAGTAAAACTCAATCTCTAGGAGATTGTACAGCTCAGCGAGCTGAACTACAAGCATTCAAACTGGCACTTGAAAATACAGATCACGAATTCCCCACACTTATAGTGTGCGATTCCTTTTACTGTGTTCAGTCATATAATGAATATATACAGAATTGGCTTCAAAACGGATTCAAAGATGCAAAAGGTGGCACAATAAAGCATAAAACGCTTTGGGAACAAGTAGTTCAGTTGAGAAGCGAACTACCAAAAGCTCACGTAATACACACGATGAGTCATCAACGTGATGGCGTTCACGTTACAGGGAATTCATTGGCTGATGAAGCCGCAAAGGGGGCTGTTCAGACGGCTTCCGTAGCTGCGATCACTCGTTCAAAAACGAGAATAGACAGTGAGATATTGTTGGCTGTCAATGCTTCAAGCAAAGGCAGTGGTGCAGCGTTACCAAAGAAATTTCCACTCAAGTACTCTTATGTAATTGATGCGAACAACGTTCCTTTTGCTCGAATCCCTGGAGTGGGGGATAGGGTAATTCCAAACATGGAACGTAGATTAGGACTGATCCTAGCAGCACATGAAGGGATAGCCTCTGCCCATGCAGGTGTTTCTGAAACAGTATCTTTACTGAAAGAAAGATATTGGTGGCCTGGCATTATGAAACAGACCAAAAACTATGTTTTGGAATGTGAAATATGCCAACAGATGAAAGTTTCCACAGTGAAACGTCCTGCGCAGACACCCCTGTTGATTTCAGACAAACCATTAGCTTGTGTTTACCTGGACCACTGCGGTCCCTTGCATAGGGACGGTAACTATAAATATATAATGGTCGCAGTGGATTTGTGCTCAAGGTTCCTATGGATATGGCCTCAGCGCTCGGCTGACGCTTGAACTGTTATAAAAGATTTGCGAGTGTTTATCGGCACATACGCAATTGGCACACTACATTCTGACCAGGGCCGTGCGTTTGGCTCTCGGGCTTACAAAGAAGCCATGGCCAGTTTGGGCGTAGCATTGTGGTACTCCTCTCCATTTCATCCTGAGGGAAATTCTGTTGTGGAAAGGAAAAACCGGGAATAAAGCAGTCTATAACAGCTAGAGTATTAGGTTCGGGTGATGGATGGGTGGGTCAAACATCTTTATGGGGTCCAACGCTCATTAAATAATTTGCCAAGAAGTTCTCTAGGGGGGGTCACTCCATATGAGGTCCTATTTGGGACAAGAATGTGGGTTCCTGATCTCGAATGTAAAGGCACAGTGGTGGAAAATAAACCCTTTGATATCAAAGATCGTTTGGCTGTTTTACAGGATCTAAATGAACTAAGATCGAAACAAAGCAACATGTTCCTGAAGCCAACCACCACTGGGGAAAAACCGGCAGTCCCAGCAAGGCCTGTCTGGATCCCAAAAGTTGGGGATCTAGTCAGAGAGAAGATTGCGGCAAGAAGGAATTTGGACCTTCTTACAAACAACCAGTAACTGTCCTAGCCATCCACGGAACAAGAACAGTACTTCTGCCACCCCTTGCTGGAAAAAAGGAGAAAAGATTTGTGTCAATCGACCTCATCAAACCACACTATGTGGCCAATACTAAATAGTAGGCCTCGTGGACTCCGACCTAGTAGCAGACACACTCCTCTCGCTACTATCCAAGAGGTTCAGACTGAAAGACTCATAACCATCGAGAATTCAGCAGTAAGAGATGAAGGACTAAGCAACAATGCTATTGAACTCATCCCTCTTGAAACTCAAGTAACAGTTCGTCCAGATACACCTGTCTACACCAACGTAACACATGATCAACTGGTTCCAGCGATTTCAACAAATCCTGATGCAATTCCAACTATTGACCGAACTGCTTCTGGCTATTTCATTAACTTTGATACGTTTTCTGTGGATCCAAGTGAGCCTGAAACGACGCCAGCACTAAAAACTTTCAAGCAACAAGTACAAGACTTTTTACATTTTCTGAAAAAAACTTATCTAGTTTCACCATGGATTGAACTATGGATTATTTCTGGAATATTTTTCTTTCTGCTCTGGCTAGCTTTGGTTATGACTCTTAGCATGCTAATAAATGGCAGATACATTCGTTTGGACACTGAAAGTAAAAATGTGAACTTACTTTTAAAACCACACAAATAATCCCATTGTGAAGCAAGAGACTTGCCAGCAGTGAACATCACAGCCGTTCGTATACAGGATGGTATAGTTTGGGACAAAACCAATTTCGACATATTCGGCCCGACGGAACTTTTGAAGATTCCACATTTATTTAAAATTTCATTAAGTGACTTTATTACCTCCAGTACCTATTCTGATGATTGGGACTTTGAGACTGTTAATGACATGATGTCTGATCTAGAAAGGTCTGCTGCATTCTCTAACAATGAATACTTAGAGGGTTCATCAGACTACGAACAGCTTTATTGTTACAACCATTATGGTCATCATTTCGTGCATAAATCTGCAACACCTAGAAATGTGTTTATGTTTAACCAATGGGAACATTGTCCTACACCAAAGGGTAGGTCAAAAACGTTTGCAAATAAGTTTCCATATTTTTCAGGGCACAATATATCTGATCCAGAAACATTTTACTATAAGAATGTAAACAAAACAGGACAGAAAATTATGTTAACTAATACAAAACAGATTTATTATGCAGCCTTTATTACCCAACTGTCTAGACAAGGATTTGACTTTTGGAAAGACACAATCGACACAAAATCTGTCTGGGGTTATAAAGATTGGCAAGTGCAGGGGATAGAAGCTTTGTTTAGAGCCTGCATCATCCCACAGCAAATAATGTTTTTGAATGACACTGTGCAACAAACGTCTTGCCTTGGTTTAGCCAAGATCAAAGACATGAACACACCTTCTGTACCGACACCTGCAAGTAATAGCACTACACAGGGAGCGGTCACAGTAGACACAATACTACAAAACAACAGATCAGATCCTGATTGGGAAAAATGGTTGCTCTGGCCCACAGACACAAACATCTGTCAAGAAAGATTCCTGAATAGAATACAGGGCTTTACTATCCATAGGCCAGATCCACGTTATGTTCAACGACAACATCCGGGGGTAGTAACAACAGTGTAGGAAAATTGTGCCTCGACTGGTTACAAAAATCTACACTCGAGGATGTGAAACAACACTTATCTTTACTTAAAGAAGACGCAGACCTTAGGGAATTCTTGCTAGGACCAAGAAAACCCCGTCAAAAACGTTTCATATATGCCGGCATTTATGCTGCTTATAATGAAATATGGAAGGTTTCACAGGCAGAGGCCGCAGAAAGAATATGTGAACTTGATCGTATTAACTTAGAGAAATCTCTCACTGTGGTCGACAATGGGTTAACAACTTTGTCATCAAGAATTTATTCACTGGACAACATTGTATCCTCTGCTATTGACATACTGGAACAAGATTTAGCCATGTTACAACAAGGCCAATCTCAGTTACGTTCTATTATGTTATAGGGCTGGACGCTGCAATCCTTGCGTGCAGGCTATGTGCCTTGGCATTTTATCAACACGTCGTCTCTGTTTTCAGAATACAATCTCACTGATAAACAGGTCGAGCTGGCACAAAGGGGAGTGAAGTATACAGTGCTGAGCATTGAAAAACTGGAACAATTACCATTTACGGTAGCAGAAAAACCAGCTACAGAATGGCTTATCCATGGCAAAATAACTCTGCCTGTCACTACTTTTCATTTTCAGTATTGCCTCAAACAAATGCAAGCAGGCAAATATGAAAGGTTGGGTAAAGAATACATTAAGACATCCTGGGATTTGCCTTACGAATACAGATGTTGGAGTGGGGATCGTGACGTGTTTCTAAGCGGTACACACTGTGAAAGTGCACTGAGCGGATCTCTCATATGTTGTCGTAGGGATTCTGCACATATACAGAGCTATGCACAGGATAATAGGACCTCGGAGTATAGTGGTGAGCCAACCATAAACCGTAGTACCTACAACCCTAATCCGGCTAGCATTAGCGTCTCATTAGCAGCGTAGCTACCAATGATTAGACAACCCAGAACACGGTATCTCTCTCTCAGGACTCGCAGGGGCAAGGACACCCTTTCGTTACTCACTCATACCTGTCCACAACTTGCGTAATAAGAGACACTGTATAGTTTATAATGTTTATTTCAACTATCGTGCTCTGATATACAGTACACGTGTAAGTACTAACAGCATAATGCATAAGAATAATATAATCAGCATAGTTACAATTCCATAGAATACAAACGGGGATAGCATTATATAAAGACAGTGGTTATAGGGCTAAATGACCTGTCCACCCTCCCCGTGCTAATAACTAGTTTATTATATAAACAGAAGACCTCTGGGCATTGTCAGGCAGACCCCCATACCTCAATATCTAGATGCAGGGTTTACATCATCAGACAAGCACAGCTCTTCTCTCTGGAAAGGTTCTTCTCCAAGTGCCCCTGACACTGAAAATCACAATATTAAATGCACACGAATTTCCCCAGTGCAGCTGCACTCAGTGTTATGTCTAAGCTTGAGGGACTGACCAGATCAGCAAGAACAAGTGACATCGCCTTCCGACCTTGTACATGATGTGCAGACATGACCCAAAGTTATCAGGAGGAAGGATAAAAAGGCACGCAGTTCGAAAATAGCAAAGTCTGGAAAACAAGGGCACAAAGTAACGTGCGCAAAGAGGCAGCATGGCAGCCAGGCCCAAGCTAACTTAGCAAAGCAGTCTATGTGTCCACAAACCACACTACACCCTCCCCTGGTCAGTCCAGTGACATAGACACAGGAGGAAGACAGATTAGAAATGATGGAGCAGAATGGCAATGTACCGGGACAAAAAAAAATAGTTCGAAACAACAAAATTCCAGTGTGGCAGAACGCTGAACGTAGAGGCACTTTATTAAAAAAGGAGTGTAAGTGCAGAAAAATTCCACACTTTCCAAGAGGACATCGTTGGAATCATCAGAAAAAAGAGATGCCATCCAGTTCAATAAATCCAAACTGCATTCATGTTCCTCATAAGAGGCAGTAGCGAACAACATTGCGGGACAACTTGCGTGATACTCAATATAACTTCGTTGTAGGAGATCCTGAGCAGCCGCCCAGATATCCCATTGTGCCAAAATTCCAAGTGCAGCCGCACGCGCCATGAAGCCATGTCCGGAACAGTCCCGTTCATGGGCCTCTAAGGGACCCACCAGCTGGACGAAATCCGGGCAAGACAGAGACGTATTGGATAGGCAATAATCCAAGGACCATGAGAAAGGACATCGGATGCAAGACATCACAGGTTGCACGCAAGTGAAATACGCAAAGCAAAAAGAAAGTTTGTAAGAGACACCAAGTGTCGCCAATGGCAGGACGCCGAAGCCGGCAAGGAGACGTTCACGGAGCACCCGAAGGCGGCTGCGGTCGAGGCGAGCTCCATGAGGTGCAGCCATTGCGTAGTAAACAAATCAAAAGTAGTATTCCAGCAGCTAACGCTAGGATCAATGTAAAGCCGCCAAAGACACTGGAAAAAATAGAATGAATAAAAGCCGGTATTACTCCAAATATAGTTTGAAAGGAGGTAACAAGGCCAGAGCCCACAACCTTAAAAAAATGCACAAGACCTTCAGTGAGAGATGCATTAAAAACGCGGTGAATTAACTCACCGAAATGTTGTGGGAGGTTTGTGTTTAGCAGGGCCTGTATTTCACTGTGAGTACTCGCCACCTGGAGAACAAAAGTCTCCCGCGCGGATGTGAGCATAACCTCCTGATTCAATAATAGTGCCTTTATTCTGCTCACTTTATTGAAATCTGCCTTCAAAGTCGGAATGGAAGGCCAAATTGAACTATCTACAATGCCATGCGGGGGAGGAAACAGCACATTTTTGCAGCAGACAACTCTGTGGGAAACTGTTACAATATAGGGTATACCGGCAAGCATGCCACAACAGTCCTGATTATTTAGAAGGAGATAGCTGCCATTAGCAAGCACAGTGAAAGTAGGAGAGATAGAAGGAGCAGGAATTCCCTTCAGAACACAAGCAAGATTCGGAGCTGAAACATTACAAGCTCCGTGCAATGTAATGTG
Source organism: Calotriton arnoldi (assembly GCA_963921515.1). Classification (NCBI taxonomy): domain Eukaryota; kingdom Metazoa; phylum Chordata; class Amphibia; order Caudata; family Salamandridae; genus Calotriton; species Calotriton arnoldi. The sequence goes on from CAWUFW010004925.1 coordinate 50,609, forward strand.
TTTACAAACAAGGGAATGGCCCACAGTAGAATCGCATGACTCCCCCGTGAGAAAAACTTCCTTTCCGTCCCTAAGGCATCTATACATGAAAGGCAGGGACCATAGTTCATGCAGGAAAGCACTTCCCAAAGGCTGAAAATGACCGACAGGAAAATGTTTCATGCAGGAACTAAACTCAAATAAAGAAAAAGGCAAAGCAATAACCCCGTGCACTAGCCACGCAGCAGAATCCAATTCCGCTACCGAGAATGGTAAAGGCTCTATTCTCTCAATATGCAACAGAGTGTAAGCCGCATCTTTCATGGACATAAACTGCTGTTTTTCAGTTAAATTAAAAGGTAAGAACAAGGCCAAGGAACTTTCCCCATTTTAAGGGTTTGCATAGTCCATGCAAACTGCATCAATGAACGCAATTGATTTTGACCATGATATAACACAGAAACATCATCATGTACAATATCAACAACAGAGGAAACAATATTCTCTAACGTGTAAATGCGAGAAGACAGGGTATTAATACTATTGTCAACAACAGCAAGCACCTTTTCTAAATTTGCTTGATCTATTTCCCGAAGACGGGAAGCAGCTTCAATTTGCGAAAGCTTCCAGAGTTCATTGTAAGTTTCATATATGAATCTCTTCAGTCGAGGACCACGAGGCCCTAGAATAAAGTCGGACACATCAATGTTGCCTGAAAGGAGGGATAAATGTTGTTTAACAGAATCTAAGGAAGAGTGCTGCAACCACTGTTTACACAACTTACCAACAGAATATGTTGTAACAGTACGAGAGGCAGAAAACCTGGGGTCTGGCCTAACCTGTTTATAACCAGGATCCGTGTCGTGAAAACGCAGTTGGCAGGCATTAGATGCTATGGGCCAAGCCAAACAGGGTGACTGAACAACCGTAGACATGTTGAATGAATTATTCTGGAACAAAGCTTGTAAAATATCAATGGAAATATTTAAAAGCAAGCTTTCATTGGGAGTGGAAGACAGTACGGGAATAGAGGGTGCATTTAATTGTTTGGAAGTAGCCAAACCCCAACACGTTGTTTGATAAATGGTGTGATTCAAAAATAGAATCTGTGTAGGGATGAGGCAAGCACGGTGCAAGGCTTCTGTGCCTTGTACCTGCCATGCTTTGGAACCCCAGATGGATTTTAAGTCAATAGTATCCCGCCAATGTTCATAACCACCCACAGCTAAGGCATTCAAAAAGGAACCCGAATAAAGCCACTTGGTATTGGTCAACATTATTTTATGAGTAGATGAAGTGTTTAATTTAAAATAATAGGACCCAGGGTTTGATCTATTAAAATCAGTAAAATAAGTAAACTTACTCTGAAGAGTCTGGGAGCTACCTGGTAAAGGTGTTGGACAATGTTCGCATTGTGTGTAATTAAAAGGACCCCTAAGGGTACTGGGGTTATGGAGAAAATGGTTGCCCCAATGCTGGTAACAATATAAGTCGGCATAATTTGCAGAATTTAAATACAAATCCTCAGCATTAAAAGCAGCATAATATTTCAGATCAGAAAATAACGATTCAACAGCATGTACATCCCAATCGTCAGAATGAATGTTACTTTTCACTACATCACCCATCGAAACACAGAGGACATTCGGTACATTAATAATCTCAGTCGGGCCATGAATTTGAAAATTTACTGCATCCCATACGATGCCATCAGCAACTGGAAACGCTGTAATGTTCACAAATGTGTAGTCACGCTTCATGATGTGAGAGGAAGAATGTGGAGCCAAAGTTCCAGCGACACAGTTCACAGCAGAGCGTTCTGGTAAATAGTGACCATTGATAAGTAGAAAAAAGACGGTGACAAAGCCAATGGACATGAACAGAAAAATCAGGAACAGTACCAACCAGATGTATGTCCATGGGGGGACCAAAAAATTGTCTCTGAACCAGGACACAAAAATACTGAATCTGGACGGGATAAGTACTGAAGGGGAATCCGAGTCAAAAGAACAACGTGTAGGGTTCAATGGCGTCGTTGGTAGATGAGCCACGGACTCGGTGGCGGGATCAGCATACTCGGTCTCCTCGTTGCAGGGGAATCCGGGCAGTCGAGCAAACTTTCAGGCAAATCAACCATCTCAATGGCAACATCAGTGACCGTTCGGGCTGGGAAACCACAAACATTTGTCCTTGAAATTACTGGACAAGAGACCGCTGGTGTTACACTATTCAGGATCTGCCAGATGTTGTAGCTTGACATTTTCCACTGAGATGTATCTGTTTTCCTTGCGACCAGGAAGTGGTGGTAAAATTACTGTACGAGTTCCCTTCAGACCTAGGACTGGAACCGATGCACGATAAGAGGGACCAAATTCTTTTTTGTTCTCCACCTTTTCTCGGACCAGGTCTCCAACTTTCGGAAGCCAGCCGGCAACCGGAATCTGCAATGCAGCGTCTGTGGCTGAAGGTAAATGTTTAATTGCAAGTTTGTCTCGGGCTTCTTGTAAGTTCTGTAACATAGTAGAATGATTATCTACGTCAAAGATTGCGGATTGCGCCGCCATGTCTAGACCATCAAGGTCAGGCACAAACATTCTTATGCCAAAGAGCATTTCGTATGGGGTCCGCCCACCCAGAGGTCTTCTAGGCAGATTATTAAGTGCACGTTGTACAGTATACAAGTGGGCCAGCCAGTTCCTGCCAGTACCTAAGACTCTAGCTGTCAAGGATTGCTTTAAGTCACGGTTCATTCGTTCAACGACCGAATTGCCCTCAGGCCGATACGGAGACGAAAATTTCACCTGCATCCCCAATGAACCCATTGCGTCCTTGTAAGCCTTAGAGGCGAACGCTGGACCTTGGTCAGAATGGAAGGTGCCACATGCGAAAATTCCCACAAAGACACGCAAATCCCTGATGACATTTCGAACATCAGCACTCCTTTGTGGCCAGACCCATATGAAACGTGTGCACGAGTCTACTGCTACTAAGATGTATTTGTATGCAGTGTCAGACGAAAATGGACCGCAGTGATCCAGGTAAACACACCCAAAAGGTCTGTTTGCGGTGGTCGGGTAACCGTGGAAGGCTTAATTTGTTGACAAATGTCACAAGAAAGCACATAAGTACGGGTTTGTTTATATAAACCCCGCCACCAGTATCGCTGCTGCAATATAGAAACTGTCGCAGACACTCCAGCATGAGCCGAAGCCATCCCTTCGTGTGCGGCAGTTATCAAGGAAAGTCTGCGGTCTGCGTTGGGAATCAGCCGATCCCCAACGTCCGGAATACTTACATAAGGAGTCTGATCGGGACTTAAGAGATAAGAGTACTTGGAAGGGAAACCCCTTGGGTAATTAGCACCTTCCTTTGTTGCAACAATTGCTGCCAAAATATCTTTATCTATTTTAGTCATGGATCTTGTAACTGCTGCTACTGTACACGTTGCTACTGCTGACTTGGCAGCTTCATCAGCCAAGCTGTTACCGACAGCGTGTGCGCCCACACGCTGGTGGCCAAGTGTGTGAACCACCTGTATGAGAGGCAATTTCTGTTGTAATTCTGCCACTCTAACCCACTCTAACCCAAAGCATTTTATGCTTTATTGTACTGCCTTTTGCGTCTCTGTAGTCATTTTGTGACCAAAAGAATAGATTGTCATTGTAAGACTGAACACAGTAATAGGAATCGCACACAATAAGAGTGGTCACATTCGGATTAGCGAACTCAAGTGCGAGCACCAATGCGCGCAGCTCGGCCAATTGTGCAGTACTGTCTCCCAGTGCTTGAGTATGCACCACAGTTGATCTAAATTGTCCGTTCACAAAAGAACCTGCAACAATAGCACACGCTGCTGAATAAGCATGCTTGGAACCCGTGGCCGGCGGTGCCGACCCATCGGTATAGATAATACATTCGTATTCCTCAAGCGGTAGTAATGACAGAGGAGGAGGATGAACGTATTCATACTGCAAAAACTCCTGAGTCTGTAGAGATGAATCAAAGATAAAAGTGACATCCGGAGACGTCAAAGATGTTGCCTATTGTATCCAACGGGGGTGCAAAGCTTTAGAGTTCGGAACACTTGCTTTCGTCACTGCCTCTAGGGCAGGATAGGGTGTTACCACCAAAATGCGTTTTCCCTGTGCCAGTGCGCAGTCCTTGAGAATCGCCATTTGCACTGCAGTTAAAACTTTCTCCACAGATGAGAAACGCATTTCTGCGGAAGTGTAAAGATGTGACTTGTATGCGATGGGTACTGTGTCACCTTCGTTAAAGGTTAAGTACGTGAAACCCACTGCCCCTGGAATGATTCTAATCACCAGGTTGGTGTGGTTGTCACGAGTCAACAAGTATTTAGACTCAAGTAAGTCTGTCTGCAAAGACTGCAGAATGGAGGTATGCTCCGGAAGCCAGCATGACTTCGAAAAGTTAGGTTGTATCAAGGAATACAGGGGCTTGATACGCTGGGCATATTCGGGAATGTAAGTACGCCCGAAGTTCAGAAAACCCAGCAAAGACTGAAGTTTCTTCAGAGTAGTAGGAGGGCACAGGAGTGCACATTTCTCCAAGAAATGGGGAGCTAAACCCTTACCTTCATTGTTGAGCTCATAGCCCAAAAACAAAACGGTAAATTCAGCAATGTGAGATTTGGCAAAGTTAAACTTGTAGCCTTGAACTGCAAATTCTAGAATAATGCGGTCCACTCGAGAAAGATGCTGGAACAATTCGTCGTCTGTCAGATAAATATCATCGACGTACGAACATGCATCCGGGTCTATGCCATCTAACAAAGAGACAACACGGGCAGCGAATACACCTGGACTGTTTTTGTAGCCCATAGGGAGCCACCGGAATTTGAATAATTTACCACCGGAGGTAAAAGCGCTCCATTGGCTACTCTCCGGGGCTAAGTTGTGCGTGTAGAATCCATTGGATAGGTCAAGTGTCGTTTTATATTTTTTACGAACAAGACTGTCTACTAGCGCAGAACTATGTGTGTTTTGTACCGCAAAGGTCCGACAATGAGAGTTCAAATGCCGGTAATCCAAAACTAAGCGGTACGATCCATCAGGTTTAGAAACCGCGAAAAGGGGATTATTCATTGGGGACTCGCATGTTTCAATCACTCCCTGATATTCCAATTGAGTCAGAATTTCGGAAACGGGACCTTTGGCTTCCCGTTTTATGGGATATTGGGGTTGTGGCTGCGGCAGCGACCGTAAAGGTATTTCATGGGAGGGTGAATCCTCATCCAAACCCACGTGATTACGGTATAACGCCGGAGCCAAGGCTACCGCCCATTCCACTGCAAGTGCCTCCGCTTTGTCCTTGGGGACATGGCGAGAAAAGCTGGGAAGAATTACCTCCTCCCCTTTACGAGCAGCAAGTACGAATGGGGGCGGCCAATCCGCCTCCGCTAACAAAATGTCATATGAAGAGGTTAGATTTTCCCAAAAAATCCCTTTAATTACACGCTGTATGTCACCCTCAATTTGGATGACAATATTATATAGTCTGTCAGGGGGTGCCACTCGAGTGTCAGCTGTCTCGACAGTAATGAATGTTTCAGTTGCTGTCGCCTCCACATGAGGACGGAGTGCCTCTCGCACTATGGTAACTTCCGCGGCGCTGTCTAGGAGCGTCACTGCCCACGTCCAATTCAGGAGTCTCGTTCTCACCGTCTGTGGCATATTTCGCTGTTACAGCTGCAACTTTTTTCTTCTGAAACTGTGGGCGAGAACGTGGAAATTCGTCTTGTGTCCCTCTGACTTGTTGCCGAGGTTGGTCTCGTCCTGGCGGGGCCTCACGACCCCTACCTCTATCCTGGCGATCTCCTCCACCAGTCTGTAATGACGTTGGTGCCTGTAAAGAACGAGGAGAGCGCGAGTCAGGAACATGGAATCTCTCGGGAGATTTTATTCTCGCTCTATCGCGCAAATCATATGTGCGTTCAGAAGATTCCGAAACCGGGGATGCACTTCGTGATCCTGGCTTCTTCTGTTGCTTACCCTGTTTTTTCAATCGCCAGTTCTTTTTAGTAAAGAACGGTTTCTCATCTTTGTCAGATTGAGCTTTTGGTGGTGGTTGCGTAGGAGCTTGTGTTTTAGCAAAAGGTTTAACTCCCAGGCTATTGCGGCCTATAGTTTTATAAGCCTGTGCAATAATTTTCGGTAATTCGCGTGGCTTGTCTAATTCTGGGACTAAAGCCAAAGCATTAGCTACTTGAAAGTTAACTGCATCACCCTTGACATTGCCAAGGATTAGTTCAGCCACTACATCGAACACTCCCACCAGTCTCATCCCTAATTCCACAGCCGCTTCAGGGCCATGTTCATCCTGTACTCGTTTGATTACAGAGGGGAGAACTGTCATGGAAGGAGTGCCGAAACACTTCGCATATACTGCTGCGAATACCCTACCCCAGTTGTTACAATCTGTCAACTCGGGAATTAAATCTTTTGGCAAACTAATCGTCAAAATCCTGTGTTTTTCCACAGGAGAAGTATTCGGAAAAATCGCCTCCAGCTGGTCAAATTTCTCTGCAAGCCAATAAGGTAAATCATCCTTATTTTGTGGGCGCTTGCCCATCACCGAATTAACCATGACGGGACTTATGGTTACGCCGCCAGGCCCAGCTGGATGTGCCGCAACTCCAGGCGGGGCAGCCTGGATGTTGCCCATCACATACTGTACTAAAGCTCTATGCACACGTATCAACGACGAATGCAAAAGACGCAGGTCTACGACCGGAAGCGTCATGTAACATGGATGTGGACTATACCCGGCCAAAACAGGCCAAGTGGCCCCGTCTATCGATAAGGGGCCTAATCTAACCGTGGTGACCGGTTGGGGGAGGGCGCCATCAAACCAAACACGGTGTTGCCATGCCGTGAGCGGTACTTCAACATTCCGATAAGGAATGTAATGGTTTGGAGCTGCGGTGACTGTATATTCATGGAACGTTTGGTCAGTCCCATCCACCGCTTCAAAAGTGATCCACGAGTAAAATACCTCAAAATGGTAAGCAGGATCTGCTTGTACCACGAAGATCAGATCGACACCCGCGTCTGGCACTCCATATGCTGTCAAATGAGCTTTGAGCGCCGCACGGCTATGTGCCGCAATTTCTACAGTCATTTTGGCTAAGAATAACCGACAACCTAATACAAGGCAGCACAATAATGGGTCTATATTAGCACCTTTTAATAACTTCAAGCTTGAACATACCTATAAAAACATCAATATAGGAGGTATCACCTTCACACCCGTTTCCGGAAACGTATGTGAAGGGTGCTGTGGACAAGCACAAGTACTACTCAAGCGTCTCGCAGATAAGCAGCCCACTTCGTTGGTGGCGCCATGTCATAGGGATTCTGCACATATACAGAGCTATGCACAGGATAATAGGACCTCGGAGTATAGTGGTGAGCCAACCATAAACCGTAGTACCTACAACCCTAATCCGGCTAGCATTAGCGTCTCATTAGCAGCGTAGCTACCAATGATTAGACAACCCAGAACACAGTATCTCTCTCTCAGGACTCGCAGGGGAAAGGACACCCTTTCGTTACTCACTCATACCTGTCCACAACTTGCGTAATAAGAGACACTGTATAGTTTATAATGTTTATTTCAACTATCGTGCTCTGATATACAGTACACGTGTAAGTACTAACAGCATAATGCATAAGAATAATATAATCAGCATAGTTACAATTCCATAGAATACAAACGGGGATAGCATTATATAAAGACAGTGGTTATAGGGCTAAATGACCTGTCCACCCTCCCCGTGCTAATAACTAGTTTATTATATAAACAGAAGACCTCTGGGCATTGTCAGGCAGATCCCCATACCTCAATATCTAGATGCAGGGTTTACATCATCAGACAAGCACAGCTCTTCTCTCTGGAAAGGTTCTTCTCCAAGTGCCCCTGACACTGAAAATCACAATACTAAATGCACACAAATTTCCCAAATGCAGCTGCAATCAGTGTTATGTCTAAGCTCGAGGGACTGACCAGATCAGCAAGAACAAGTGACATCGCCTTCCGACCTTGTACATGATGTGCAGACATGACCCAGAGTTATCAGGAGGAAGGATAAAAAGGCACGCAGTTCGAAAATAGCAAAGTCTGGAAAACAAGGGCACAAAGTAACGTGCGCAAAGAGGCAGCATGGCAGCCAGGCCCAAGCTAACTTAGCAAAGCAGTCTATGTGTCCACAAACCACACTACAATGTCAGGACATTTCTTTACATGGGGCTTGTAATGGTTCTGTGGCAAACTTGTCCTGCCACCTGCAGGGTACACCAGCTTCTGTGATTAATCCAACGTTTGGCCAACTTTCTAACGGGAGTTACCTCATGTTGAATGATCAGAGTTGCTGTGGCATGTTGCCAGGAATCCCATATCTGGTAACGGTTGACTCCAGGGTTACTTGTTGTATGCAAGTATTTTTCCCCAAATAGACACAGTTAGGGAGTCGCCTCTATGGCCTTCATTGAATGTCTCTTTTATACGTTTTGATACTTTAAGCAGAATGAAAGCCATGCTTTTACAACAAACCGTGCCTTTGACCTCGGCCAAAGAAATCTATGATCTACAAATTGCAAGGACTTCGGCTGAGATGCAGGCTCTAATTCGTACAAACTGCCCTATACATTTCGTAGAAATGATGGGACGTATCTTAAACATGTCTGATATGAGCAGGATTGTACATGTATTTAAGACCATCTGTTCAGGACTGTTAACACCTTTTCAGGCAGTCCTCGGAATCATTCCAAACTTCGCACATTCGGTGTTTGGTGGTGTGCCATTAATTCTAGCACTCGTTGCAGGAATCCTGTTTTTATTCCTACTACTACGCTATGGCAAGCCTATCAACCAGCGTCACTCCCAGCAATCTGGAGAAAGCTCTCCTAGAACGGAAGTGCCGTGAGCGCATAGTGCAACTTTTGGGCATACCTCGTCTACGGGAACTTAATACAACATGGTTTCTGTCATTTAGACCAATCTGGCAAGATTGCATCTTACCTGTTCTACGCTGCCTGCTTTGCGGTGAAGAATGCGTGCTAGACATCTGTCTAACACTCCCATCAGTCATGCCAATGGATATCGATACTCTGCTGGACCCGATAACGGCCCATGCTCTGTGTTGTCCCCAGAGGCTACCAATCCTGATGACGGCATTCGTTGAGATCTCACAGACGCTTCCTGCTGAGGTACGAGATGGATCAACAGGCACACAGGTAACAACGGACGCGAACATTGCTGCGGCATCCCATGCTGGAGGCGATGCTTCACATCTCTGTGCAGTTAACCTTCTAAACGAGGTGTTCCAACTGTCACCGACATCGGTAGATGATCTTTTGTCTACAGGAATAGATGATTTCATGTTTACACCAGACCCATACACTAACTTTGATTAGGCTCACAGTGTACCGGGGAAGCAATGAATTTGGCCTTCATATTTTCAAAACAGAACAAAACTTGGAACTCTTCCTAAAAATTGATTTTTTTTTTGAAAATACATGGCCATTAATTCTAGCACTCGTTGCAGGAATCCTGTTTTTATTCCTACTACTACGCTATGGCAAGCCTATCAACCAGCGTCACTCCCAGCAATCTGGAGAAAGCTCTCCTAGAACGGAAGTGCCGTGAGCGCATAGTGCAACTTTTGGGCATACCTCGTCTACGGGAACTTAATACAACATGGTTTCTGTCATTTAGACCAATCTGGCAAGATTGCATCTTACCTGTTCTACGCTGCCTGCTTTGCGGTGAAGAATGCGTGCTAGACATCTGTCTAACACTCCCATCAGTCATGCCAATGGATATCGATACTCTGCTGGACCCGATAACGGCCCATGCTCTGTGTTGTCCCCAGAGGCTACCAATCCTGATGACGGCATTCGTTGAGATCTCACAGACGCTTCCTGCTGAGGTACGAGATGGATCAACAGGCACACAGGTAACAACGGACGCGAACATTGCTGCGGCATCCCATGCTGGAGGCGATGCTTCACATCTCTGTGCAGTTAACCTTCTAAACGAGGTGTTCCAACTGTCACCGACATCGGTAGATGATCTTTTGTCTACAGGAATAGATGATTTCATGTTTACACCAGACCCATACACTAACTTTGATTAGGCTCACAGTGTACCGGGAAGCAATGAATTTGGCCTTCATATTTTCAAAACAGAACAAAACTTGGAACTCTTCCTAAAAATTGATTTTTTTTTTTGAAAATACATGGCAATTCAATCTGCTTACAGTAGAACTATTCATATAGAACGGACTTCTTTGAATACTTCCAGGGACACATTGTCACCTTATTTACCACAATTTCATTTAGTACCATGATATGAAATGGCTTTGATTTTTGAATACTTGTCAACCATTTCGTCAGATGTATATATTTCTGTTTTATCATTCATGTTGCATTTATTTCCAATATATGCTTAGCATGAAAAAATGCTTTAAAATGTACAGTACCTATTGCATTACATGTTTAGCAACATTTTTTTTAAACTTCTTTTAGTATGCTTTTAGAAATGTTTTTAGCAACATGTGGTACTCAGTTTAATGTTTAGCATTTAATGTTTAAGCATTTAGTATTATCGTTCATTCGAAAGTGGAGTGGGTGTTGTATTCCGCTTTAGGTGTCCGTATATAGGTTTTCCTGATACATGTCCTTAAATAGGCACAATTCACATTGCCCTTATATAGGCATAAGATCCCAGTCCTTATTTAGGCATTAGCCTTGCTATCCAAATACAGGCATGGTCACCTACATCCGTCCACCCCAACGTCACAACGAGTTCTTAGAAACCAGACCCTTAAGCTCTTGGGAGTTCCCCTAGCACAGAATTATTGATTTCTCCAAGAACTCATTTATTATGCATGAACCGCTATACCTTAAGGGTTCATTCCTGACATCTTCCTCTGCCCGACTTTACGTCAATGCTAACATTCCAAGGCACCTACCGGGTATAAATATACCTTCCCTTGCCCAAGCAAGTAGGAGGAGACCTCGACTTTAGAGGAGCCCGTGTCCCGACCTGACGCACTGACAAGAGACGCTGTCATCCCTGCTTGCAGAGAATCCAGCTTCCAGTGTTCTGACTCCCTTCGCGGGGTGTTAGAGTTCGAGACCCGGAAAGAGATTCCCACCTCTCTCATTCTCAATGTATGGAGCTGACTAGAACCTAGAGGGTCTCTTGGCATACCAGACTTGATATACCAGACTTGGCATACCAGACTTGGCATACTATAGCATACCATACTATAGAATACATCACCTACTTCTTACCTTGCACTACACTTAGGTTAGGTACACTGGGGTAGAACTAGTTAGAGAAGCATCTTATGAGTACTCGCATTTTTAGCTTATGTTATTTATGTATATGAATATATGTGTCATAGCTAAAAGGTAATGCTAGCGCAGTATTATTTCTTTCTACTGCTTACGCTGTACATAATATATCTCGCATACTGTCTTATGATCGTAACAGCTCATATCTCTTACACGAGAAACAAGACTGTTCAATAAATCCTTTTATTGAAACGCCCGTCTATTCTTTCTGTGTAACTCTGAAGAAACTAAGCATGCATGATTAGCTGAGTGAAACTGTTATCTGTTGTTTCCACGATTCTGAGAGTGTTCCGATTCTAAAGGGAAACAAAATTGTCATGTTTATGCGGTTGCCAGAAACTACTCCCTTCTTGTTTACAAGGAGTTTCTAGTGGCCTCTGAGTTAGCTGGTACAAAGTAATTAAGTTTAATATACTCGATAGGGGCATACTGACCTCAGTCCTATGCCAAACCTATAGGGTATATTATTCCAATGCGCAGAGCCTATTAGGGAAATAGGAACTACACTACACTACCTTCAGGGCCAGTGGGTGGTGCTAAAAGTAGAGCCTAGCCCAAAATGTTTACCATGAGCATAGACAGAAGCTCAGTCTCATAGCTCTCTGCAGCTGCTAGAAGGATACAGCTCAGTACTGGAGCTGGAAATGGAAGCTTCAAAATAAGGCTGACAAGCTAAAGGGGCTGGAGAGCAGGTCCTGAACTCGCAATGACTGGTGGGCAAGCACACCGAAGGTGACAACATTTAGAGTCCAGGAGGTCAGAAATCAACCTTCCTGGTGGGTGGGGCCTGCCACCAGGAACAAAGTGCAACAAAACAAGTCTAAAAAGGCTCAATGGAGCTGTGGAGACCTGTCTTTGTCCCTCAAAAAATAGCTCCCTTGCTGGTCCCCAAAGTTTCTGGTGGAGATCAGCTGTACTGCAGCAGCAATTCCTTTATTTTCTCACAGGGATTGCCAGTGCCCTGGGGGACAAGCAAAAAGCAAATGGGATCTCACCGCCTTCCTCAGGTTTGCCCTCCTGGGTGATCTGATATCAAGAGAGTGTCAGGCTCCCCAATTGCCTCAAGGCGAGAAGCCCACATTTGCCCACGCAGGTCTATTGGGAGCACCCCAGCGGAGGGTGATAACCCTGGTAGATTGAGGTACCTACGGTATGGCAGGCTCATCAAAATCAAAACCTCTTCCCAGCAAAGGTCAGTGCCTTGGGAATAGGAATCATCATCTGCATGTGGCCTCCTTTACTCATTTCCTATGCCCATGTTAGGAGGGAGTAACTGATTGTTCCTGCAGAGATTCACCCATCTAGGATAGGATAGGATATATGTTTATAGAGCGCTCGATTGCCATGGCATCTTGGCTCTAGTGTATGTGTAAGGGAGTACAGCCTGTATTACATGGGGAACTAGGTGGAGGTAAACAACCATGCTTTCAAATCCTTCCTAAAGAGCTGCCGATTAGATTGAAATGTCATGGCCACTGGCATTTTGTTCCATAGCTTTGCCGCACAGTTCGATAAAGTCCTGCCACCCCATCTTGCCCGCCTAATTGTAGCAGTCTGGATAAGGCCCAAATTTGCGGATCTAAGAGCTCGAGAGGGGGTGTAAGGTAGGAATTTTTTGGGGATTTCCTCGGCACCACCACCGTAAAGTGCCTTGTGCACCAGGCATAAGGCCTTGAATTCCACGTGCTGCTGGATAGGAAGCCAGTGCAGTGACTTAATTCCTGCCGAGGTTGATTGTCCTTTAGGTATGTTTAAAAGCAGTCGTGCTGCAGCATTCTGTAGAGACTGCAGTTTCCTCATCTGGGTCTTGTCAATGCCCAGAAAAAGGGCATTGCAGTAATCCAGTTTGGACAGGAAGAGAGCCACCATCACCGTCTTTTGTAGTTCTTGTGAGATAAAAGGAAAACATTTTCTCAAGGTTTTTAATAAAAAGAAGCAAGAGGAAGTGAGACTGTTAACTTGGGCAGAAAAATTCAGCTGGTCATTGAAGATGACTCTGAGGTTCCTAACCTTAGAAACAGGGCACGGACATTCCCCAGCCTCCACCGGCCACCAGGAGTCGTTCCACAGGGATCGTCCCTGGCCAAACTCTATCACCTCTGTTTTATCGGTGTCGATTTTCAGGAAGCTATGGCTGCAACCAGCGGGTGTGAGAAGAAAGAAGACACAGATCCCCCACTGCTACTTAAAGTTGTGCTGGGCAAAGCACCTGGCTCTGTGGGGTTGGGTTCCTATACAGCTTAAATTGATCCACGGGTGTCCCACACAATGGACCAGGATAGTTATAGTTAAGGTTGTGTTTCCATAGAAAAAGCATTTTTTGGTTTGATAATATCTTTGGTATGGTTTGACGACTCTTCACAAAACATACCAAAAACTGTTTCTAGAAAGTTTTGGGTTGATCCATCAAGTGGGGGCTGAGAAAAAGGGGGATCCCTAAACGTGTTTTCCTAATTTTTCCAAATGGCTCAATTGGATTTACACCAAATTTTGCAGAAAGTTAGATCTTGGTCCAGAAAGAATACTTTTTGTGGTTTGGTGTTAATCCGTTCAGTATTTTAAAAGAAACTAATGGTTATTTTTTTATATATTTGATGCCATGGTGCCATTGCGGATCCTTCGTGGTGGATTCATGAATCTGTGAGGCTCAGCTCACATTGTGATTGGCAGCCGCAACTTGAACAAGTTGCGGCTGTTATCTTCAGACTCTGGGATTCTCTCTCTTTGCCCTCAAAAAGGTGGAAGGGGACAGGATATAGGAAACCTGACCCCCCCCCAGATCGATTTAGGGTGTGGCAAAGGGACCCCTTCTGTAGGTTAAACAATTGAAGAAATAATTTATTTGGTCATGCGGTGGATTCGCTGACCCATTGCAGTACTCATCTTGGCCGTCTGAGACTTTGCAATGAATATGCAAATACTCACAATCATTTTTTTAAAGAAATAAACACACACACTGACCCAACCACACAATTACACATGCACACAGTCATACACCCACACAACCCCACACACTCACACACACAGACACATGTACACATCTTTACATATATAGACTCATTCATACACCCACACAACCACACACACATACCCTCACAGACCTACACAACCCCTCACTCACACACGTTTTCACACCTTAATTTAATACAGCAATACACATACCTACATAACCCACAGTACTACACACATCCACACAACCCGATACAGTCACACACATACTGACACATACACCCATAAACCTCAGCACACACAAAATTCCAGAGATGGATACCCCCACAATCACACATACATACACCCACATAATCCCTCCCACACATAAGACCCTCACTTACAAACAACCTCTGGCACACACATACAGCACCCATCCCAACACACCGTCTCTCCCACACTCACAAACCATACACAGTGACACACACAATCCCATACACAGTCACACACACCCACAGAACCCCACACACAAACATACACATGTACACATACAAACTCTCCCACACACCCATACTATTCCACACACTCTCACACACAATCGCTAACACTCAGACACACAACATAGATACACAATCCCTCACACACACATACTTTGCCACACCCACACACAACCCCTCATTCGCATGCACATTTACGCAAAAATATACACTCCTACACAACTCCACAGTAATACACACAGCCACACAACCCCACACACATGTACACAACCCCCCACGCACACGCTGACACAAACACTCATATATCCCCACATGCACACTGATACACCCCTACACTCCCACCTACACATTATACAAACACACAGTTACACACACATACAACTCCACACCTACACCGTCACATACACAGCCACACAGAGACCTTCATAGTGACATACAGAGACTCTTATACAGATATGCGCACATGTACTCTGATAAACAGCTATACATACATTCACTTAGTTACACAGACACTCAAACATAGAACCCACATATAGAATCATGCACATTCACAGATACACCAACAGAGACTTCTACTCTAATTCCCATGTACGCATCCATATGGAAATGCAACTTCTCCATTCTCTGACACAGAACCCCATACTCAGATGCACACTCACACAATCCCTTATACATACACCCATGCAATCCCACAATAATACACACACACATAACCTTGGCCATGCACATCCCCCAACCCTAGAAGGCCAAGCATTGTTTACATGCAACTTTCACCCTAAGCAGAGCTCAGCTTCAGGACTCCTGTTCCCTACCACACAAGGTATATACTGGTAGGTGAAGCCACTTTTAGAAACATCACTCTCACTAAACAGAGCTCTGCATTAAAAGGCCAGTGCACAGTTCACCTAATACTACACTTGCCACTTCTACATATACCTGTCTCCCTGAGAACCCCACACTCACACAATGCCTTCTACAGACACCCAGACTATCCCACAGTAACACACACACACACAACCATGGCCATGCACACCCCCACAACCCTAGACCATCACACCCACATAACCCCACAGTACTACGCTCCCAGCACTCACACAGATGTCCAATCCCGCAGTAACAGTTACATACCCACATAACCCCACACTCATACATGCACACTCAGAGAATGGTGCACTCATAAACACACAAGCATGTTTTCACACACATTCATACAACCATACGCACACACACAGAACCCCACAGCAACACTCACACACCCTCATAACCCAACAGAACTGTACGCAAACATTCTTACAGAGGCACACTCAACCCCACACACACTCACATATACAATTTGAGCCACTATGCATGTAGGTATGTGTGTTAAGTTGCACATTTAATGGTAGGAATACTCAGCATGCAGTAACTTATAATGTGATGTAAAGATAAATGTAGAGCAGGAAATTAAGTTGAAGAAATAGAAAGTTATTGTCTACATGAAAATAATGTTAAAATGTTGTGAAAAAAGTGCACTTTCTTTTAACATCATTGAATCTAATAACAAGATGTTTCATTCTCTATTAAGAAATCACACCAACCTACAGTAGAAGAGAGTTGGCTACATATTATCAATTTTATTTAGAGAGGGAATTTATTTGCTGCATGCAACTATGTCTGCTGAGGGTGAAAACTGTATGTAGAAGAGCTTCCCTAAAATAATAAGTGATGTGTGAAGTACTTTTAAAAGGCCAAGCTTCTTTTACATGCAACTTTCACCATGAGCAGAGCTCAGCTTCAAGAATGCTATTCCCTACCACACATGGTATATACTGGTAGGTGAAGCCACTTTTAGAAACATCTCTCTCACTACTAAACAGAGCGTTACATCAAAAGGCAAGTACCCCAGTCCACAGATCACCTAATACTACACCCAGCTACTTCTACAAATAGCTGTATCCCTGAGCAGAGCTCCAACACATTATCTGTTGAAAGGCTGAGCCTCATTTCCATGTACCTTTCATCCTGAGCAGAGTTGAGCTTGAGGACTCCAGTCCCAAAACACTTATTCCATGTACTGGTAGGCGAAGTCACTTGTACACACAACTCTCTCCATAAACAAGCTCTACATCAAAAAGGCCAGTCCCCCAGTACATTGATCAACTAATACTAGGCCCAGCCACTTCTACATACATCTGTTCCACTAACAAAGCCCAGAACGAAGTGACTAGTCCTCTAATTATAATTATTTTTTAACCTGTGGCTATCACCTGTTTTGTACCATTCCTAATGGGGCCGATTGCTCCCGTCATCCCGCTACCTTTTCAACTGAGGAGCTCCTCTCCTCTCTTTCATTGCTGCTGACTCTCTGGTCCGCCGCAGGCTTCCGTTTGAGCAGAGAGAGTCTCTTCCTTCTCTTACTATTGTTGCTCCTTGCTTGCCACCATCTTGTGAGGGTGACAGTCCAGATCTTTCACACTTCCGCTTCTGGGGGCTTTTTAAACAGATGCAGGTCCGAGCGCACAGCGGTCACATGCAGCGGGCGCGCCAAAGACGCATGCAAGGTGCGCCAAGGGCAAGCCCCTCTGCGCCCGTCCACGCTCGGACCGCGCTCAGCGTCAGCCCCTCGGTAGTCTGGCCTCAGATACCAAGGGCCAAATTATCTATTTTAGGGATACCCTGCTAACCATTAATTCCTCATTTGAGCCCTGCATAGGTCCTTAATTAGACCCTCATTGTGGCAACGATGGCATTAAATGCCCGGTCTGTAACCTCTCTCTAACCAATCTGCACTGCATGTCCCTCACTGCTACTTATTCAGCAAAGGTACCTCCAAAACAAAACAAAAAAAACTAGCTGCAGTTGCACACTCATTAACGCTAGAGTTCGCAGACTTCATGATAAGCCAAAACATTGACTTAGCCTTCATCACTGAGACCTGGGCAGACTGAACATCTGACCCATAACTACTAGCAGCACTACCTGCAGGTTTCAGCATATTCAGACACAACCGCCCTTCAAAAAAGGGCCTCGCAATTATATTCAGAGAACATTTTAAAACCATTTTTAACACTTTTTCTAATGTGACTCTCTGCGAAGCTATTTTTTTTAAAATTGAAGTAAACAGCCACTATTCTTTTAACAGACTTCTCATATATCGGCCGCCCGGTTCCAGAACAGCTTTTACCCAATCCATTGGCAATCTTATAGACTATAAAGTGGATGCCACAGACTTCACCATTTTAGGCGATTTTAATTTCCATATGGAAAACTCTCTTGATCCAGATTCTATGAATCTACTGGATCACATGGCCGGTGGAGGTCTAACACAAATTTTCCAGGGTTCCACACACAAAGCTGGTCATCTCCTAGATGGCATTTTCACGGACAATCCTCAGCTGCATTGGTTATCCTCTCTCCCTCTGACATGGTCTAACCATAAGGCAATCATGTTTAAGTTAAATGGGCTACCCAAGGCAGAATCAGTTCACCCACAAATTGGGAGCACTACGAGGTGCCCATGGAGTATCATTGATGCTGGGCAGCTCAATGCATCCCTTATTCATCAACCCCATCGTCTGCCCTGATTTGGACACAGCTGTTCGCAACTACCATCAATGGCTGGATGTATCACTAACTCAGCAAGTTCCCGCAAAAAAATCCCAGAGCCATAAGTCTAATCCCTCTGAACCTTGTTTCAACAACGATCTTAGATAGATAAAACAGGAATGTAGGAGAGCAGAACGCAAATGGAGACTTGAGTACAAATCAGTTGATAAAGAGTTTTATAAAATCAAGTTGCTGACTTATAAAAAAAATTATTCTAACAGTGAAAAAGAACTACTTTGTAGCTAAAATAGAAGGCGCTATGAATTCCTCTAAAGAACTTCCAGACTCTAAGAACACAAACCAACAATTCTGCAATAAATTAGCACTTCACTTTCAAGACAAAGTCAAATCTGTCTATGATTCTCTCTTAGACATCAGTCAAACCGACAACTTAAATAGCAGGTCCCCTAAGGGCGCTCTCAATGTCACCACATTATCCCACTTTGGGCCTTTGACGGCTGATCAGATGCAAATGACACTGAAACAGATCAATTCAGGTTCTCTACTGGAGCCTTGCCCTGCCAGAATCATTCATCTGGTCCCTGAGGTGTTAGCCACACACCTCACGGACATTTTTAACAACCTATTCGAAGCAGGATATTATCCAAAAGACTGGAAGGTAGGCTCTATTCTGCCATTATTAAAAAAGACCAACCTAGACATGGGTGATCCCAACAATTATCGACCAATCACTCGTTTACCATTTCCCGCTAAACTGGTCGAAAAAAATCATTAATAATGAATTGAGCACCTTCCTGGACAAATCCAAATGTCTGGACTCTACACAATTCGGTTTTCGAAGTCACCACAGTACCGAGCTGGCGCTTATCGCAGCTACGGAAGAAATCAGGCAAACAATAGATAGCGGAGGCAATGCCGCTTTGCTTCTTTTGGATCTCTCAGTCACATTTGATACGGTCAACCACGCTCTCCTAATCGATCGCCTTGAATCAATTGGGATCAAAGGCAACGCACTTAAGTTCATTTCCTCTTTCTTGGCGGACCGCATCCAGACGGTCTCTCTTGGTGATTTCACTTCACCAGCCTTTTCATTGCCCTGTGGGGTTCCCCCAGGACTCATCCTTGAGCCCCACTTTGTTCAACCTTTATGTCACCCCACTTGCAGCCCTAATTAGATCATTTGGTTTCTTACACAGATGATACGCAGATTGTTGTATCAATCACTGACAACCCCGGGCCACGGCACCTCATTTTCAAGGTTGCATGCTTCATATTGGGAAGTGGATGAGCAGCAATTGTCTGAAACTAAACTACTCAAAAACAGAGGTTCTGCTGTTTGGCAACAATCCCTCTTTCTGGTCCAACAACTGGTGGCCTCAGGAACTAGGGACTTTGCCTACACCCAGTGACAAAGCAAAAAACCTTGGGATGATTATTGACACCAATCTGTCCTTTTAAGGACAAATAAATCACATCACCTCCTCATGCTTCTTCATCTTGAAAACCCTAAGGAAAGTGTTGCCTTATTCTCCAGCGAGCCTGCAGAAGAGGGTAGTTACAACTCTTATCTCCTCCAAAGTAGACTACGGCAACGCCCTCTTCATCAATATCCAAAAGCGTTTTCTTCATAAGCTACAAACGCTACAAAATGCTACAGCTCGGTTATAACTGGGCATTCCGAAACATAAATCAGCCTCCCAAGCACTGATCCAACTACACTGGCTCTCCATTGATAAACGCATTCAGTTTAAGGCACTTTGTATTCCCTCAGGGCTCAACAAGCTGACTACCTGATTCAGTGCTTTCAACGCTACATCCCAGCACGCCCCCTACGCTCATCCACAAGTGGTAATCTAGTACTCCCCAGATTTAAAAAAGCCAACTGGGGTGGGAGAGGCTTCATTGTATGCACCTCGAGGCTGTGGAACTCTCTTCCGACAGAACTTAAACTTAAGACAAACCTATTGGATTTCAGGAAACACCTAAAAACGTGGCTCTTCCGCAAATAACTCTGTCATCTTCTGGATCTTCCTAGCTGTAGTGTCCGCTTAGCGCCTAGATACCCCCGGGTAATTGTTGCGCTCTATACATTTTATTTTTATTTCATTTCATTTCTACTGGACACATTGGGCCTTATTACGATGAGGTTCGGACTGCAACCAACAGCTTGTTGCTTGTGGTCCAAACCACATGTACTGCTGTGGTCCGACTGACGTATTAGGATGCGTGCGGTCGGAGGCAGCAGTCGGAGGAACCAATCAACGCTTTTCGACGGGCTCATGGAGCCCGTCGGTCGGTTAGAAGCTCCTCATAATCCCTTAAGGACAGTGTTTCCGCCATTGGGATTATGATGTTGGTTTCCGACAGCCTTTTCATGTCGGCCTTTCCGACATGGAAAGGCTGTCGGAAAGCAAAATTGGGGGCCCTGCCTTGGTCCTCTGCGTAAGAGCCCTGGGGGCACCTATGGTGCCCCCCTGAAACTCCCTGCACCGCACCATGTGGTGCCTGCCACACTGTGCAGGGATTTTCACAAGCTCCTATTTCTCAATGTGAGCTTGTGCTGCGGGTGGTGTCTGCCCACCGCACAAGGTCCCATAGAGAAATGGGAGTTGGCGACTGCACCATGTGCAGTCGCATTGTAGTCAGGTGTGCCGAACCGCCGACCTATGGTCGGGCGGTACCCTCACCAGAACGGTTTTGGTCAGAGGCAACTCCGACCGACATCATAATTAGGGCCATTATCTTTTGAAAGGCTGAGCCTCTCTCGCATGTAGCTTTCATCCTGAGCAGAGATGAGCTTAAAGACTCCAGTCCCCTAACACACATGCTATATACTGTTTGGGGTCTCAACCACTTCTTAAAGTCCATTTTCAGATACCAAATGTGAGTTAGAGTCTGGGTATTTGAAGTTTTATGTTGAGGTTCTACTTCTTTTTTAAGTGTAGAGTTTTCTCTCTCTTCTTTCTCTTGAAAGGCTGTCTGTCAGAGCAGGAGAGTGTCCCACAACACAGGCAGACCTGGATGTCAGTCACAGTGATATGTGAATCTCAAAGTTGCTCCTGGGTTCCCAGCCCTACTCTTTATGATTCCCTTATCAGTCCCATTTCCTTTTTGAGATGTGTCCAGGCCCTTTCTTCATGATCTATCACTGAATCAAAGAGCAACCTTAAAGAAGTGTACAGGGGGAGTCTTTCTTTCTCTTCCTCCAGTGTGTCACACCAGCTTACAGAAATTGACAAATCTGTCTGGTAGGACATTTCTCTATTACTCATGCCTTCACCAGACAGGCATGGGCTTCCCAAAATGAAACCTATGGGCCTCCATGTAATGTACCATTGCAGGCACACTTGCACCAAGTGTATATACACAGCACACATAATGTCCAGTACTGGCACTTCCATGCATTGTGCCACTGCAGGTGCACAAACATCCAGCACACACAATCACTCTGTGCACATTGCTTAGTACTGTATCCTTTTTGTACTGTTTCATGGTGTGCTATTTGAACGCTCACACACTGCCTGCACACACACTCACCATGCTCACAACTCTTCACCCTTCACGTGTTGTACTTCTGACAAGCACACATGCACCCAGCACATGCATTCATTGCACACACACTGCACAGCACTACATCTCTCATGTAATGTATTCCTTGCAGGGATACATACACAAACCATTCATTGACTGCACAGCACTGCTCTATCTCTGTATTGCACCCTTCCCAGACACACATACATCCAGTGCAGAGTCAACACACCTGCACTGCCCAGAACTCTACATCTAACTGATGTAGGCCAAGGGTGAGTTGAGCACACAGCAGCTGATCTTTTTAAAAAGGTGAGTGAGGCTCACTCATTCCAGTAACACAGGTTAAAAAAGACCTGTTGGGGCATGGCCAAGATGGTGGCAGATCTCTGCCGTAAGTGGGCCTCTAAACCACGCAAGCGCCAGACTGGAAGCAGCTTTTTTGACAGTAGCGCTTCGGACACTGTGGTGCATTCTCGGAGAAGAAAGTTATGGTACCGGGCAGCAGAGAAGTGGCCAAGTTTTCTGAGGGAGCAGCAGTGGTCCCACCGCCGGAGCTTTAAGATTGCGGCCGCTTAGTGAATGCACAGGCTCGGCCTGACAGCACCCCTGGGAGTGGCAGCCTCATCACACTGCAGGGGAGGTGAGGGACATCAGGAGGGGATACATTGCTGTGGAGATGGGATCGACCTGAGTCATTTGAACTATGCAACACACTGGTAACGCCGCATCAGCTCTGGTCGACTGACCCCTCCCGTGAACGGCCTGGTGGGCCTCCCCATGGAAACCTTAACCCGGCTTCCACGGAATACCTGGGGTGTATCACAAGCCTATCCAACCCGGGACCTCACCCCGGCAGCTACCGCCTCCCCAACAGAGAGTGGGGAAGGACATTAAGCCCGGAATTTCCATGACCGGCAGCGCTTTGTAGACTTGTGACTGCTCTGCTGACCCGGAAAGACCGGGGACCTCGGATCTTTGTTTCCACCCCAGGTGGATGTGATGGACTCCCTCACCTCATATCTCCCACAACTAGGGCACTCCTAGTAGCTCAAGAGGCCTGTGTATCTGAGATGAAGCCCTGCTGGGACACCTCTACTGTAGGGCTTATCCTTCCAGCATTACCCACCTGTTGACACCACACATATCGGCCCGCTGTGGACCTGAGGGGCTCAAAGTGACACCATGACCACCAACCGCTCGAAAAATGATGCAAATATTATGGACTTGCAGGGCAAACCATCTGCCAAGAAGCTAGAACACCATTCTGACACCCTACCAACCCTCTTCTCTCAAGCCACAGAAAACAGAACCCAGGGCCCTGGCAGCCGAGGAGTCAGTGACCTGCGCATTTTTAAAGCACCTCCTTGGGGCCCTGAGAGAGGACATTGCGGCCCTCTGGCATGACGTTGTGGCTGACGTGAAAGGGCTCCAGAAAGATATTGGAGAAGTGGGGTAACAACTAGGCACCCTGGAGTAGGCCAGTGACCGTAGGGATGAAGAAATCGATGATCACAAGCAAGAATTGTTGGGTTCTGAGAGACAAAAATAAAGATTTATACTACTGCCTTGAAGACCTTGAGAACAGATCACACCACTCCAATGCCGCATCAGAGGTGTACCATTGCATGCGGACTCAGTGAAACTTGAATATTACTTGACAAGGCTATTTAGGCAGCTGGTCTCCGATTTGGTAGATAAGGATATTCTCCTGGAACGCACACACTGAGGAGGCAGACCGGTGAAAACTCCCAGATAGCCCCAGGACATACTTACATGCCTCCATTCATACAAACAAAAGGAAATGATCATGGCCACAGTTAGGGATATGCCAGTCATTTCTTTCGAAGGTGTAAAGATCAGCATATTTCAAGACCTCTCTCCATTTACTCTACAACACCGCAGAACGCTGCGGCCCGCAACACCCTTCCTACATGAAAAGGGAGTTAGCTAACGCTGGGGGCACCCTTTTAGACTTTTTTTTGTGTGGAACCAAGAAACTCATGCAATCTGCACTCTTGAAGAGGCAAGCTCGATCTTGGGCCTGGAACCTACCTCTGACGATGAAATCCACCGCCCTGGGGATCGCTCATCCTCTTGCTTCACCAAGCGATCAAATTGGCGGAAAAGCAGCGTGAAGACCACAGCGACTAAATCTTCGGCATCCAAAAGTCACAAGGAGCAGGCAGCCCTACTGTGACGACTGCAAAAGCAGGGGAGTGCATCCAAAAATGATAATGACTGGCCCTGAATGTTGACGATAGATGGCGATGGCCGCCACATCATTACCGGCTTCGACTGCGCCTCTGCTGGCCAGTCAGGACTGGTGCTCCTGCCCTAATTGTTTATTAATGCATACTCACTCAGCAGGGCTCCGCCATTTTCTACAGGACTGCTGCAGTGATGGTAGACAGCCTGGATCACGGACCCTCGTTTATCTGGATTGTTGTCTTCCAGCAATCGAAGTAACATTGTTATATAATTTTTCCTTTTTTTCACTTTTTTCTCTATGATACTTCTTCCTTCTTCAACCTAATTACTGTCAATCCCACTGTTAGGCTCCATGGCAGATGTAAGGGCTATTTTGCATGTACCAGCCTGATCATTCGCCCTAGTATAAGCTTCCTAGACCACAATCTCTCATGATCAAAATTCTGAGCCTAAATGTCCCAGGCCTCACTCCCTAGCAAAGAGGTTGATGCTTCTGTTTATGCATAAGGAATCCAGGTACGACATATGTCTCATTCAAGAGTCCCACCTCCTGAAGAAGGACTGGCATTAAATGAGCGCTCGCTTGTTCATCACTAATTCTTCTCCCCTGTTCTCAGAAATGGGCTGGGGTTGCGATACTTATAGCCACCCATTTCCCAGGCCGTGTCCTCCAAACACTCACTGAGATATCTGGCCAGTAGCTTGCCCTCAGGCTTACCCTCCACACATACGCTTTCACAATTGCCACGGTATATACCCCCAATGATCATCAAGAATTGTTCCTACTAGACACCAATGGAAGGTTATCGAAGTCCCAGATTAAGATAGCCCGATAGCTGGAGATTTTAACCTAGTGCCAGACACACACATGGACTGTTTAACTCACTCAGTGGGCTAGCCGGGGGCATTCTCTGAAGCTGCACTCAGTTGGATGAAAGAAGTGGGTCTGGACGGTGTGTGGCAGATGAGACACCCCACGGATAAGGTGTGTACTTTCTACTCTGCATCCCACCAAACATGCCCAAATAGACCTGCTTTTGACCTCCCTGCATTTATCAGCCACTGTAATAGGAGTTGACCTGGTTACGGCAGCCTTGTCTGACCCCTCTCCCATATACAAAACCTTTCACACCCCGTACCATCCATCACAGTCCCGCAACTGGCCCCTGAATACTAAACTTCTACAGTATGCGTCAGTCATAGTGGAAGTCACCATGGCTATGCACACACATTTAGTAGCCAATGACACCCCAGACACACGCATTGATTTAATATGGGACTCCTTCAAATGCGGTCATAAGAGGCACTTGCATTGCCATCTTGGTTCAACATAACAAAGACAGGGAGGCTAAGAGAAAGGCTTTGCAGGGACAAGAGAGGGACTTGGAGGAAGAGCATAAACACACAGGAGCACACCAGCTGCGGCGCCAATTCATGACCACCCATAGGGAACTCAGGGCCCTAGACATGGACAGAGCAGAATATGCCCTATTACAGGTTAAACAATGGTATTATGCAGGGGGTAACAAAGTGGGACACCTCTTAGCACACAAACTGCATCACCAAGCACTTAGACATTGTGTGGCTTATTTGCAAGAAAGTGCCGCAGCGCAGAACCGCAACCCCCTTGGCTGGGCAATGCTGTGGCACTTTCAAAACACAGGGAAACATCATATTTACAACAATATGACACATCCCTGTGTATTACCCTGCGCTGACGTACAATCGGCTGCCATGCGCCACGCAGGCAACCTTGCACCGTGGTGTAAGGGTGCCTACATTGTGGGGAGATTGTTTCTGTGCAGGAAGGGGTAACTTCCTGCACTAAAACAATACCTAAAAAAATAAAAAGCACCCCTAGAAAGAGGATAAAACAAGGAGAAATGTGGACATTTCTCCTCGTTGTGCCTCGCTATGTCACCCCTGAGGTGGTGTAGCATTCTCACACATTTCCAGGTTTACAAATTCTCGTAAATCTAGAAATGCGGCAGAAACATGGGTGTTGCGAGGGAACACCCACAGCAACACTCATGTCACGTCCCTTTCATGCAGAGTTTTGCGTGAGAAGGGGTCATATTTACAAGGACAGGAAAAGCCACACAGGGTGGCTTTACGTGTCCTTGTAAATATGGGGCAGGAGGTTGCACACGAATTTGAACACTTTTATGACTCCTAATACGCTGCAGAGTCACTAAATGTGGAGGAAGCGGCTGGATACCTTGTCCCACTCCCTGTGACATCAATTCCGGATAGGGATCCCAAACAGATGGTTCGAGACATACAGGAGGGGGAGGCGGAGGTGCTTGCAGACATAACCAGGTTGCATACGGGGAAGGCGTCTGGCCAGGATGGCTTTGCAGCTGACTTTTATATGTCATTTACACCCATACTTGCCCTTCTCCTGGCCCGTTTATACAATTCCTTTAGCACCACAGGAGCATTCACAGCCTCTATGAGAGATGCCATCATTACAGTGATTCCCAAACCGCGGAAGAACCCAAACCATTGTGCTACTTATCATCCTATCTCTCTACTAAATGTGAATGCAAATATGTTCACAAGCATATTAGGGGTGCACCTGGCACCCCACATGCAAGGCCTAGCTGACCCGATCAGGTGAGATTCACTCCCGGAAGAAGCTGCAGTGACAACACCAAGTGGGTCTGCTATCTTATTGACAAATCCTACTGCTCATGTATACCTACGATACTGCTATCAATTGACGCTGAAAAAGAGTTCGATCGAGTACATTGGCCATACCTGCGGGAGATGTTGGCCAAGTTTGTCCTTGGCACTCGTTTCCAGCAGTGGGTGTGGAGCAACTACAACAACCTGAGGGCACAGGTAAGAGTCAATGGAATACCATTGAAACCCTTCAATGTCATGCAATGCACTAGACAAGGCTGCCCTCTTTCCCCCCTTCTCTTTGCTCTCTAAATGGAGCTGTTGTTAGAGAAAATATGGGGCAGTCCACAGATAACAGGCATTAGGATGGGAGGCAGGAAACACAAATTGGCTTTGTATGCAGAAGATGTCATGATATCACTCGCACTGCCCTTTAACATCTCTCCCACATTTGGTCTCAGAATTGGAGACTTTTGGCAAAATTTCAGGCTTTAAAGTTCATTTGCAGAAAACGATGATGCTGGGTCTCACGGTCTCACAGGAAGAATGGGCTCAACTGGGCCATCTCTTCCCATTCCTTTGGGCCACACAAGTGATCCTATACCTGGGCGTACAGATTCATGACACCCTAGAGAAAACAGTAGAACACAACCACGGTATGCTCCTTTCCACAGCCAGAGCTGACCTTCGGTCTTGGACGGTGGACTCTCTCACTTGATGCGGAGACTGGCAGCAGTAAAAATGACTCTCCTGACAAAAATACTGTATGTGATGCAGACACTGCCACATCAGCCATCTGCCCATGTCATGGGAAAGCTGCAACACATAAACACCTAATTGAGCATTATATCTGGGAAGGCAAGAAAGCCCAGATGCCCAAGAAACAAACTCATTGGCCACAGAAGGAAGGTGGTCTACATGTGCATCATTTGACACACTATTATCATGCAGCACAACTTAGGTACATAGTAGAGTGGTCCCTGCCCATGTCAGAAAAACACTGGTACTTCATAGACCAGGCCATCAGAGGGATTCATATTTGGAAAATACCCTGGCTTCCTAAACCACACAGACCAGTAGGGGTCTACATCTCCCCATTTCTGATGGCCATTGTGGGCACATGGGATAAAACACAAATCCTGGAAAAATTGTCCACAGAAATCTCACCACAAACACCAATACTGAACAACCCTGAATCCCCCCACAGCTCAAGATGCCCCCTTCATTCAGTGGCAGCTCGCAGTAAAAGAGTGGGCGACCTCTTTGACTTAGATGACCTATTGGATTTTGAACACGTTCAATCAGACTTTAATATTCATGACACTGCACATTGGCAATACTTAGCTATTAAACAGTGGGTCATGCAGCCCTATATTAAAACGCATCCGAGCCGCTCACTCACAACTTTCGAGCGCTGGCTCCTCACACGCACATCTGAAAAGAAGCTCCTATCAGACATATATGCTTTTCTTAACACCACATAGCACAAGACAACATCCTCTGCTCAGCAGAGATGGGAGGCAGAATACGAATGGCCCTTTACCACCTATAAAGTGGACAGACATCATCCACCGCACCTACAATACGGCTGGCAGTGCCCATGACAAAGAAACACTCATTAAGATCCTGCACTATTGGTACTACACACCGGAGAGACTCCCCACATGGAAACCAGGAGGGGACAATAGGTGTTGGAGGCAATGTGGTTAGATTGGGTCATTGTTACACATACTTTGGCACTGCCCTAAAATACAGCATTATTGGTCAGAGATCCTAGCAGATATCGATAAGATGTATGCTACCTCTATCCTGCGATTCCCTAGCTTTGTCTTGCTGGGACTGCCTAACACACTCACCTACCCTCTCTGCTCTTTGAGGGGTAAAGCCATCGCTCTTGCGCTTTCCGCCACTAAACAAACCATACTGGCTAGATGGGGTACTGACACCATCCTGTCAAAATTAGATTGGGTTCATAGGTTATGGAGCCTACTGTATGAATTCAGAGAACTATCGTGTCTGCAATACCTATGCATACTCAGGTGTGAGGAAGTTCCCTGGCAGTGTCATGAAGGGCAAGTTTAGTGGTACAGCAGTGTGCTGGACAGCGCTATATGAAAATGGACTTAGTATATGTTAATATGTTTGTAAAATTAAACATTTGCTTTGTTTATAACACATTAGTCCTGCCATTACTTTTCTACCTATTTGATGTTATTGGATACTTTGGTATGTGTGACTCCAGTTGCGTTTGTTTCACCCTGATTGCTGATCCATTTGAAGTTGTTAGTATGATCTGACCTTTGAACCAGTGCTGGAGTTACACAGGACAAGGGGAAATGTTCAGTGGATGGATATGTGGGATGAAAAACAATTGGGGCTGACATTGCATTGGATGGTATTTCATATGGTAAGTATTTAAGCTTGCTTGGCCAATATCAACATCCTTTAGGTTGCCCTTCTCCCTATGATATAGATTGCATATGTGTTTGATGTGTGCAAGTTAGATATTTGTTTATCCACACATGGAGGTTGTAAACCTGTCATACCTTTATAGACATTTTTATGGACATGTGCCCATTTTCGTGTGTGTACCTTACACCTACTTTATCTAAATGTGTGACATATGCTGGTACTGCAGGGTTTGCTCTCATGACTTTCACTTACACATTTCCCACATATGCATGGCACATGGTTATGCTATTGGATATCCCTGATATACTTCAAGCCACAGGTACTGTGCACATAGAGGTTTTGAGGCATGTGCAAAGTGAACTGTGGCCTAGGGCCCCAACCTTTCAGGGGTCCCACCAGTAGAGGAAAACCTATTCTGCAGAGAGTCTTTACATTGTGTCCTTTGAATGCTTCACTGATTATTTGGAATCCTATTTACTTGACATTACCTTTAAATGTGTGAGAGTCCATTACAGAGATTTAGCAGAAAAGGTGTGTTTCAGTTTCATGACACATTCATACAGATGTATCTTTGATATCACAACAGGACCTAGCATGTGAGCAATTTGAGGGTATCACAGACTATTCCTGATTATGAGATGTGAACACATATCGGCTTTAGTAGAGTGTGCCTGTGCAGTATCAGAGACCTGGCCAAATAGGGTATAATTGAGCTTTAATTGGATCATACATTGTGAACAATTCTGAACAGGGGCCCACAAAATATGTTTGTCTCGGGGAACCCAAAACTCCTTGCCAGGTCCATGGCAGGGCATCTATTTGCTGTGGAGTCTATGGAAATGGGTAAGAGTATAGTACTGTCATGAAAATGAACACGATATGCTGAATTTTGTAAACAGAGATACTAAGATTGAATGAGATTCCCCTGACGAAGGGCTCAAGAAGCCCGAAATGCATTGGGTCGATACATGGATGAACTTTAATCTGTGTCTAAGAAACATGATATTCATGAATTGAGGAGAATCTGATATTTATGTATACCTTCACGTCTGAAAAGAAGATAATAAAATAAACAGAAATTCTTTGCAAGAATCGATGAATGTGAATAAGTCTGTTTAATTGCAATACTCCATTTCTTTGGATCAACGCTGTGCATGAAGGGGACGCCTCCCCGTGGGAGACGCTTATTACTGTTTAGTCATACGTTCGTGGACCAGAGAACGATACCCAGACTGCACGCAAAATTGATTAAAGTATACAACATATTGAAAACATTGCATAACTCGGAGTGCAAGTACCAGTCTATAGAAAGAGTATAGCTTACCATCGGTTGCGTTCACAACGGTGTCGTTTTTGGACATCATCAAGCTCCATAGCGGGACAGGACGTGTGAAGATGCGTTTCAGCCTCATATCCCTCCCTTTCCACCAGCTCAATTGTAGTGGTTGGACCACCACAGTCACGTTGTCGGGAAGGCACATGGTAATTAGGCCGGCGGTAACACTGGTGGTCCGCCCTCCAACAGAGGCATTCGCATATACTGCCGTGGTTGAGAATTCCTGGTGGTGTGACCGCGGCGGACTTTCGTCTGTGGAACCTCATGCATCGTAATAGGCTAGTTCGACCGCCAATGGTGTGGCGGTGATTCCGACAAAGACGCAATGGCGGTCCCAAATGCATAATCAGGCACTTAATTTATCTTGGATTGGGAATGGTACATTTAACCCTTTTAGTGTCCAAAACCGTCCCTCAGATACGTTTCATTGCAGTGGGAATGGTTACTGTTGCTTCTTTAGTGTCCAGCACCTTCTCTGAGTAAAGTTAGATTGGAGTGTGAATAGTAAATGCTGCCCTTTTAGTATCTAACACCTTCCCTAACTTATCTTTCCTTAGAGTGGAAACAGTATATTTAACTCTTTTAGTGTCCTAAACCTTCTTTGAGGTAAGTTTTTTTGCAGTGGGAATGGAGAATTTTTTTATTTAGTGTTATAGATATGTGTTTACTGTCTTTGTAGTGAAGTGGGACTAGAATGTGTTATGTTTGTAGCATTAAATAATTTCCAAATGTTGTTTGTGCACTGGTAAGGTAAAAAAACTAATTGTTTGCACGCAATATTCATATAATTTGTTATTAATTTTATTTTGAAGAAAAAACACTTATTGCAACTTTTCATATTTTTTATATATATTTATTAGAAACAAAAATTGTCAAATGTTGCTGAATACATTTTCAATAATATACATCTTCATATTTATTTAAACATTGCACACCTTTAAAATATTTTTCACAAACACATTTTACATATATTTTCATACTGTTTTGTAACATAAATATTTTTAATTATATAACATAATTTTATATATGTTATATTATTATTTAACATATGTTTACAAATTGTTTTTATTTTTGGAACATTGTTGTACATGTGATATATTTTTTACCATTTTTCAACATTTTAATAAATATTTTTATAACATTTCTGCTATTTTTCCCACTGATTCCTAAGGGGAGATAGTCTTTTTTTTACCTTCATTAGGTGACCATTGTTTTCTACCAATAAGTAAATTTAGTAGTCGTTTGCTGTTATTTTTGGTTCATTTGTGGAGGAAGGAAGTAGCAGTTTGGTGCTGCTGTTCATTGGTTAAGGTAAGTTCATTTTTACCAATTTGTAATGTGTTTGTAAGGTATGGGGAGGTAGGAAGATTGTGTATATGATGTATGGGGACTGGTAAGTTGATGGTGCATTTTATTATTTTTTTGGATGCTTTTTGGTGTTGCGTACTTTTATTATGTGTTGTAGGAAGGAAAGTGTTTTTAATGTAGTTATGTGTAGTGTATGTATTGCTGACTAATATTAATATTATGTATGTATATGTTTGGGAATGTAGTGTTTTGTGTGGGAGGATGTTTCATCTATTTGTTGCAGGTTTCATCTTCCTGGACGGGAAGTCAGACTTTCCGTTTTTTTTTTAAAGAAAATCTGAATTCGTTTTTTACTAACTCATTTTTTATAAATAGATTTCCTTGTTTTTGCATTTCCTGGAGCAGTTCTTTTGTTAAAACAGTTTTTATGGCATATACAAACTGGGGATTGACTGATTACAAGTTTGGTGGTCCAACCTCTGAAATCCGCATCCGCAGCCACCAGTAGCCGACATCGCTGGCGGTCTTTAGAACGATGTATTACAAGTTGACCACGGGGCCCAGGGTGTGCCTGCAGTGGTGGGCAATGGTTTTCCATAGCTATCGATGCCTGTGTATACATTTTGACCTCAAATGTGTCGTCTGTACACATATGCATAATACATGAGGAAAAATACCACCTACCCATTTCCGGAGTCCGGCCCATATGTGGCCAGTCCTGCAATGGGTATATGGTTCAAAAGGGACTCACCTATAGATCGCTGCATACAGGGTAATATTCTTTGGGGTGAAGATGCTGCTATGAAGGGGGGACTTAGAGAAAGGGATTCATGTCGAACTCTGCCTGGAAGAACAGGAGCGGGGTGAGTATGCACTTAAAATCCTTCATTACCGCCTACTCGAAGCTGGTGGTCGGACACTGCATTCAGCTAGTCGGGAAGCCAACTCGTAATACGGACTGTGCTGAACTTCTCTGTACCACCCTATGGCAGCTGCCTTTCCCCAACCGCGACCCCGGCATTCGGCGGTGTGCTGGTGGTGTCGGCGGTTTAGCCTCGGTCTTCGGAAACGCAGTGCATCCATCTCGTAAAACGTGGGTTGGACGGCGAATCACGCCACGGTCCGACCGCCACTGCCGGTACAGGCCCTATGTCTGTATTTACTGTAATATTATGAATATAGGACAATAGTTATTTAATAAATGTTGTTTATTAATATACAGTTAAATTTATATTTTCATTTTTTTCAAAACTTACTTGAATGTTGTTTAGAGAAGTTTCGTCTTGGAAACTTTTTGTTCCACAAGCTTCTTCTTGAAACAGGTGGGGGTCTTTTTGTTGGAAGAGAAAAGGTAGTTTTATTTATTGCATATATTATATTTTTGATGTTTAACGATGTTTAGGTTATTTTTACTTTTAACTGTTGCTCTTTTAGTACGTTTAATGCAGTTTTTTATATATAACCTTCTTTTTTTGTGGTGTTTGACATGTACTTGTCGATGGAGTTTAGTTAAAGGTTGTAAAAAAGGATACACGTTAAAAACTGTGTTAGTAAGTGTTTACTATGAATTGTTTTTTAAAGTTAAAATTATTTAACTTCGTATTTGAAATATAATTATTACTTACTTGGAGAACTGGATGTACGGTTGTATATGATGAAGGCTTCTCTTTTGCCAGGAAAATCCGGCAGAGTTTCCTCCTCTTCAAATGTTTGCCATTGTTTGAGATATTGTTTGGTTGAATTACTGTGGCTTTTATATTGTTTGTTTAATTGGTTAAGATATTTTATTGGTTATAGTTTTGTATAATTTAATAATATTGGTTGTTTTAGTTTCATTTCATTTATGTTTTCAGTTATGTCCTTATTTGGAAAATACCAATTAATGTCTTTTATGCTTGTATTCGAGATAACTTATTTATTTAATATTATATGTATTTATTTTAAGTAAAGAAATAATATTGTTTGTAAATATAAATATGTGTTGTTTGTAAGTGTGATGTCAATCAATCAATCAAATTTTATAAAGCATAGCTACTCACCCGTTAGGGTCTCAAGGCGCTGATGTGAATATGTGTAATGTATAATTTCGAGGACTTTTCTGTTTATATACTTTAAATGTATTATTTTGGTTAAGTAAAATATATTTTATTTATATATTGTAATTAATATTGTGGGATATACTTTTTTGTTTGTTTGTTTAAATATTGTGTTTTTTGTAATTTTTACTGCATATTATTTGTTTTAACACTATTTTTGTAGTTGATATTGTTGATTTCAATATTTTTGAGATAGTTTATGGTTAGCTATAAGTCACAATATTTTTGTTTCCGAAATCTTTGATTTCGATATATGTTAGATTACATATTTCTGATGACGATATTTATGTGAACGATATTGGTGACTTTTTAATTAAGTGTAGGGTCTCGATAGTTTTGTTAATGACATTAAAGTTTCAATAATTCTGTAAGTCGGTATTTGTTGTCTCGATATTATGTAAGTGATCTGTCATATCGCTGTTATTTCTTTACTTTCAGCCTTGTTGCACAGCAGTGCAGTCGCTGCTGTGTAACATGTCTAAGAAAAATTGACAAAGCAAATAGATCATGCAAAGGCAAAGCCTATTTGCATTGCCAATGCTTGTTTTATATTGACAAACACCCGGCAATGACTTGAACTATAAAGCTTTGCAAAAACCATGACAAAACAAAAGAAGAAGTGCCAAAAGGCTGGCAGACAATGGCACACCCATTGGATTTGCCAGTGCTTGTTGTTCTTGGTACTGACATGCACTTTACTTCTGGCCTTTTACTATAATAATTCATAGGCACACCTGCAAAGCGCTGTCATACTGGCAAAGCATAGAATGGCCATACAAAACCAATACCCACTTTGTTCCAGAGACCAACTGAAGTTCAGTTGGCTGGAGAGAAGGAGACTAGACGTTGAGATTCTTCAACTCACACAAATTACACTGTTGCTTACCAAGCCCTTCACTTCACAGTCCATACCAAGCCACCAAAATGTAGCCCGCACATGATGTGTCATTATAGTTGACTCTAAATGCACCTCATGAGCACTGACTGTAATTGAAATTCTCAACTTTTCAGGAAAAATAAACCTGCTTCTTCTGATCATAATACCATCCTTCACAGACAGCTCATCAGGTAATTTGACAAATCATTACACACCATACTCCTTTCTTTTGGTCATCCTTCTACTACCAGTTGTTTGACTGTGTTCAACAGTTCATGTTTATCATATGCCTTTCGCCATGCATTTTCTGAGATGGCCCTAGATTGCTTCACATTCACTGCAGCAATTTGACAAGATTCCAAGTTGTTCTCTAATTCCTTTTCTTTTTTACTACTTATCTCTTCGGCAATAGGCAGGTAGGTTAAATAATGTCCCCTAGAATTTCCCCTCCTGTGATATGTTCGATATCAAACTGATAATTAAGCAGTCTAATAGACAAACATCAATGCGTAGAGTAGACTCCTAAGTCTCTTTCAATACTTGTGAAACATACCCCACTACGAATTATTCCTTGCCTCTCCTTTTCAAAAGAACTGCTACCAGGCCTACATATTGACATCCACAGTTACACAGCATGGTAAAGCATAGTCAGACACAATCAGAGCCTTGGCCCTTAACAGGTGTTCCTTGACCTAATCAAACACATTTGTCATTCTTCCCCCATATGAACTCAAAACGTTTCTTCGGCATATTGGTCAGACATTTGATCTGTGCAGCTTAATTTGAGAAAAATGTAGTGTACAATTCACATAGACCAGCTGCTGTCGGGGCACAATATATATAAGATATAGCATGACCTAGAACCTCAACCATGTCCTTAAGGAAATTGCACTTTTCTATTTTCCACACAATCCCTCTGTCTTGTAAAATTGTCAGTACTTTCTCAAGGACACAATCATATGTTGCGTATTCTCATGCAAACACAAGCACATCATCTTGAAAAGCCATGACACCTTTTATACCCCTAAACATGTGGAACATTATCTAGTAAATAAAATGGTACAGCAGAGGCCAACCCAAACAGCATTTGGCAGTACTGTAATTATCCAAAACGAGACAAACAGGTGGTAGAATGGTGAGGTTCTGGTTCTAGTCTGACTTGATGATAAGCCAATGCTAAAATGAGCTTTGAGAACTCCCTTGCAGCTTCAAAGTGGGTGACATTTCCCTAACACTTGAAAGGAGGTGAGAGTCTAACCAGATTTCTTTAATTGAACTGTGTAGATCCACACACAAACATGGAGCTCACTCTTAGCTTTGCCTGTGACTACAAATGGTGACTGCAACATTGAGGACTCTACAGGTTCAATTTTGCAAAAACTCTCTTGTTCTTTCTCAAGGTGAATGCTAAAAGGCACACTTTGAAACAAATATTTTACAGGAGTTGTGCCTTTTTCAGCGTAATCCGATGTTTGAAACCAGAAGTCACCCTTGGTTATCTGCTCAACATCTCGTAAAAAATGTTCTCTTCTCTGATCACTAATACTTATTTTTATTCTCCTGGTCTAAGAATCATTTTGAAGAGGCCTTGATGAAACCACCTGTAATCCAGGTAAGGGGTTGGAGGTGGAAAACGTCTGGAAAACTTAATAAAGTTCAACCCCTTTCAAATTTTTATTTATTTTGGTTCTTTCTACTTCTTGTTAGTCAGGAATTAGGGTTGAGAATAACAAAGGCATTCTCTATCTTCTTCCTCACAGGTTCCCACCACTCTCTACCGGAGTGCCTAAAAAGTATATCTTTTTTCCAGGTGTTTTTTTTCTGTACAAGATTCTCTCTTTTCCTTTGCTGTACTGCTTCTTATCATGCGTATAAAAAAATGTCAGGTTCACTTCTTCTCTGACTCACTCCATTACCTGTGACCCCAGATTAATTTCACTTGATGCTTATACAGTGAGAAGAGTGAACGCTTCTTGGGCTTTAGGTTCCTTTCCAAGGTGTTTGTTTTCTATGTTAGTTAAGCGTCTGGTCATAGGTCCTGGGCTATATAAACACCCTGTGTTCTAAGCTTTAGTGAAAAAAAGCCCTGTCTTTACACCTAAAGAATGTAAAAGAAGAAATTTCTTCCATTCTGGTCTGAATTAAGGGTGGGCAGAGTTTGTGTTGCAGTGCTACGCAGAACTCCGCGAAGTCGCAAAAAGCTCCTCCGTTTAGGTGGAGTTCCTCAAGCGGGCGGAGTTGCCTGTCCTGCCCTTTCGCATGGTGTTTCCGCCGTAAGGCAACACAGATTGTGTGTTCGGGTGGAAATTTTGCGTGAACTGCACCACGCGGTCACGCATGGGCACGGCCATCTTGTTTCTTACTCTGTTTATTATGCCTACTTTTGGATCCTTCTTTAATCTTTTCAATCATTGATTTCCAAAACTTTTTTTCTCATCTTTTTTTATTTATTATCTTACCCTCTGACTTTCTAAGTGTGTATTTTGTATTTTTTCTACTTTTTTGTGTGTTTTTGGTGAGATTTGTACTTTATTTTTCTCTTTACTTCCTTCCTACATTTTTTTACTTCCTTCCCTCTTATTTTTTTTAATACTTTCTACATTTTGTCTCTTCTGCCACCCCAGCATCATAGCAGAGAAGAGTGCCCAAAAAAAGACAGCAACCAGGAGCCGCCTTCCTTGTCGATGGCGGCGCCCAGAAGGGGTGTAGCTCCAGGCCTTGTTCTCGGAGGTGGAGGTGGCAGCGATGTTTTTTTTTAACCAGCGCCACCTCCCTTCCACCCTGGCAGCAGGCGGCAGGCCTGGGTCTGGGTACGGACTCCGAGAGCACCAGCAGCACTGGGCGTGGGGGTGCCGGGCAGTGTATCACGGCTCTGGGGTCTTGCGCACCCATGATCAGCTGATGCACCGGTGGTCCGACATCCCTGACCGAGAGCGGGACCTGCTGGACCTGCTAGGTGTTGAAGTTGCAGGGCTTGGTGTGTATCTAATTATTACTATTATTATTACTTGTGTGTTCTATGTTATTACTAATAATTTTTTCCCAAATAGCAAGCATGCTGCTCACACGCAGGTAAGTTACGTTTACAAATCTTATATTAGGTGATCGTTATTCTAGACAGGTGCTCTGCGTGCTACCTAATCGTACTTGTTTGGGCTCGCTTGGGCCGATTATGTAAGAACTTAAGAAATGGAGACTAGTGACTCCTTTGTCCTGCCACTAAGATAGTGGTACTTAGTATTAGTAATTTAGTGATGCGCGTCCTCTCACTTCAGCTCTTAGAACCTTTTTTGTAGCTCGGACAGTGACAAGCAACCAACCAATTTTGTGTAT
The DNA here is from genome assembly GCA_963921515.1 of Calotriton arnoldi. Lineage (NCBI taxonomy): Eukaryota > Metazoa > Chordata > Amphibia > Caudata > Salamandridae > Calotriton > Calotriton arnoldi. The sequence goes on from CAWUFW010004925.1 coordinate 88,666, forward strand.
GCATGCGTCTACATGCATTTAAAGACAAAATGCAGACTTAGTGAATTGGCCAGTCAAAGGGACTTGAGAATGATTGCGAATGAGACTGGAACTTAGAAGCAAACATCATTAGTTGCAATTTCTTAGTAATTCCAAAGTCTTTGGAATAGGTGGGCTAGGTAGGTTTAGGAAATTTGGAATAAATAGATAGGACGGTCCGCGACACTAGTCTACTACTAGTCGATCTGATTTAGGAAAGTTCAATGTTATTGCAATTGCCATTTCGTGTCAAAAAATCTTTCTGGAGAGATTATTTATTTACCACCAATCACTTTAGTCTCTTTGCATCTTACATTGGCATCCAGGAGGCAAAAGGTCATCTGAGGCGGGTGAGGGAGCTGGAGGTGCCTCCCAGTGCGAAGAACGCTCCTCGGCTGATGGCTCTCCTGGCCCCAGTAAGTCCTCCTGTTGTTAATATTAATATATATTTCTCTAACTTTTACAGCATCTTAATTTGAATTATTTATTTCTAACCGGTTGTTTCCTAATTTTATTTTTTTCCCAAATCCTCTTCGATCTGCTAAATTCTTATTATCCCTGCATTATCCTATTTACTTATTTTCTATATTACTAGTGTCTGTATTTTACCTCAAGCTGTCTCTGTCTGTACTAGTCTGTCTGTAGCTTTCTTTCTTCTGGTTTTTCATTCAGCTTTCCCTCTCCCCTATTATAGTTTGTGGACTGCCTTGTGGTGGTACTGTAAGACTCAGAGAACCCACTGGTAAGTCATATGGCTTGCTTATTGACAATTAATTATATACTCGCTGCAAGGGTGTGCACTGTACTGTTGAGATTTGTGAACAGAGTTGAACACACCTCTCTTTACTTAGCATATATAGTGGGAATTGAGTAAGTAATGGCCTCTTCTATCTTCAACTCAGCAGAGAAAGTTTCATGAAGAGTCAGACCTTAATGGGTTAATGGAAAAGGGAAAGAAGGATGGAAGGTGGAAGAACGGGTGAAATTTAATATGACTAGAAGAGAAGGACGTGTGGGTGAAAGGATGCATATACTATAGCTGGCTAATAGGATGCATGGGTGGGTGAAGGATGGATGAAAGGTGAAAGGATGCCTGCCTGCTTGGGTAGGTGAAAGTGTATGGGTGAAAGGAATCCTCCGGTTGGTTTCATGGGTCAAAGCAAAGACGTATGGGTGGTTAAATGACAAATGTATGTTGGTGAAAGGTTTGTTGAGAATGAGAGCCATGTTTGGATGGATGGATATATGGATGGATGGTATCCATAGGTGAAGACTAGATGGAGAGAATGTAAAACTTAAGCAGTGACTGAGTAGCAAAGCCAAGGGTGAAGAATAAAAATACTAGAAGAACAATGCAATGATGAATGGAAAAATGCCTGGGAAGAAGAGTAAACAAGGAATGTTTTTTTTATCAATGTTTTTTATTCAAAGGGTTGAGGTGGTATTTCAGACCACTCCCTTGACTCGTCTGCCTCAGTTAATATGTAGGCCCCTATACAAATGTCATGGCAGTGCAAAAAATAAATAGTTGTGTTTCCATTCACTCACAGTGCCAAATCTTTCACATCCTAGTATATAAGTAACTCCGTCCTTTCCTAACTTCCTTGTTCTGTCCCAGGCTTCCATAAAATTTGAAAAAAGCATTCTTTACATGCGCAAATTTCCTCTGGCCAAGTGATATATTTTATTATTGCTTCCATAATGGATTACATTAGTTCAAATTTTTCCCTTTCAACAATAGCAGAACAAAGTGACTCACTAGTAGCAAAAGCATAGGCACTTGATGATGATCAGTGAAACGTCTACCTATCCGGCCTATTCCCTCTAACTTACCTGCAGTCGACTAAGTTAATAAATATTTTTCCTTACTGCCAAGAAAATCAATTTTGTTGGGAACAAGAAATGTCAAATGTGGTGATGGAGGGTGATGTCAGGGAGCAAAGTGGGAATAAAGAATAGGTGACTTTGCATTTTGTAGATTGGATAGTCTGTGATGAAAGTGCCAAATACAATATCATGTTCCTTAATCCTTTCCCTGTTCTGTAGTGAATTGCTGTTCCCATGGGCAGACAGGAGGATGTCTGTCTTCATAATTGTCTTCTTTATATTTAGTTGGTAATACCTCACGTGAGGTATATCATTCATAGTAACTATTCATCTGCCTTGTAGTCAGGGTGAAATTGAGGCATTTAACAGAGCATGGCCATGATAGGAAAAAAGATAATTGTCTAGTACAGCAGCCCCACCTGCAGATAGTAGCAAAGTAATGCAACATGAGTATGTCTGTCTAGGGTGCAAGTTGAGCCGGCATGCCTACATTAATTTAGATCAACAAGAGAGAAGAATACTTGTATATGCCATAGTGCATAATGCATGAAACTCTAATCACATCAAAATCGAATGGCCCAAGGTTATCAGCAAATGTACTGCTAATGCTACTGTGCCACTATATAATTGTATGTGTTTTGCTAAGAGTATTGTTTACAATTTGTCTTTTTTCTTTCTTGATATAGCTACTCCTTCCAATCTGACACAACCCAACAGGCAGGAGGTAGCAGCCAGGACCTAGCAAAATAAGCTCGAGGCCATCGGGCCGAATATCAGCAGCTGCTGGCCGAAAAGGAGGAGGAGGAGGCGGCATCAGCAGCTGCAGCTGCAGCTGCAAATGCCCTGGGCCCCAGCCAGGCCCTAGTGCCTCCGACGACCATCTCTGCGGTCACTAGGCAGCCGCCCAACGCTATTCTACCACTGCTGCTTTCCCCTATGTTAGAGCCTTTCAGCGCCACATTCTGCAGAGGATGGTGCGCATGAAGCCTAGCTGGAGGAGCATCTGGACAATCTGGAGGAGAAGCTCCTAGCCCGCTGCTAGGCCTCTTCGGTCCCTTTTTTAATATTCTTTTTGGTGGGCGGGACTTGTTTGGGAGAGTGTGGGAATGTGGGAGTTGGGGCATTTTGGGGATTTTCTTATTTCTTTATGGATAATTTAGCATTTGGACTTTTACTTTGGAGATTGGTTGGGTTAGGTAGAGGGGTGGGCCAGTTGTGGGTTTACTAGTTTATTTATATTTGTTAGGGATTTTTTTTTTATAGTTGTACATATGATTTAAACATTTTTTTGGGGGGATACTGTTTTACTTCACACTGCTGCCTTTGCTGCAGGCCCGCAGCCAGTTTTTAAAATCTGCTGATAGTGTAGCAACAATAAAATAGGTATGCAGGAACCCTAACTTGTCCTCCTACTCTCTCCTCCTAGTCTCTGCAGTCTGCAACTATATTAACCCCCAAGTACTTGGAGGGGGTAGGTGTGTGAATTTCCATTTATAGATTATTGCAGTTCAACAATGAATCACCCACAGTTCTTCTTTTACCTGATTAGATGAAGCATGGCTGCATGGTTTCCCAAGGTGCCATGGTGGTGGTAGTAGTAGCAGCATGCTAGCGCACTAGTCAAGCAGAGAAAGCACCAGATCCAGAAGCGAAGTCCCACTCCCTCCTAGCCAAACTCAAACTGTAGGATAAGGAATATTCATCGCAGGGAACTAAATAAATTGAAATAAAAACTGACCTAATGTCGTTATTAGTTATATGCAAGCTTTACAAACAAATTAGACAATCACCAGAGACTAGACAACTAGTTCACAAGAAGAAGAGAGACAATAAAGAGAATATGATAAGCAATGCTAAATTAAAATAATCAGAATGATGAGCTACTAAAAGTTACAAAATGAAGTGGACTCAGCTACGAAGTGGACAAGCGTAACCTTTGATGCAATACAGTGCCTGAAGGATGATGCTGGCAATTATGTTCCTCTGGAAAAAACTTAAATATTGAATACTGTACGTGGGTGGCTCATCTAAATATAATATTGCCAGTGTGGGCTATACTTAGAGCTGAAGAAGATCCTCGCCCTGCATTGAGTTGGTGTTGCTTTCACCACATCCACACCACCAAGTGTGTGATCAATTAACGGTGTAGATTTAATTTAGTCACACCTCAATAAATCAAACAGCCTGGGGGAAGAGGGTTCGGGATTCGATGAATGGATGGGAAGGGGGATTTGAGGGAAAGGTTTGACAAAGACAAACAATACACAAGGAGGACAACATTCATCTTGGCAGCTGGCCATCATAAATCTGTTATGGGAGAATAAGTAAATGGAGGCATGATGATGAGTAGTACAGGTCAACTAAATCAAATTGTTCGTCTGCCCCCAGAGAGACCCAAGTTACATTATGTTCTTTGGTACCGAGCTTTGAAAGATAGCAAATAAAAAAATAAAGTATCTGTAGGAGTCAAGTAAACATAAAGAACACACACAGTTCTAATGATTAAAGAGAAAAAAATGATACTGTATTGCCAAATTGGGAGTTGCATCTGCATTCCTTTTGGATTGTCCGTCAATCTTGGGTGCCTGGCAGATGTAGTTCGGTATGGTAAGTGTGAGTATGTTGTTTTTCCAGTATGGCACAGAGTAAGAGGGCCTGTAGATTGAAAAACAAACATGATATTGAAGAATAAAGGAGAAAAAAGTTAGACTGCATAAGGAGTGCACTGAGAACACTCAGAGGCAGAATGGCTAAATGTCTGTTTCCAGTTACCTTCAACAACAGGCCCCCCACCCAACCACCACTTGGCTTCAAATTTGAGCCAGACACACACTCAGCAACCTATCATTTTCCCAATAAAGTAAAATCAATGCACCGCTGTCACTCATCACCACTCACCACTACTACACAGAGTTGTGTAGGTCTGTTGTTTACCTTTAGGCCACTTCAAAGTCATCACCAAATCAGTTGGTTTCAGTGAATTTGAAAATGTCTATCTTCTTCTGGTGGCAGTTCTCGAAGTAGTCACGCCCACGCCCTGAGTCATTCCATCATCTTTGATTCTCTTGAGTTTGACTCTGAGTATGGTGTCTAATTCCGTACCATCTGTGTCCTGAGTCCCAACAAATACAATAGATCGGCCTGTAGTACAATTTTGTAGTTACACAACAAGAAGAGAAAGAGTGAGTAATGTTTTGTGTAGACTAGATTTGTGTTTGCTTTATCTAAGGGACTAGTCGGGTCTGACTCTTTTAAGAATATAAAGCAGAAAACAATAAAACAAAGAAGTGTGGACTGTGGAGTGGACCCAATGAAGGAAACTCGCTGTCTCTCAAAAGGGAAGGAAAAAAATAACCTTCAGGGGAAAAATGATCAGCCATCGGTAGGCTACCAACATTGTAAATCATCACAAACACATTTTAAGTGTAATAGTTACAGATAAACAAACACCCAGTGCCACACTTTCTGCCACCACATGAATGATGTCTCAACACACATCACAAGTTCACAACAAGCAACAATCACTCAGCGTGCAATGTATGCCTCTTACCTGTTCTTCCGCCGTGCTCACCGTGATCGATTCGTGGTACATTGCAGAATGCAGATCCATTTGTTCATGAAGCAGATAATGGCCAGTGTAAAACGAATTCTAATGTCACATGTGGGGCAGTTCCTCTAGGGTAGGAAAGGATAGTCACGGCCAAGGGTTGGAGGCAGGCACACATTTGTTTGTATTCTCCACCCAATGTCATTGAGGGAAATGGGGGTAGGGGGAGTCAAAACCTCTTCACTGCACACAGTTGCAACTCCAATTCGGCCATAAAATGTGTCTAAGAGTAAAACGGCGGGGATGAATTAGGCAACCAGACACAAACAAATAAAAATAAATAATAATTTTCCCTAGTAGCTAAATCTTTTTTTTTTTGGCGTCAAAGAAAGCAGATCAGCGATAGACTAGAGACTGAGAGAGAAAGTTCTATAGTTGTTGGCCCAGGCCTACTAGTCAGGAAAGTAGAGCTTGTCCTCAAACTCTGGTGGTTCACCCAGAAGTAGGTAAAGTAACATACTACTTCTATGACCTGAGTCTCCCTCATCTTCTTCCTGTGGTACTTCAGGTATGGAGTAATCTGGTGGTATAAAGTGCTGATTCATTTTGATCATGGTTAATCTTTCCATGTTTTGGAGCAAGAGACTGGTCCTTCTCACTGTGACAATGGCACCATCAGAACTGAAAACACGCTCAGTGGAGACACTGGCTACCGGGCATGCCAGATAGTTTATTGCCAGACTGCTGAGCACTGGCCATCGGCGCCTCTTCCCATACCAATACACCAATCGGTTTTGATCAAGGTAGGCCTCTGTTGCGTCATCCAGATAGGCCTGGACCATTCGCTCAATGTTCATTGCTGGTGCTCCACCTTGCTCAACCTCTTTTGCCTTCTCCTCTGCACTGGACTTAAGCCCTGCCAGTAGAAACAACTCAGTTTCAGATTTTGGGGCTGATGCTCCTGGCCTTGTTGCTGGTGTTCTTGTTGTTGATTTTCTCTGCTGTGAGCCAACAGCACTGCCCTCAGGCTCTAAAGAACTTGAAGGCTCCCCCACAGGACTTGTGCCCTGGATGAGTGGGCCTCTAATTCCCTACAGTTCTTTTTCTAGCTCAGTACCTTGCTCAACTATCCATGGTTTGTATTTTCTAACACCTCCGTCTGAAAAAGGAATGGAAGTGGACAGTAATGGTTTGTACTGTGGATCAACAATTGTGGCACAGATGTAATGTTTGGAGGACACAATGTCTCTTTGCACCCTTGTATTTACAGACAAGCAAAGGATTAAGCTCTCCACCAAGTCATACGCATCTTTTTTTTCCTTCACTCCTGTGTACATTGCAGGCACCTCCTTTAGCTGTTCCTGTAGCATGTGCAACAATAGGATAGCTTGGCCCAAGGTACTTTCCTCTTTGCTGACTTCCTGTGTGAACCCCTCAAAAGGTAGCAGCATTTCTGTCAGGCACTTGACTAGGCCCCATTGGTCCATCTCAATGATCAAGCCTTTCACAGTTGCATCTCCTCTTTGCATGAAATATTCATTGATAGGTCTGTACTGCTCAAACAGGCGTTCAAGCATGTAATAAGTCAAGTTCCAACGTGTTGGCACCTCCTGTATGAGTGCTTTAACTGGCATTCTATTATCACACTGAATGACCCTCAGCTGTTTCCGGGCTTTAAATGGAAGTCTGAAATGAGTGCAGATTCTACTGCAGGTGGACAGTAAGTTGTTTCCTTGGTCTTCTTTTTTGAGAAAGTCCTGTACAATGATGTTGATGCAGTGCGCCAAACACAGGACCCTGAAGTAGCCATCATGGGCCATGGCCTTAACTATATTACTGCCATTGTCCGTGGCAATAAATCCAATTTTAAGCCCTCTTGGTCGCAGCCATTCAAAGACCTTGTTGTTAAAGTGTTCCAAAATGTTTGCAGCTGTATGGGATTTCTCCATGGCGAACATGGCTACTGTTGCATGCTTCTGAGCAACATTAAAATTCTCAGCAGTGTCAGTACCTGCAGATATTTTTATTCTAGCCCCCACAAAAGAGACCCAGTGTGCAGTGATGCACATGTAATCAGTGGCTTGGCAACTGGTCCACATGTCTGTTTTCAGGTGGATACTGTGAATAGCACTCTGCTGCAAAGCTTGTCCAAGCAATTCCAGCAGATCGTGATGTAGCGCTGGAACAGCAACTCTGGCAAAATAGGACTGTATGGGAACCTTCCATTTCAGGCAAATGGCTACCACAGATTCAAGAAAACCCACCCCTTCCACAAAACAAAAAGGGAGGCGGTCCAGCGCTAACATTTTAGCCACCTTCACGTTGTACAAGTGCGCAGTTGGGTGGTTGCATTCGTACTGCCCCTTTGGTCTAAACATGACAGGAATCGTAGCCTGGATTTTTTTCTTTCCTGATGCCACTGATGCAGGTGACTTCTTGAGAGCAGGCGGTGGTAGGCTCAATGTGCTTTTCAGCAGGGCAGTCACTGTCCTATGTTGCCTTGGTGTCTTGACCTGAGACTTGTTCCATTGCGATGTTGCTGATGTGGGTGATACTACTGCACTGCTGGGGAGAGGGCTGCTTTGCGTAATGAAGATGTCTTCCTCTTCTTCACCTTCCACCGTGATAGGATCGGATTCGGATTCCCTGCTCAGCCCGCTTTCACCTCTTCACCAACAACACGTGCAGTTTTTGCCCGCTAAGGTGCGCCCCCCAACGTATTGCATGGTGCTTTCTCAAATGGGTTGTCTGGCCCCCAGTACCATAGTTTGTACCAAGCTTACCCCGACTAACACTTGCTCCGCAAAGGGAGCATATGGCACTGTTCACCCCCTTCTGGCTAATCAAAAAGAAGTCCCAAACTGGGGAGTTCAATTTTCTGACACTGGTGCCACTGCCAATGTCGGATGAACTGGCAGTAGGTAGGCGTTTTGACGTTTGACTCTCTGCAGTACCTACTTCTACTGAGATGGTTGTGGATGTAGGTCGCTGTTGGGACTTTACAAATATGGCAGCTAGTGGTGGTGGCTGCCACATCCCGGGATATTGGGATGGGGTAATTTCGGTCTCCACTGGGGCTGGGCTAACATCCATGATGACAGGCTTGTTGTCATCCTCCTCTTCTAAATCTGCCTCCATAACTTGAAGGCTTTCTGGAACCTTCCTTTTCCCTAGCCCCGTCTCGTGGCGTGCCTCACTCTCAGACTGAGGGTGAATCCAAGTGGTGTCTAGATCATCAGAAGGGGGGCTTGAAGCACCACTAACCCTCCTTTTTCTCGCTGGATATCTGGAAGACAATGGATGTTCTGAAAGAGCAGATTGCTCTACTTTGCAGCATGTAGCTCAATCTCTTGAACTGCTCCTACTTGGGAAGGAACCGCTATTGATGGTTGTGGATGTTGTTGTTGTCCATTTCTCTGAGTTTCCTCAAACGATTAGGTACTACTTTGCGATAAGTCAATTTCAACATCACTGCTTGTCGGTGTTGCAGTGATTAGACTGACTGCCTCTGTGACAGACATGGGCTTGGGCCTAGATTGGGGTGTGTCCACTGATATGTGGGTGCTGCTCCCAGCTTGCTCCCCAGAGGCCATTGTGGGAGGCACAGTTTTTTTTATTCCAAAAAAGATCTGGGGCGACATACCAGCAGTGGGGGTAAGCTCCTTCTTCTTCCCACTTACCACTTTCTTGGTAGCACCTTTCTTTGGGGCCACCTTGAAGCTGGCATATAGCAGTATCACTTAGCTTCACAAGTTGAAGAGATGTCTGTGATGTGTGGGTCACTCATGCGTCACGTTGTGCACAGGCCTTCGTTCTGGCAGTACTTTGTGGGTGATGTTGTCTATCTGTTGTGCACCTAAAAGAATAGAAGCAAGAAGGACATCAGTGAAGCGTGGCATTGTTGCAGTTCAATTAGTAGGACAACCAAACACAATATCATTTAGTGTGGTCACTGGTTACTCCTGTTATAAATAATTAACAATACAGTGTATCTAGTCATAAAACGGAAAACCACAGCAACATAAACTTTCATGGTGACTGACTACACTCAGGAAGGATAAGAGAGAGCAAAAACAACAACAACATACGGATGAAACTGTTTGCTTTATGTGAGTCATGTGACGTCACTCACGTGTGATGTGGAACTCAGGGAGGTGCAGCTGACAAATGACAATGGAAGGAATAATCCCTAGACAATGAATGCTGTTGTGCACCTCTAGCAGACATGGGGTTGAACTTGATTGATGCCAGATATAGTGGAGAATGGTATAAACAAAAACAAAAAACAAATTTAAAAAAAACAGCTTTTTTTGAAAAATTAAAAATAATATATAATATATAATATAACAAAGACAACAAATGCAGGCCTATGGGGAAAGCACACTGGTTGGATAGTCATAACATAAAATGGCTGCCAGTCACATGGTCACAACAACAAGAGGCAGGAAGGCGAGGCCTGGAAAACAAAGAACACATGCAGGCCCATGGACACTGACTGTATACAAAATGGCCCCTGGCCACATGGCATGTGGAACAAAGGCAAATGGTGATCTATGGCAAACACATACACACACACACACACATGCACACACACACACTGGTCAGACAAAGGAGGCCTGGTAAAAAAGAGAATACAGCATTAATTCATCAATGCCAAAAATGAAAATTAACAGGGCTAAAAGTGTTTACAACAACACGCATCCTCCAAAGGCATTACCCCACCTATACACTGTTTGCAGGGGGGAAAAAACGTGAAATACCACAGAAAAAACAGATTTTGTATTTCAATCTGAATCCATCCATGGCCTAAAAAAGCTGTTTCATCCAACAGACAATACAGAAACAGTTGTTTCATGCACCGATGACTAGTACTGGGCCTACTGGCTGGAAGGCCCATTGGCAGACTAAGCCACATAGTGAATTAAACAACATGTATTAGAAAACATGGAGAAAATGTACTAAACTGTGCAACATTTTTCCTGTACAAAATAAGAAAAATTACATGCATAACAACAACAACAACAACCAGGAAGGAGGTATGGCCACAAACAAAGAACAAATGCAAGGCTATGGCAAACGCACACTGATTGTCTATGCAAAATGGCCGCCAGCCACATGGTCACAACAAGAAGCACGAGGCCTAGAAAACAAAGAACACATGCATTCCTATGGCTAAAAGCACACTGGCTGCCTACACAAAATGGCCGCAAGCCACATGGTCAAAACAACAACGACCAGCAAGAAGGCATGGCCACAACAAAGAAGACATGCAGGCCTATGGCAAAAGCACACTGGCTGGATACACAAAATGTCCGCTAGTCACATGGTCACAACAAGAGGCAGGAGACCTGTAAAACAAAGAGCACATGCAGGTCTATGGACAGTCCACTGACAATACAAAATGGCCTCAGGCCAGTGGCCACATGGCATGTAGAACAAAGGCAAATGGTGGCCTATGGCAAACACACACACTGGCCAGACAAAGGAGGCATGGTAAAACAGAGAACATAGCATTAATTCAGCAATGCCTAAAACAAAAATTAACATGGCTAAAAAATAATGTTTACAGCAACACACATCCTTCAAAGGCATTACCCCACCTATACACTGTTTGCAGGAAGAAAACAAAAATGTGAAATACCACAAAAAAACACTTTTTGTATTTCAACCCAAATCCATCCATGGCCTAAATGATGTTTCAAATTCAACATACACCACAGAAACAGTTGTTTCATGCGTCCATGACTAGCACTAGGCCTACTGGCTGGACGTCCAATTGGCAGACTAGGCCACAAAGTGAATTAAATCAATATTGCAAATGTATTACAAAATGGAAAAAATTTAGTAAACTGTGCAACATTTTTCCTTTACAAAAGAAGAAAAATGAAATGCAAAGAAATCACTAGGCCCCCTGCTGAAACAACTGGCCACTCACCACGATAAATTATAAAAATCCATTAAAAGTACAAATAAATCCAGGTGCATGGCCGAGTCAAACAAACTAAACCAGTTTTTCAACTTCCTTGTGAAATCTCAAATACAAAGTCCTTAAATCCAATGAGATATGCAGCAGACACAAAGAGTGATCCTTCCAGCTCCAAATCCAAATGAAAAGTGACCAGGAGATGGACAAAGCACTGGGAGGAGCCTGCTGGACAGGAACAGGAAGTTGGAGACTCTGGGGCACTTCCTTCCAGTTGGTAAAAAAGTTTTTCAAAAAAGGACTGCTTGCACAAAAAAACCAACGCCAGATTTTGATTTGAGGAGGTTTTTTCCTCCAAAACAGAGTCAGCACACTACGGAGTCGCCCACCCCCCCCATAGCGGCCCTTGAGACCCTCCCGGGTGAGTAGATGAGCTATATAAACCCGTGATTGATTGAAACAGTCAGTTTGGGAAGATTTTGATGCTTCTCGAGGAAAGAATCTTCCTCAGATTACAGCCATGGTAGATCCTGCGCGTTCGGGATCGCGTACGGCAGAAAACATCAGCCGGAAGTTGATGGTGCGCCCGAATGATGTGTTTGCGACTGTAAAATCTCGCTGGAGCATGTGGCCGGCTAGCAAATATCGTGGACGATCACGAGTGCCCGGCAAGTTGCTTCCGCATGTGCGAAAGGACATTTCGAGAGCGCTAACCAAAAAAAACCTCTGCTCCGTTGCGGAGTGCGGAGTTTAACTCTGCATTCTCCGTGGAATGCAGAGTTGCCAAATTCCACAAACTGCGTGAATGGAGCAGAGTTTTACGCCTGGGCTTAGTCGGAATCCGGATGCATCAATTGCTCTTTGATATGTTCTGAATGCATTGCACCACTGCCTCTAAGACACTTGCGTTTCTGAAGAATTCAGTACGCTTAAGTGATGGTAGGGTGTGGAATTTGAGTCACATTGCAAGATATAAGGTAAAAGAAGGATGTAATTTTCCTGTGTTCACTGGGGAGGTCAGTGATTGGTTGCAGGATACACCAGAAAATGAGGGGGTGGAATGTCAGCTGCAGAAGGGGTGGAGAAAACTGTGCAAGTGGATGAACCAGGGCCTAGTTCTGATGAACATTCACGGGAAGGTAGAAATGTTGGCAATCAATTGAGTTGTGTGGGAAGACCTATCAGTTTACCCATTAAGTTCCAGGTTTATGCATAAGTAGTTTTTGTTTATTATTATTGTTCAGGGAATGTTGAGGCATTCCACAATAGTGGATACATATAAAAAGATAATTGTATTTTATGGTTATTTAAAGGTGGAAGATGTGTGTAGAGTCTTGGTTCTAGGTTCCATTACATGTCATAGCATCCGATGATGCAACTGGCGGAGTTGAACATTAACGGTTGTTGAGTATTAGAGGGGAAGGTGGAACTATTTGCGGGGTTGAATAAAGTTACTTACCTTTTATCTGTTATTATGTGTGTTTGAGTCACTCGAGGCTGTTTAACTTGTATAATTATAACTTAATTGTCTGAGATAAGAACAGCATTGTAAAAGTTTCCAGTAAAAATCATTTGTAGGTGTGCATTGTCTAATGTTCAAAAGACATGCAGATAACTCATTGGAAATGTGTTCATTGCACCATTATTTGTGTCCTTGAGATTTATTCAATGTTTAAATTCCACTGTTATTATTAGATTTCATATTGTTGACTGAGGTGGACGCATCAGCCAGAGCACCTTTATTAATTGTGTCAAATGCCCAGAGTGTTTTTGCTAGATGGCTTTATTCTCTGTTGTGCTTGGATCATGAGAGTGATTGTTACGCATAGAAATTAGTTGCTTGGCATCATTCCAAATGGCCAGGCAGCCTTTCCATGTTGTTGTGACTAAGCAATAGAATGAATAGATTCCCTGCAACGTGCTGCCTGAATGATGTCAGCCAGTGCGAGAACAAGGCTTGGTTGTTGGGTTTTCGTTACACTGCAGTGGAATCTGGTACAATCAGAGTCTTGTTCAAAGCAAACAGGACATGTATAACATAAATCCAATGTTGTTACTATTAAATTTCTTTATTCTTCTTTTGCGATAAAAAAACGCAAAGCAGCTAACGAGTTTCGTCCCGCTTCAGAGGACTTCATCAGGGCTGTAAGAGCATATAAAATGTATAGGGGCATATTCTCAAGGAGCTATCGCTGAGTTATCGGCACGTTATCGCAGCCAAATCCGCGATAAATTTATCTCCCCATTCCCAAGCTGGTGCTAACAGCCAATAACACCAGTTTACCTGCGATAGCAGTCGCAAAAAACATCGCCACAGATGCCCCCGGCAACTAACGCTAATGATATGCAGAGTAGGCGTTCCCGTGCAAAAAGCCGTGACAACACCACTCCACAACATTCTCAACGACCAGCCTGATCGGCGATAAGATCACAAAACATGCGATAAGGCGCGTTAGCAGCAGGAAATTAACACCTGCTCTTACCTGGTGCAAAGTCGGACGACAACCTGCAACAGACAAGGGAGCACAGCCCATAGCCACACATGAAGAACAACAGATGCCATGGAGCCACTCACCATGCATCCCGGAGCCCCAAGAGGGCAACAACACCCACCGCCACCACACCCAGGACCCCCCCCCCGGGCCCACTCCGGGCACCCCTCACCCACACCCGGACAAAGATATGTCACATCAACCTCACGAAATCATGAACAAAACAATGTGCCCGATGTCGCACAATAACACCTAACAGACATGTGTCTTCAGAAAAATGAGAATCATACATTCATCTCAGACTCAGCAAATAATTCGTTTCATACAGAATAAACACAAAATAACTATATTGAAGAGTCATGGCGGGTCCTCTCAGGACAATCTGTAAGTCACAGCCTGCAAAACAAATTTCCAGATAAGAAGGTGTGTCATGCGCTCATCAAAGGACAGAGAGAGCGAGCGAAAGTGAGAGAGAGAGAGAGAGAAAGAGAGAGTGAGAGAAAGAGAGGGAGAGGGAGTGAGAGAGAGAAGAGAGACATTGTACAAGGAGCGCAAGGCCAATCGGGCTCCTGGCTCATACATGCCAACTGTTGTGTGTGTATCGCTATTGGTGCACACTAAGTCAAAGGCCTGGCATCAATAGCAACACGAAGGCCACATCACATTTCAAAAATGCAAGCAGTAGTCAGACCAACATCAGGAATGAAAGCTCCATTGTTTCAATACACAAGGCTGAAGGACATCTGAACCCCCGACCTTGGTCCTGAATGCAGCTGGCACTCCCTGCGAGAGATACCAAACCAGATCGTGACGACTCCCACACCATGAACTGCGCGAATGAAAGACCAACGTGTCCACACCCCACACACACTTGCCCCTGCCTGAGGCACACCTGCTTGGGATGCCCCTGACACATAAGTCAAAAACAACCCATACGCCCAAACGTCGCACACAAATACGACTCATTGCTCCGAGCAGTGGCATATCATCTACATAACTGCCGCCTGTCAGAAGAGTGCCGGTGCTACAAAACCAACAAAGGCAATGGCTGGCAATCCCGGGCACATGCACAACCCCTGTCACGTGGAAATGTACTGTGCACGAATGCTGCATCTGTTGGGATCACTGCCACTGGCAGAGTTGCGCATCAGTTACCGTCTGAGTTTCCGCCTTGCGTACGTCACCTGCGTCCAGCTCTGGTTCCACTGTCGATCATGCACATTCGAGTGGCCCAGGGATGTCTGCCTATCCAACACAACGGTAGCTGAACTGGATTACGACACGTGTGTGCGCCCCCTATTGGCCCACGAACAGGAGTGTAACCGTGATACCCGTGCCTGGGATGCCTTGATAATTGGCGTACGTGCAGGCAGTTGGGCATGGGAGATTGCACAACTCCTCGTGTGCAGTGACCACATCGAGGCGCTCCCCTATTGGGCTGTGTTGCGGATTGGTGTAACGGCGTGGACGGAGCACAGCTGCCCGGACCAGGTAATGGATTGGCTCGCCCTCGCGTACCTTGACCTCGACAACGATGTACTCTTGGAACAGATTGCCCATGAAGCAGCGCTCGCATACATGGACGAGTAACTACGTTCCTGCAGCCACAACTGATTGTCACCCACAGCACATGTCCCCACACCTTGTAGCATCTCGGAGGAATTTCCACATATCCCACCACAACAGTGGACATGTCTGCCTTCGCCTGGACTCAGAATGCATGTGTGTGGACCTACGGGTGTGTACACACACCTGTGCAAGGTGATGCAGTCACATGGGCGGAGCAGCACAGCGTCGCCTGGCAACGTTCCAAAATCGGAGAAACTGCTGGGGGGAGAGTACACACATAGCAATGTAGCACGACATGTGACCTTGTAGGATCCTTTCACCTGCTCACTGTCAGCAGAGCACACAGTCAGCGCAGTCCGGTGCTACAGCACTATGCAGATCCCATGGGCTGTGAGTCGTGTCCCCTGACACGGGCCGATGAGCAGACGCTAAACATCACATGACTCGTCCAGCAGGGCAAGGTGGGCTGAGACCATTGACATCCATAATGAATTGTGTGCACTCTGCCACCCCATTACTTGCACCTCCACATGTTCCTAAGCTGCCTGTAAGTGTCTTAAACATTGGCTGCATGTTGTGGCCCTTGCCTTGCCCGTACTGACACGCACATGCTAATAAAGTCTACGCAACTTCACCTGTGTACAACTGTGATGAGTGTTGATTATAATGACAGATCTTGTGCCTACATGTGCATTGTCCGTACACAGGGAGGCATTGACTGACGCTTGTGATTTGGGGGTGAGTCCCTATTGCCAGCTCCACCTCTCTGAGCCAGACATTGTGGCTGGGATAGTTGGTGGCAGACCTGTGCTCTTACGTGTCCCCAGCAATGTGCGTATGGTGTCCAACTTCTCGCCATGTAGATCAAGGTCATCCATCAAAACAGACTGTGTCCACACAGATGTGTGTGAGTAGGCATGCGAAGAGACGTTCTGTTGTCACATGTGATGGGGGACACCACTTAAGGACTGCTACCGAATGTGACATTTCCACACACAGCCCTATTTGATACATGGACGTGGGGCTACGTTTGGGGGCAACGAGATTGTTGTTACTGTGCAATGAGGCCACAGCTAGTTCACACCTTCACAGTCATCTAAGTGGCCATGTGGGTCAGGGTCAAACATGCGCACTGATGACATTTACCAGGGTGTACCTTTTAGTGCAATCGATGTCCCTACATTCATCCAAACATTTATTCGTGAGTGAACATAGACATGACACATCTGTGTGATTAAGAATGTTTTATTCACATTCTGGGGGGTGTCGGACCTGGAGCAGTACATGGCCACTTCAAGCCCACATAACATGGTTGCCCAGTGGTGGGCCAACCAGAGTCCTTGTGGCAAGGCAAAGTTGATCTGAAGAGGAAAGGTGCAGTCCGCCGCCGGGTTGCTGTGTCATTGGTACCGGAGCAGATATGGCAGTCCATGTCGGGGTCCATGTGAAGGTCGCAGAGTGTTTCGGGGGACAGTGGGAGGTGTTGTTCCAGGGCATGATGCAGAGAGCACAACCAGGCAGGGACAGGCCATGACGGGGACGGATGCTACTACCTCCTTCCTCACACAGTCATTACCCTCCAAATCTTACTCCTCTGAGACGTCTTCTGTGTCCGGTGTGTCAGGTGTGTGTGGTGGGGTTATGGCTGCATCACTGTGTGCCACTGACACATCAGGGTGCGAAGGTGATAGGGCTGCATCACTGTGTGCCACTGACACATCAGGGGGCGGATATGTGTGTATCGAGGTTCCTTCAGCAGTCACCTGGAACAGGCTCAGTGGCAGCAATGGCAAGATGAGGATTTGCAAGGCATGGAAGATCGCAGCTACATCTCGCTGGTGTTCAGCAGTGGCAGCCATACTTCCAGCCTGCATCGGCTCCATGGTCTCCATTGACCTCCGCATCTGTGCCAACTCTGTGCTGTTATCGCTTGGGCCTGTCTGCCTAGACAGTTCTTGTAACCGAGTAATGGACCCAGCGATGTCAGCCAAGGATTGTTGGTAAGCATGGTGCGGACAGTGGGTATCCGTTAGGGACTGTAGGTGCTCCCTGATGGGACTCAGGCACCGACGTATGGCACCGAGTTTGCCTGCCATGAGCGCGAAACCCAGCCGCAGCTGATCTGCCATCTTCTCCTGGCACCCTAACACACGGAGTTTGAAATCCATGTTTTGGTCGTAAGGTTCCTGGGAGGCAGCCGTGGTGGTGTGTGTTTCCTGTGGTGTGGTCTGTGCAAGGTGTGGGCTCACCGCGATGCAGCTGGGCTGCCCTGCTCCTGGAGGTGGGGTGCAGAAGCTGTCCACGAGCCGTTGGAGGGTGTCTGTGCAAATGTGCAGAGTGTCCTCTTCATCATCACTGAAGAGATGTGTGGTCTGCTCTGCAGGAGGTGTTAATTGTCCCTCTGCAATGTAAAGGGGAGATGCAGGTTAACAGTGTGTTCCATGTGTGTTGACACATTGTATATGTTTACATTCAGACTGCATGACGATGTACATTGTGACTGTTTTGGTGAAGCTGGCTATTTCATGGGAGTCAGTGGACATTTCGACTACATGACGGATGTGTGGTTGTACTCGTACATTATCATCTCACAGTGTCATGCATTGCCAGATGTGATTGGCCAGTTTCTACGCACGAGCGGCACCAGTTGTGTCCTCTGTCCTGTGGTGTAGGGGTTGCACTCTGTCCCACATTGTCGTCAATGTTGATGTACTGTGATTGCTATGTGTGTGTGCTGCATTGTTGGCGATTCGCCCCTGCAGATCTGCATTGGCAGACCCTTATCCCTTTGAGTCGGTGTGCATTTGACTTGTGTGCTTTTCGGGTGCTGGGATGTTTGCGACTTGGGTCATTTGTGCTACTGGAGATATTTGGTACTCTTGTGCATTGTTTGTCTGCAGATGTGTTTTTGACGTCATGGGTCGTAGGTGCACGTGGATGTGTCAGAGTGTGACCTGCTCCTTTACGGATCTGGTCCACACTCAGCCACCTCAGTGTCGTCTCGTGCACCATGTCATGTATTGTGACTTCAGCCATGCTATCTGTCATGCAGTGTCACTTGCATTGCCGGTGTGGCTCACAGAGCCGCTGCTTTTCGGGATTCAGCACATGTGCATGGGTAGGTTGTGGCATTGGTGATATGGAGGGGGGCCCATTTGTGCAGATTGTGGACGGGGCCTACTTGGTGTTTCTATCTGTGCTGCAGTGTGCCAAGGGTATCAGGGACATGTTCCACAGTCATTCTGGGTGTGCAGTGTGCTGCACATGATTGTGAATGTGTGGCATTGTGCCCAACTGCCCCCGTCCCCCCAGTCCCTGGTCGTTACTCACCCTGTTGCTGTTGGGTCAGGTCATATTGGGCTGTGTCCAGACCCCCGACTCCTTGCACCGTCTCCACGCTGATGACTGTGGCCACCATTTCCTCCAGCTCATCCAGCTCCTCCTGTGGCGCAGGACTCCCAACTCCAGTCGCCTTTGCTGCCTTCATGTTGGCAGCGAGTTTCTGTTTGGTTTGGCTGTGCACCTCATGCCAGCGCCTCTTGACCTCCTCCATTGGCCTCCTCAACACTCCCACTGCATTCACGTTGGTGACAATGGACTGCCATATTTCCATTTGTGTTGCCAATGACACAGTGGAGGTGACGAACAGTTGTTGGTAGTGTTCTATCACCTCTGTGACGATGATCCGGTCTTCCTGCGGACTGAACCCCGTCTTCCTCTTCCGCTTCTCCTTGCCCTTCCACGAACACGGGGTTCCTGGCTGGTCCTCCGTGGGGCTTGTGGGGTTCGGGTTGTCCTCTGCACTTGGTCTGGGTGCATCCATGTTGCTACGCAGTTTGTTTTGTTTTTGGTGTTTTTCTTTTTGGGTGCTCTTATAGTGCATTTTCACGCATGACGAGTGGGATTTGCAGGCCTGTGGCTGGTTGTCGCTGATTTTTGTATCGCGATTTGGGACATCGCAGGTTTTTTCGCGTTCCTGTTTCGCATTGTTTCTGCGTTGCGTTGATTTATGGGCGGTCATTTGGCGTGTTATCCTGCTACTATCGCATGGTGCCGCAGGGTTGGGAATACCACTTTAACACAGTGTTATTTACCCGCGATAGACTGCGTTGTGAAGGGTTGCGTTAAGCAACTTTTGCGGTAGTTATCACAAGTTCTTGAGAATATGCCCCATAGTGTATAATACAATACAGTGTACATATACAAGACAAAAACATT
The DNA here is from genome assembly GCA_963921515.1 of Calotriton arnoldi. Lineage (NCBI taxonomy): Eukaryota > Metazoa > Chordata > Amphibia > Caudata > Salamandridae > Calotriton > Calotriton arnoldi. The sequence continues at coordinate 108,260 of CAWUFW010004925.1, forward strand.
TATACATATGGATTTTGTCACGATTATAACACCAAAGAACCAACATAGGAATACACATATAACATTCACATATAAGAATATACGTAAGAGGATCCACATAACAAAGCTCACATTTAAAAACAACAATTCGACATAAAAAATGTAGAACAGACACAAGGACAATTTACTCATATATGTGAATGCCAAGTGAGCTAACTAGATGCTCACATACACTCTAAGTCACACAACTCCTACTATATTTAAAAAAACAACATTAATTACCAGAACAATTGAACACTGACCCAATGTTCTAACAATACTACCTAACTGAGAACAGAAATAACATGCTAACCTTTAAACAGAACACTAACTATAAGTCCACTTTAACCTTTGTTTTTATGCTGTGAATTTCTGATTTTTTGTAATATACTGAAACCAGAGCTAACACCCCCACTGTGCACAGCCTTTGGCTTCTGCAACAACCACACAATTTTTAAAAAAAGGAGAAGAAAATGCAGGTAGGCCACGTGTGGGAGTTTGGCACAGGGACTAGCTGGAGGCCAGGCCCTGTGGCAGCCCCTGATATGCCCAGCCAAAGATTGTGTGCACATGCTGTTGTCTACTCTCAGGAGAAGAGGTTGAGTGCAGAGCCTGGCCTGAGTGAGTCTAGCGGCTACAAAATTTTCTTCAGAGTTACAGCCAGCCAACCTATCAGATTTCTCGGTAGAGCAAGACTAGGACCAGTTGCGAAATGGCAGACTGGAAAACACACTCCCAAAGTCAATCATAAAGTTCTAATTGTTTTTGACATTTTTGTACTAACCATCCAGATATACCTAATGTTTTTACATGCCCAACATGAACACCAATAATCACTAAAAGCAGAGGAAAGTTTTAACTTTCTGCCAAATTTGATTTTATTCCATTCAGAATTAACATGGGCGATTCATGTTTTTTTTTTGTGGATAACCAACGTTTATTGATTTCCAACAAAGGCAAGTAATACAATAAGGAAACGAAAGAAAAAGACAACACTGCAATTTCCACCACAACCATAGGTTTCCCCCAACACACTCCAAATAAGGATACCTGTACAGGCCGACGTGAAGACCCGTAGGCCGTAGTAGTTCAACTATTTACCCCATTTTCTGTCATATTTGCAAGGGCATCCTCAGGCCATATAATTAGGTTCTTCCAGTGTGGCTCACCGGTCCATTCCGGTCCTCCACTCAGTCAACATCGGTGTGGTGGGTCCTTTCCAAGTTCAGGCTATGACTCTTTTTGCCACTACCGTGACCATCCCAATGAGATTTCTTCCCCTGACAAGATTGTCTAATATGCCTAACAAGGCCTCTTTGGCTGTAATCGCAAGTGTGTACCTGTGGGAAGTTGGCCTGGTATATGCTGTCCACTAATTAAAGTGGGCACCTTGCACCAGTCCAAACAACCCTTATGGTGATTTAAGAGGTCAAGGTGCCCACTATAATTAGTGGACAGCACATACCAGGCCAACTTCTCACATTGGTGTGCAGCGGTTGGGATTCAAACCTGCTTTGTTTTACCAGATAAATCTTTGTATTGATTAACTGAAAAAGCACTAGTACTAGGTACATATAATACAAGCTTAGAATAAGTAAGTTCTACTGAACTTAGGGTTGGGTAAGTCAAGGGTCTAGCACACACTTTCTCCAACCTCAGAGAGTTTAGTTCTCACTAGGTTAGGTAGGTGCAACACCACACCACACTTAGTATGGCTGCTAAAGGAGATGCGAGTGGCTCTCTGCTTTCTAGATACAGTGAGCTTTCGTTCCAGGAACTGAAAGCCCTGTGTGCCTCTAGAAAGTTGACGACAGGGAGAAGTGCCAACACTCAATGCTTGGTAGAGGTGTTACTTCTAGATGACTTAAGGAAAACCCCTGGGTCAGATGAACAGGAGAGAGTGGGTGGGACAGGGAATAAGGATAGGTCAGGAGGTGACACCTTTTATGACCTAGACTCTAACCATGACCAGGGATAACCTGAGGGTTCCCACCTGGATAACTCAGATCTTCAAGAGGGTAATGGAGAAGGCCCTGAGGGACCCCTCCTCACCCCTCCTGGAAGAGTGCAGAGTTTACCAAGGGGATCTAGATCTCACTCTGCAGAATCTAATCACTCAGGACAGTGTATAGGGACCTCTGTATCTAGCAAGAGGGACCACTCTTTTGATAGGGAGTACCAACTTCTTGAGCTTGAGAAAGCTAGGTTTAGGTTCAGGCAAGAGCAATTGGCCCTTGATAAAGAGTCTCTAGAAGTCCAGAGAGCTAGAAAAAAGTTGGGACTAGAGTCCCATGGTGGCAGCAACAGTGTCCCTAGAGTTAAGGAACATTCCTTTGATAATAGGAACCTGAGCACGAATATCCCTCCCCACCATGTTGGGGATGACATCCACCAATGGATACCTGCTTTAGAGAGGGCCTGTAAAGTACAGAGGGTCCCTCAAGAGCAGTGGGCAGCTATCTTGTGGCTCTCCTTTGCTGACAAAGGTAGAGATAAGCTCCTCACTGTTAGAGAAGAGAATGCTGACAATTACTCAGTTTTGAAGAGTGCACTCATTAGGGATATTATCAAGAATGTGCGATAATCATCGCCAAAATAGGTTAACGCAATTTTCCATATCGCCGTCTATCGCGGGAAAATAACTCTGTGTTAACGTCGTATTCTCAACACGGCGGTAACATGCGATAGTTTCCCGATAACGCGTCAAATGTCCGCGATAAAATTACCGGGACGGCGATAAAATTCTAATCCCGAACGTGAAAAAAGTTGTGATGGGCCCAACTGCGATAAAAAATCCAGCGATAAGCAGCGCCAGGCCTGCAAGTCCCACAAGTCAGGCGGGAAAAACCACTATAAAAGCGGCAACAAAAAACACAAACAACTGCGAAGCACCATGGAGGTAGCCGGAGCAAGTACAGAGGACAACCAGAACCCCACAAGCCCCACGGAGGACCAGTCTGGGACCTCGGGGTCAGGGAAGGGCAAGGAGAAGAAGAAGAGGAACCCGCGTTTCAGTACGCAGGAAAACCAGATCCTCATTACGGAGGTGATAGAACACCACCACCAACTGTTCATCACCTCCACTGTGTCATTGGCAACTAAAAATACAATATGGCAGTCCATCTTGGCCAAGGTGAATGCAGTCGGAGTGAAGAGAAGGGAAGTGGACGACTGCAAGAAGCGCTGGACTGATGTGAAACGCAAAACCAAGCTGAAACTCGCAGCCAACCTGAAAGCAGCAATGCAGACTGGAGGTGGGAGTCCAGCGACATACCAGGAGCTGGATGAGATGGAGTAAATGGCGACCCGAGTCATCATTGGGGAGATGGTGGCAGGAGTTGGGGGACCGGACACTGTACAACATGACCTGAGCCAATAGCAACAGGGTGAGTAACGACCAGGGACTGGGGAGACGGGGGGAGATGGGCACAATGGCACACATGCACAATTAAGTATAGCACATCTGCGGACAAACCATGCCCAAGAGTCACAACTCCGACCAAGAGCCCAATTTACCCAAGTCTGCAACATCTCAGCACTGTATAAGCACAGAAGTGAAAGGCACACCGCCTGAAAGGGATAAGGACCAGCCAAATCAGAGCTGAAGGGACAACACACCCACAATGCAGCACACACACATAAGAATCAGAGCACCTCAACATTGACAACAATGTGGTACAAACGGCAACACTTTCACAACAGAACAGAGGACACAACTGCTGCCGCTTGTGTGTAGAAAATGGCCATTCGCATTTGGCATAGCAGGAAACTGTGAGATGACAATGTACAAGTACAACCTCACATCCCTGATGGTGTAGAAATGTCAACTGTCCCGCATCAAATAAGCATCTCCTCACAAACAGTCACAATGTACATTGTCATGCAGTCTGTTAGTAAACTTGTACAATGCGTGAACATACATGTGAACACAATTTTAATCGGCATCTCCCCTTCACATTGCAGAGGGAGAATCAACACCTCCTGCAGAGCAGACCCAACAATTCAGCACTGATGATGAAGAGGACCTCCCCAACATTGACACCGACGCCCTCCAACAGCCCATGGACAGCTTCGGCACCCCACCTCCAGGAGCAGGGCAGCCCAGCTGCATCGAGGAGACCCCACCCCCTGCACAAAAAAACACAGCAGGAAGCACCCACCACCACAGCTGTCTCCCAGGACCCCCACGACCAACACATGGCATTCCAACGCTGTGTGTTAGGGTGCCAGGAGAAGATGGCTGATCAGCTACGGGTGGGGTTCGACCTCATGGCAGCCAAACTAGATGCCATACGTGGGTGTCTAAGTCCCATCAGGGATGACTTACAGTCCCTAACGGACACCCACTGTCCGCTCCATGCTCTCCAAAAATCCATGGCTGACATCGCTGGAGTCATGACTCTGAGCCAAGAACAACTGTCTAGTCAGAGTGGCTCCAGCGATGTCAGCCGGGAGTTGGGACACATAAGGAGAATGATGGAGTGCTTGGAGCGGATGCAGGCGGAAAGAATGTTTGCCACGGCTGTACACCAGCGAGATGTAGCTGTGACCTTCCATGCCCTGCAGATCCTCGTCATGGCATTGCTGCCACAAGGCCTGGCATGGATGAATGCTGCTGCTACTACTCCATCCACATCTCCGCCCCCTGAAGTGTCAGTGCCACACAGTGCGGCAGACATTCCACCTCCAGCCCCTGATGTGTCAGTGCCACACAGTGATGCAGACTAAACACTACCACCCACATGTGAGGCACCTGACACATCAGAGGACGAAGATGATGATGAATCTGGCTTTGTGGTAAGAATGAAGTGGTAGCATTCATCTCCGCCATATGGCCTGTTTCAGCTTGGTTCTGACCTCTGCATCATGCCCTGGAATTACACCTTCCACTGTCCCTCGATACACTTAGCGACACTCACCTTGGACCTCGACATGGACTGCCATATTTTGTTTGGTTACCAATGACACAGCAATCACACTGCGGATTGAAGTCTTCCTCTTCCGATGAACTTGTCGATCCCTAAAGGACTCTGGCTGGCCCTCCACGGGGCAACAATGTAAAGTGGGGTTTGCATGGCCCTGTACTGGTCCAGCTTCAACACTCCACTGAATGCGAATAAAACATTCTAATTCACACAGATGTGTCATGGCTATGATCAATCAAGTATGAAAGTATGGATGAATGTAGGGACAGTGATTCCACAAAAAGGTACTCCCTGGGTAATGCTATCAATGCGTATGTATGGCCATGACCCAGATAGGCAGTGAGACACACATTGTCATTCAAATCAACACTCATCATAGTTGAATACAAGTGAAGGTACGTAGACTTTATTAGCATATGCGTGTCAGTACGGGCAAGATAAGTGCCACAACATGCAGACCAATGCAGCAGTATGTCAGAATGAGGAACGTTGCCAAGCGCCGCTGTCCACTCCGGGGGAGTGCCTCACCTTTCACAGGTGTGTGTTAACCCACGTTGTTGTCCGCTCATGTATTCAGAGTCCAGGCGAATACAGCCATGTCCACTGTTGTCGTGAGATATGTGACCAGATCTCCAAGATGCAACAAGGTGTTGGGACATGTGCAATGGGTTCCAATTTGTTGTGGCTGCAGGTACGTAGTTACTCGTCCATGAAAGCGATTGCAGCTTCGTAGGCTATCATTTCCAACATGAGGTTGTTGTCGACTTCACCAAACAGGACGGCGAGGCAATCCATTAGCAGGTCCGGACAGATGTGCTGCGTCCACCCCCTTTCACCAATTAGCACTACAGCCCAATAGGGGAGCGGTTCAATGTAGTCACTGCACACAAGGAGTTGTGCAGTCTCCTAGGTCCAGCTGCCAGCATGTATGCCAAGTATGAAGGCATCCCATAAACGTGTATCACGGTGACACTCCTGGTCGTGGGCCAACAGGGGGCGCACACACATGTCAAAATCCAGTTCAGCTACCATCCTGTTGGATAGGCAGACATCCATGGACCACTCGAATATGCACGATCGACAATGCAACACAGGCTGAACGCAGGTGACGTTGGCAAGGCGGAAGCTTAGCCGGTAACTGATCCGCAGCACTGCCAATGGCAGTGCCCCCAGTAAATGCAGCATACGTGCACGGTACAGTTCCATGTGACAGGGGTTGTGCATGTGTCTGGGATGTTCTTCCATTGCGTTAGTGGCTCTGGTTGAAGCGGCACTGTTCTGACCTGCGCCAGTTCTGTGGATGAAATGTCACAGCTCGGATCAATGAGTTGTTTTAGTGTGCAAAGGTTGTACGCCTGGGATGGTGTGGGAGTAAGTGTGAAGGCCATTCCATGCAAGATAACTTCGAGCAAGGACTTCTGTGTGTGGGGTGTGTATACGTTGGTCTTTCGTCGGGCTGTGCGTAGTGTGGGAGTCGTCATCAGCTGCTATGGTATCTGTCAGGGGTGCCGGGCACATCCAATTCCGAGGTCGGAGGTGCAGATGTGCTTCCGCCTGATAGTTCAGACAAAGGAGCTTTCATCCCTAATGTTAGTTTGTCATCTGCTTGCATTCAGGAAATGTGATGTGGCTTGTTGGGGGTGGGGTGGGATGTGTGCGACTTTGGGATTCATGTTTGACATGTCTTGCATGTGGCAAATGAGCGGCATCAGTGTGTTACGTTGCCTCACAGCTGCTCCTCCCTCCCCCCGAGCCTATTTACTTGTGTGCGCTGCACGGTTGCATCACTTGCACTCCTACGGCACACCATTGTCATGCCTGTCTGCGCATGTCCACAAGCCTGACAACGACACTGTGATGTTGGCCATTGAAGGTGGGCGGCCACGTGAGTGTAGGCCTATGGTAAGGATAGGGCAGACACAGATGTGGAGTTCATGCCTGGCTGAACTCGTGCTGCGATTAAGGCTAGGCATTTGGCTCATGCTGCGACAATACAGATACACACAACACTTAGCATGTATGAGCCAAGACCCCGAGCGGTCTTGCGTTCCTTCATTTCTCCGTTCGTGCGAGCCCGCCCTCTGGGTGCATGCTACATTGCAACATTGTCGATTGCGGGCCGGGTGGCACCGACACTACAACAGTGACACACGCATTAGTTACTTCCTTGTCCAGGCCAGAACTGAACCACGCCCAGAGCCCCGGGCAAATTCTTCACATCCTACGCTGGACTGGCGTATGCTGGCCCAGCCCACTCCGCTTACACTTACAGGGGGGGACGACACAGCTACATGACCGAGGTCTTCCCCACTGCCTGAGGTAGCATGGTTGCGTCCACTGTCCACAACACTACACACACCAGCAGTATATGTCCACATGGACATGTCTGTGCTCTGCATACTGAAGTCTGTCCAGCACATCACCGCCACACTTGGCATTGTGTACATTCTTATTCATGGGTGACTTGCCTCCTTCACAAATACTTGGTTCCCACCACTCCCCACATTCTGCAATTGTGTGGCTGAGGGGCCATGCCGTTTTCGGAAGGTCAGCTGTCTTGTTCTGCGCTGCCTCAGTGGTAGTCCGGGAGGGGGTCGGGGGGGGGCCTGGGGGTGGTGGCGGTGGGTGTTGTGGACCTCTTGGGTCTCCGAGCTGCATGATCAGTAGCTCAATGACATGTGTTGGTCTTCAGATGTGGCGCTGGGCTCCCTTTCATACTGCAGGTTGTCGTCCTGCTTAACAACAGTAAAAGGCAGGTGTTAAATCCCTGCTGCTAACGCGCCTTATCGCCTGTTTTTGGATCGCATCGCAGATCTGGCTGGTCGTTGAGAATATCGCGAAGTGGTGTTTTCGTGTGTTTTTGCACGGGAACGCCTACTCTGCATATCATTAGCGTTAGTTGTCGCTCTCATCCGTGGTGATGTTTTTTGCGGCAGCTATCGCTGGAAAACGGGCGATATCGGCAGTTTGCACCAGCTTGAGAATAGGGCGATAAATCTATCTCCACTTTTGCGGCGCTAAAGTGCCGATAAATCGGCGATAAATCCTTGAGAATATGCCCCATTGATGGGTTTGGCTTAACCACTGAACAGTACAGGATTAGGTTCAGAGACACCCAGAAAGCACAGAATCAGGACTGGGTACACTTTGTGGATAGTGCCATTAAGGCTCTGGAAGGCTAATTGCTTGGCAGCAAAGTACATGATTTTGATGGATTGTATAATTTGATTATAAGGGAGCAGATCCTTAATAATTGCCAAAATCAGTTATTGCATCAATACCTGGTGGACTCTGATCTGACTTCTCCCCAAGAATTGGGAAAGAAGGCAGATAAGTGGGTCAGAACCAGGGTGAAGCAGAAAACTCAGAACAATGGTGGTGACCAAAAGAAACAGGATTCTGAAACTCCAGATAAGGCTAGGGACAAGGGTAAAGATTAAAAACAGTCTTCATCAGGGCCCCAAAAACCTGCATCTGGGGGGGAGTCACAATCCAACAAGGGAAAAGGCAAAAAGAAACCTTGGTGTTACTTTTGTAAAGTAAAGACCCATTGGACAAAGGATGCTGACTGTCCATAAGCCAAGGAAAATCATCCTACCACCACTGCCCCTAAGGCAACTGCGCCCCCTAGCACAAGTACAAGTGGTGGTACAGGGAACAATGGATTAGTAGGGTTAACCTTGGGCTCTGAGATGGGTTCTGGCCTAGTCAGAACTCCAGCTCAGGCTGTGCTTGTCTGTGATTGTGGCATAGATATGGCCACCCTATTTGTCAGTCCCAGTAACCTAGGCAAATACAGACAGCAGCCTTTAATAAATGGTAAGGAGGCCATGGCATACAGGGACACAAGTGCAAGTGTCACTATGTTGACAGAGAATCTTGTGACCCCTGACCAAATCATACTTGGAGAAATGTATCAAGTGACCAAAGCAAACAATGCCAGGACTGACCATTCCTTGACAGTTGTTAATTTCAGATGGGGAGGGTTAACTGGCCCTACAAATGTTGTGGTAAGTTCAGAACTACTAGTAGAGTGGTTGTTGGGCAATGATTTGGAAACTTCAGCCTGGGCTGAAGTGGAACTAAGGATTCATGCAACAATGTTGGGCATCTCTGCAGATGTGTTTGCTGTGACTAGGTCACAAGCCAAACTGTCAACCACTGAACAGGCCCTGGATCCTGGAACAATGGACCAGGGACCTTCCAAGAGAAGGAGCAGGAGGGGTAAGGCTGTGTCTTCCCCCCAGACTCAGAGTGAGGATCAGTCTCTTGAGGGAGATGATTTTAGTCCCTGTGAAGGAACTCTCTCAGATGAACTTGAATCTGATCAGGTTGAGTTCTTGGGGACAGGGGGCCCTTCCAGGGCAGACTTGAGTTTGGAGCAGCAAACCTGCCCCTCTCCTACCCTTCTCTTGAACCCCTCAGACAGCAAGCTGCTGCTGAGGCTGCTGGGAGTGTCAGTGGATCCCACAGGATCTATTGGAATGAGGGATTCCTTTACTCAGAGGGTAGAGACCCCAAGCCTGGTGCCACCATGAGGTTGGTCATACCTCTGAAGTTTAGGGGCTTCCTACTCACCTTGGCACATGACATTCCCTTAGCAGGACACCTACGCCAAAGTAAGACTTGGGACAGGCTTGTCCCTCACTTTCACTGGCCTCACATGTTTGAGGACACCAAGGAGTTTTGTCGTTCCTGTACTACCTGCCAAGCCAGTAGTAAATCAGGTGGTACCACAAAGGGCCCCCTCATACCAGTACCAGTGGTGGGGGTTCCCTTTGAAAGAGTTGGGATTGCTATCATTGGTCCCATGAACCCTCCTACGGCATCTGGACACAGTTACATACTAGTGGTGGTGGACCATGCCACTAGGTATCCAGAAGCAATACCCCTTAGAACCACCACAGCCCCTGTGGTGACCAGGGCCCTCCTGGGAATCTTTTCCAGAGTGGGTTTCCCTAAGGAGGCCCTAACTGACAGAGGTACAAACTTCATGTCAAGTTATATAACTGCAGTGTGGAATGAGTGTGGATTGAACTATAAGTTCACCACACCCTATCACCCACAATGCAATGGGTTAGTTGAAAGGTTCAACAAGACCCTAAAGGGCATGATCATGGGCCTCCCAGAAAAGCTTAGGTGAAAATGGGATGTTCTGTTGCCCTGCCTTCTCTTTGCCTACAGAGAAGTCCCACAGAAGGGGGTTGGCTACAGCACTTTTGAACTTCTGTTTGGGCATCCAGTTAGGGCTCCCCTGTGTTTGGTGAAGGAGGGATGGGAGTTACCTCTCAAACCTCCCAAACAAGACACTGTAGACTATGTACTTGGTCTCCGCTCCAGGATGGCTGAGAACATGAAAAAGGCCAGCAAAATCTTGAGGCAAGTCAAGAATTACAGAAAGCTTGGCATGACCAAAAGGCTGTTCTGACTGTTTTCCAGCCAGGGCAGAATGTATGGGTGTTGGATCCTGTGGCCCCAGCAGCCCTCTAAGAAAAATGGAGTGGACCCCATACCATAATTGAGCAGAAAGGTGAGGTCACCTGTCTGGTGGACCTTGGCACTCCCAGGAGCCCCCACAGGGTGCTATATGTGAACAGGCTCAAACCTTTTGTAGACTGGCTGACATGGGCTTGCTCATGGCAACTGATGAGGGACAGGAAGAAGAGAGTGACCCTCTCCCTGTTCTCCTCTCTCAGAACCCTGATGAGGGTGTAGCCTTGGCAGGCAGCCTCGCTGCCCAACAGCAGATTGATTGCAGGAAGGTCCTCAGTCAATATAGGCATATGTTCTCTCTGACACATAGTCAAACCACGTGGTGTACCCATGAAGTGGACACAGGAGAGAGTCTACCTATTAAAAATAAGATTTACAGGCAGTCTAACCATGTCAGAGATTGCATCAGGACAGAGGTCCAAAAGATGCTGGAATTGGGAGTGATTGAACCCTCAGATAGCCCTTGGGCTAGTCCAGTGGTCCTGGTACCCAAACCTCACACCCAGGGTGGTAAGAGAGAGATGAGGTTTTGTGTGGACTACAGGGGGCTCAATGCAGTCACTAGGACTGATGCTCATCCAATTCCTAGGGCAGAGGAGCTTATTGATACTTTGGCCTCAGCCAAATTCTTGAGCACATTTGACCTCACTGCTGGCTATTGGCAAATCAGACTAGCTGAGGATGCCAAACCAAAGACAGCATTTTCAACCCCTAGTGGGCATTATCAATTCATTGTAATGCCCTTTCGTTTGAAGAATGCACCTGCCACATTCCAAAGGTTGGTGAATAAAGTCCTTAAGGTCTGGAAGCCTATAGTGCAGCATATCTTGATGATATAGCTGTCTTTAGCTCAACCTGGGAGGATCACCTGGTCCACCTGAAGAATGTTTTGGAGGCCCTGCAAAGGGCAGGCCTCACTATCAAGTGCTTCTAAGGGCCAGATAGGGCAGAGCAAGGTTGTGTACCTGGGCCACCTTGTGGGTGAAGGCCAGGTTCAACCACTACAGAGCAAAATCCAGACCATAATGGACTGGGTTGCTCCAACTACCCAGACTCAGGTCAGAGCTTTCTTGGGCCTGACTGGGTATTACAGGAGATTTATAAAAGGATATGGCTGTATAGTGACTCCCATGAATAAACTCACCTCTAAGAAAATTCCCAAGAAAGTTCAGTGGACAGTTAGCTGTCAGAAGGCATTTGATGATCTCCGCAGGCCATGTGCACAGCTCCCATTCTGCAGAGTCCTGACTACTCCAAGCAATTTATTATCCAAACTAATGCATCTGAGTTGGGGGTAGGGGCTGTGTTGTCACAACTTAATCCAGAGGGTCAGGATCAACCAGAAGCTTTTATCAGCTGAAGGTTGACCCCCAGAGAGAAACGTTGGTCAGCTATATGGAGGGAAGCCTTTGCTGTGGTCTGGGCCCTGAAGAAGCTGAGGCCATACCTGTTTGGCACTCACTTCATTGTTCAGACAGACCATAAGCCGCTCCTATGGCTAAAACAGATAAAGGGTGAAAACCCCAAACTTTTGAGGTGGTCCATTTCCCTACAGGGGATGGACTATACAGTGGAACATAGACCTGGGAGTAACCATGCCAATGCAGATGGACTCTCCAAATATTTCCACTTCGAATATGAAGACTCAACTGGGCAAGTTTAGTCTCATCTCCTTACATTTGGGGGGCGTTGTGTAGGACAGTAGGATCTGCTTCTTATGGTTACCCCCACTTTTTGCTTGATGTGATGCTGTTTTTGTTAGTCTGACTGGGATCCTGCTAATCAGGACCCCAGTCTATCTGCTTTCTCCCTAAACTGTTAGGTTATGTACTTAGGTACACTCCAGATTGGATACTGGGGTACCCTTGTCAGTCCCTAGTATATGGTACACATGTACCTAGGGCACACGTACCCCAGACGCCTCCCATGGGCTGAAGCATGTATTATGCCACCCATGAGAGGCCATGCAAAATGGAACTACAGGCCTGCCATTTCAGCCTGTGTAAGTTGGTGCATGCACCACTCACTTAAGATATAGGTTTACTATATCTAAGGGTCACTGCACTTAAAACCTATAAGTCACCCCTACAGCAGACCTTTACAATCCTAAGGGCAGGGTGCTTGGTTCTAAGTGAGAGGGTGCCTCTGCATGAGCAGGACACCCCTGCAGCCTCCGGAGTCCATTCTCCCAGGTTGTCAGTAATGCAGCCATAGACTAACATAGAGGGGCATTATGCGACCGCGTGATGACCAACTCTAAAACGGCTGAAACAAACCCTATCGTGTTTGGTGTCAATCATGTTGGAATCATACCTCCACACCGGTAACCTGTGTGGGAGGTAGGATTCCACCCCTCAGAAGCGAGCTTCGTGGGGTCCCTGGTTTCCCGGTACCAGCCTTCTAGTCCCAGACAGCACAAAATGGTTGCTGCCGGCCAGAGACACATTTCTGCCCTCCTGCTGCTGAGCCAAGCTCGAGCAGGGGAAGGCAGAACAATAGGCATCCTGTCACAGGGAGGTGTGACCACCTCCCAGACAGGATTTAGTGCATTAGGACTGGGTGGGTGCGCTTGCCAGCAACTGAAAGTCTGCATGAGGGGCACATTTGGTGTCCTTGTGCATAGTCCAGTTCAAACCAGTCCGGGGAGACGTTGGCTCCCCCTCTGGCGCGAAACTGGACAAAGGACATGGGAGTAACCTCCCCATTGTCCAGACCCTCCCCTGGGAGGGTCCCCTGAATCTTTCCAACCCTCTTCCGTGGGTACTTAAGGGCTTACCTGGCTGAAGGACCTTAGATTCGATGTGGACAAGATTCTGAACAAGAAACCACTGCACTTCGACCGTCTGGACACTCTGGACTTCGTTTAGGCCCGACTTCGTCTCCCTCTCAGTCTGCTGCCTCGTCCGTGCCAGTGCACCATACAGGATCCGTGTAGGACCTGTGGGCATCAAGGACAATCGAAGATAATCTCCCTTGGAGTGAAGGAGTCACTCCACTGCACTTGCAGGCACCTCAACACTGCTGCTGATCCCGAGCTCCTATGGACTCCGAAGGGTCGAGCAACACAGGAGGTGGGTTTCTACATCCCTCGAGGCTCTAGCTGCCCTCTTACCGAGTTTGAGGCCAGTGTCCCTCGTGGGGGCTGCAATACCCATGTATGTGCAAGTGCATATGCTTGTTGGCATTTCCTGAACAAGTGCATTGGGCTCCGAGTAGCCCCAAACTCTGGCACCATTTCCTACCAAGAACTTCCACCTCCTCGCACTGAGTGCTCCGTGGGCAGTTGTTTGGTGAAATCGCTCAAGGTCCTCTCGCAACTCCTGTGCCTCCGACCTATGGGTCCAATTGAGGGTCAACTTTGCTTTTCTTGGGCTCCCCTGGTTGCTCCAGGCTCGCCCTGACTCCCCTGTGTGTGGTGAGTCTCCTGGACCTTGCTGGTCCTAATCGTACACTGTCTTGACCTTCTGCGTCGGTTGCCGTTGCCAAGGCATGCCGGTGCTCCCGCCGGACACAGACCCCTCAGCACTCGACATCCTTCGTGGGACAGCTCGCATCCAGCTCCTGGTCATCCTCAACATCTCCTGGTCCCCGCAGCTGCAGAGTCAAGGACTCCATCAACCAACCTGAAGCACCGACATCGGTGGGCATTCGTCTACCGAGCCCCTGGTCACTCCCAAGTGACCCAGACTCTGTCCCCTCTGCTTTCAGGTACTCCTCGACCAGAATCCAACTTTGGATTCCAACGGACACTTTTGTCCCTTCCAGCAGCGGCTTTTCTTCAAAGTCCTCCATTGGGTTTGACAGCGGTTTCCGACGCCACTTCAGACCTAAGCACCCGGCTTCCCTGGGATAGGTAACTTGGGTACCTCAGTATCCACGGGTGCGGTGGCTCTCCAACCTTCTGTCTTCCATGGGGTTTCTTCGAAGTCCGCTGGGAAGGGTCTTTAAACTCCAAAACTTCAACCGCAACTTTCCCATAGACTTGTACGGAATACGCGGTCATGTTCCCACACTGCACACGCACTCCGTGGGGTCCCTATCAATTCAAAACCAAAGGGGATGATGGACGGAGTGTTGAACATTGCAAGCACTCACCCCCAGTCAACTGATCTGGGTTTAATCCATCATCATTCTTTAGCTCACTCCGCCACCCCAGTTCAGACATGGCCATATGCAAATCAGTCTGACCCTGTGCCTCATGGGAACAGTCCAGCCCGAACTGCCAAGCCATGTCTTCCCTGGACCGGAAACAAGCATCCTGGGACCGGTTTCTGGCTTACAGCAGGCTATCTTGAATCCAGTGGCAAAGTGAGCAAGGGACCCACGTCTGGGCATACCCTGCCAACTTAGGGCGAACATAGCAAAACCAAAGGGGATGATGGACGGAGTGTTGAACATTGCAAGCACTCACCCCCAGTCAACTGATCTGGGTTTAATCCATCATCATTCTTTAGCTCACTCCGCCACCCCAGTTCAGACATGGCCATATGCAAATCAGTCTGACCCTGTGCCTCATGGGAACTGTCCAGCCCGAACTGCCAAGCCATGTTTTTCCTGGACCGGAAACAAGCATCCTGGGACCGGTTTCTGGCTTACAGCCGTCATCAGCCAGGCTATCTTGAATCCAGTGGCAAAGTGAGCAAGGGACCCACGTCTGGGCATACCCTGGAAAACGGCCGAACGGAGTTAATGAAATAAATAAATAAATAAAACAATTTACATTGCGCGCGCTGCATCGCCGAGTTGGTGTTGGAGCGCGCGCAATGTAAATTGTTTAATTTATTTATTTATTTCATTAACTCTGTTCGGCCGTATTCCGGAGTTTATAACCCCCCACCCTGCCCCTCCCTGCCCCGCCCCACCGCCCCGCAGCACTCCCTCGAGGAGCCGCCACTGGTGGACAGCATATACCAGGCCAACTTCTCACAGTACCCTAAAACCTGCAAAAGGGCGGAGGCTATGAGTTCCCAGTATAGGGTGATCGGCGGACATAAAAGTCAGCATAAGGACAGGGGGAGCAGAAACAGGCTGGGGTCAATCGCTTCCCTGCCTGCCATAGTGTCCGGTGGAAGGTATGTATGTGCAATGAAGGAAATGCATCTAGATTAGTCTGTGGCAGGAGGATATTGCAATCTTGTGGCGAGCCAATCTACATCCTCTAGGGTGCCAATCCAGGCCTCCCATTTATGTCTCAGGGGCGTGAGGACCTTGAGGGAATTGTTAATCAATGTGCAGTGAATACGGGAGATTCCCACTCCCCTTCCCGAGCTTTCCCATTAGTAGTTGAGCTTCCAACAGCTGTGTTCCTCGAGCGAGGTCAGGGTATCCTTATACTGGTCGAGAGCATGCCTATTTTGCAGATATTTATGGAATTGTGTCTTATTAAGGTAAAATGTTGTCTGGAGATTCTGGAAGGATTTAATGTGACTCCCCTGCCAGACGTCGCCAAGGGTTGTGATACCAATGTTGCCCCACACCAGAAAGCCCTGCACACCCAAGGTGTGAGCGAGGCAGCGACCCTGTTGCATGAGCTTGTCGTGCCAATGGATGAAAAGCAGAGCCCGGGTTACCTCTGAGAGGTGTTTGAGGATCTAATCCCCATACAGCAAGCCCATGAGTTTGTCCATGTTTAACAAAAAGAGTTTAGCTCGATACACTGAATCATCACACCCACCCTTCAGCGCCTCATTAATCACATGTAATTGGGTGGCCCAGTGATGAAGATGAAGGTCAGCCATTCTCATACTGCCTTCGTATACGGAGAACCTGGACTTAGATCTGCCCACCCAGATTAAGTTCCAGATCATGGAGGTAGGGTCACTAAATCCGTGGTCGGGAATCAGCAGAGGGAAATTTTGAAGTATATAAAGATATTGCGGGAGGACCATCATTTTGAAGATGGCCACGCGGCCAGCATATTAAGAGGCAAAGTGGACCAGTGGTGGCCATCCACCTTCATCCGGGATAGGAGGGGTGTCACGTTGAGGCCCCAGGTCAAGTTAGGAAGGAGGGCTATGTGAATGCCCAAATACTTGAAACTCAGACATTCCCGTGGCCTCTGGGAAATTAATGTTTTGGGATCTAACCTTTTTCTTTGCCCCTGTACTGCATGTTAGCACAAACCCTTCTACAAAGGAGCAGAAGTGGATGTACTTTTTTGGGAAAAGTTTCACACAGTCATCAAACAATGCCAAAGATATTAGTGGAAAAAACGCTCTTCATATGGAAGCTAACTACATCTAAACAGTGGTGATATCTATCTATCTATCTATCTATCTATCTATCTATCTATCTATCTATCTATCTATCTATCGTTATTGCTCATTCACCTTGTGAACCTTACAACAGTTATTTTCAGGGTTCTGCAGCACCCCCACATCCCTGTTTCCAGTACCGACTTCTAAATCATTACTTGACCTTACACGAGTGACACTGATGCATCCTCTTAAGCATTGTTACATAAACAGTGGTTGCGTTCAAAGATTTATCTTTCACCAGTGAACCATTGCCCTGCATGAAGGCAGGCAAAGTGCCATGTGTCATGTCCTGGCTTGCCCTAATACTTTTGAGATGCAGAAGAAATGATGGGAGGGAACTAAGCTATTGCAGGAGGTAGAGGTCAGGGGAAGAGGGAACCAACCTCTGAGGGTGGCACAAAGAATGGGACTTTGCTGAAAGGAAGAAGAGGGGCTCAATGAGCATGGGATGTTGTGGATGGTGAAGGAGGACTCTTTCTGAGGACATGCTGTTGGTAGGGGCTCTGGAAGGTACAGCTGACAAGTGTCTTTAACTTCAGTGAGAACAGTTTGCTGCTTCTGTGAAAGGCTGCTAAAGCTGAAATTGTTAGGTCTGGAAAAGCAGCACAGGTGTCTTCCAGACCTATTGTTACTGGTTCTTTAAAATAGGCATAGATTGGGCTTTGGCTCCACCCAGAAGGGTATTGCTCTTTAACCTCATGCCAATTGCTATTTGGTGTATCATTCCACCTCCAAGGACGTCCTTTCACTAGAATGCATGAGGGACTATTTTACATTAGAAAATAACTTACAATCCTCACGCTGTTTGTTACATTCAATCATGAATCTCATATAAACATTCCAAACATAACACAATCCTTTTTTGCTACATTTTTCACACTCACAAATCTGATAGGGCAGGCCTTAATGTGATCAACATCATTTGTGAATGCAATTCCTGTAAACAATGTTTGCGATATTCGATTTTTAGATGCAATAAAAGATTAAAGCCATACCTTTGATCTTTGCCTGTGCCTGTTTTTTTTTTTTACTTTGCGTGCTTCACTCTTTGTTAAGTTTGCAAATGTTTTTTTTTTTAAACTGCAAGGTATGATGTGAGGATGACAGAGATTCCCATAGAGGTTAACCACTTAAGGTTTATTAGTGAATAAACGCATTTTAAAAGATACAAGATTACAGACCCCAGAAGACACAACCAGTCCCCAACCGCTTCTCTCACTGTCCCTGTGAGAGTCCTCAATAGGAACCTTTATATGTCATGTTAGAACCTTTAGCATGTCACCAGCCTCAGCTGGATAAAGGCATACATCCCACACACACCACTATAACACATGTATAACTATACCACATATCACCCCCCTTATTGTTTATTAACAACAAAAACCCACTACAAACCACAAATACACATCAAGAAAACATCTATACCAATACCACCTATCTCCGACCTTAAAAAAAAAACAAGTCACTCAACCACACAATGAAAACGGAAAAAAAAACTTAGTCCATAAATCTCCTTTTATGCGTGAACTCTTCCTTAACAAACTGCCAGGACCACTGGACTGTGGTCTCAAAACAGAGTCCCCTTCAACATTGTCTTTAATATTCTCTGAAGACTCACCACTGTCCTTTTTCACTTTAGCTACATAAAACAAGTTGCACCACTGGCCATTAGAAAATTGTACAGATTTTCCACACACTCTCTTCACTTGTACGGGTTCTCTAAACTTTGACAACCCCTTTCTCCGCAATAAATGATCTTTGATGGAAACCTAGTCTTCTGCTGGCACCATTACTGCATTCTTGCGCCTTTTCATAACAGACAAACAATCCCTAACTTTCATACTTCCCTCTTCATCACTTGCAGCTTTCTCCCTCTCAGACAGTACCTGTACATCAACACCCCACATCCAGAACATCAGATATCCATCCTGGGAAAAGACTTGATCTCACATTTTTTCCCATCATTATTTTGAAGGGAATCTGACCTGCAACGGAGTGAGGCATGGCGCGATACGCCCATATGGTATCTCTAACAGCCTCCACACAATCAACACAGGACTTCAACACATTCTAAATACTCTCAACCAGGACTGTATTAAATCTCTCTACTGTTCCATTAAACTGTGTACAATATACCAGAGTGAGGATGTGTTTAACCCCATTTTTCTTGAAAAACTGTTGCCAGAGTGCCGAGGTAAACTGTAATCCATTCTCTGATAATCCCTCAGTTGGTGTACCTTCTCTCTAAAAAACTTCCTTTAAAAGTTGATTAATTGGGTTTTGCAACACCCTTCACCTCCACCCATCTGGGTAAAAAATGGTCAGTCAATACAATCATATGCTTAATGAGAACAAGTAAAACCTGAAGTGGACCCAAAAGTCAATTGACAAGTTTTTCCACACCTTATCAGGACTTCGAGACAACCTGGGTTCTGGGGCTGAGGTCACAAGATGTTTACCCCTCAAACAACACTGAAGACACTCACGCACAACATTGTCCACTTCACGATCCATAGATGACCCCTAATACATGGCCCTTACATGTCTTTTAGTGGCATTCATGCCCAAATGTTCTGTATGTGCCTTTTCAATAGTTCTGTGCCTATAACACCCAGGAGGAATTAACTTGTCTCCTCTGACTAGGATGCCACTCTCCAAAGACAACTCATTTGCAATCTTCCTGAACAGTAGTAAACTCAACATTAGACTCTTCTCTTTAGGCCAACCATTCAAAACAAATTCCATTACCTTTTGCAGCTCCTTATCCCCAACTACAGCATTGCCCCACTCATCTAAAATCTCACATAATACTTGATCTTCAACCTTTGCAATCATACTCTCTTCAATATCTTCCTCCATAAAATGATTTGAATGATCATCAACCATTAGCCTTGACAAGCAATATGCTTTGCAATTCTTACTCCCCGGTATGTAAACTACTTCAACATTTAACTCTAATAGTTTCACAGCAAGTCTTGCCAACCTAGCTGTAGATTTCTTACTCTTGAGCCCTTGAAGAATATCCACCAATGGTCTGTGGTCTGTTTACAAACAAAACAATCTTTCCCATACATATGGTTTAAACTTTTCTGCTCCCCAAGTAAATGGCAGCATTTCTTTTTAATTACAGGGTATCTTGTCTCAACTTCAGGGAATGTTCTGTAAGTGAGTCCAACAGTTGTTTCTTTGTCTCTGTCACACTGAGAGACTATGGCTCCCAGGCCATGCGCACTGGCATCCACTGTGTTTAATGCCCTACACCCTTCCACATAAGGTTGTAGTGCTGGAGCCGAGACAATTCTTCTTTTTATGAGCTCGAAATTCTGATGACACTGAGTGGACTCGGCAAAATCTGATTTATTTTTTTAAATGTCTAAAACATTCTCTCATATCGTAAAAATTGCATATGAACTTTGAGTAAAACTCACACATTCCCAAAAGGGATCTGAGCTGGTCCCTGTCCTTGGAGGGAAAAGCTTTAAAGATACCAAACCAGATTTAGGCTTCACTCCTTCAGAAGATAACATGTGGACTAGATACTCTATTTCATTTACAACAAATACACATTTATCTTTTCTCAAGGTAACACCATCGTTGCTGAACACAGACTGCACACAACGTAAAGCAGAATCATGCTCTTCCAAGGAATCTGCAAACACTAAAATGTCAACCAGAAAACAACCAGGTTTTATATATACCGTTAAGTGTTTTCGTCATAATCTTTTGGAAAACAGATGCAGCGGAGGCCAGTCCAAATGGCATTCTACAAAATTGGAATGTACCATGAGTAATCACAAAAGCTGTCAAATGGTGTGATTCATTTGCCAAGACAACCTGATGCTATGCCGCTTTTAAGTCCAATTTTGTAAACCACTTGCCTGACCCACCGCTGTGATAAGGTCCTCAATGCGTGCAATAGGGAAATTTTCCACCTATATGGCATTGTTCACACACCTCCAATCAAATCAAATCAATCAAATCAAATCAAATAATGCTTTATTCGATTGTAAGATAGTGCAATCATAAAAGCAATACATAGACCAATACAATCAATATAACGGTTCAAAATTCAATATCTCCATAAAAATCAGTCATACGTGGTGGTTTAAAAAATGAATATTATTAAAAAATAACAAGATTAAAATCCAACATATAAATTTTACAGCATTTCATCAGATCTAGGTAAAAAAAAATTTTTTTTAAAAAGACACAGGGGATTTAAAAATTCATTAGATCACTATACTCTTCCTATAGCCAACTGCCCTTTTTAAGAACGATGCAACTTTCCAAATCATGTCCGCGTTGTCCAGGGTTTGTAGTGCAATATACGCGGGTCGACATTTCCTAAACCCCATTAGTTTCAACATGGGACGAATCCACACTTTCCTAATATGGGAATAAAATCCACAGAAAAAAATAACGTGGATTGTCGATTGACATGAGCAATTATCACATGGGCAAGCTATCATAGTGCGACTCCAATTATTCATGTCAGGAAAACTGATAAGTCTATGGAATATGCCGAGTCTGAATCTTGTTAATAAAAATCTATCGTAACCTTCTGGAACTATCGCTAGGTAAGGCTGTATTTTAATAACACTTAAGATCATTTGATTTTCTAATACCGTGGGCTTAAGAATTTCAATCGTCATCCTTGACATTTCCAACATTGAAATCCCTTCTTTTTTAAATTCCTTCCTACTTATTAATTGCAGGGATTCAGGATCAGTAAAAAACTCCGGATGACCTAAGTTCTGCATGAACTTGTAAACATAGTAAATCCATGGTATCCTTAAAACTTTTTCCATTTTTAAGATATCCTTTAGAATGTCCCTATTCAATGTGGGTTCTTCTTTTGTCCATACTCGATGCCACAGTAAAACTGGCTCGAGTTTGATGATATCAGACAAATACGTTAAGCCCAATTCAGCGTGGCAGACATAAGCAGATGTTGTTCTAGGTGCAGACAATAAATATCTTAGGAAGTTGTTTTCCACCACCTGTAGGGACTGGGTATTTGCAATACCCCAGAGCCATAGGTTGCGGTGGAAATACCTTTGGCCCGATAGATTTGTAAAAGTTCCACCGGGGGTCTTCTCCCTAATCTTTTTGAGAACTGGGTGAGTGTTGATATTGTATTAATAAAACTAAGTTTTTTAGATCTTATTGCCTGTGCCCATGTATCTTCTTGATGAAAAAGGACACCCAGATATGAGAAGGTTTTAGTAGATTCAATCTTTTTGCCCGCAATAAACATTTCACGAAGTTTTTTCCTCCCCACGCCACACCCATGACATATGTCTTCGAAGTATTCACTGATAGTCCCAAATCATTCATAAAATCGTTAAAACCATTTAAAACTCTCTGTAGACCTACTTGTGTTCTAGACAGTAAAACTGCATCGTCGGCATATAAAAGGGCGGGAATTGAACGACCACCAATCTTAGGGTAGTCCACGTTTTGTTCGAGTAATGCGCCCTCAAGATTATTTATATACAAATTAAAAAGAAATGGAGCAAGGACACATCCTTGGTGGACTCCCCTACGTATTGGGATTGGAGTTGTACACCCACCCTTAACATCAAAATGAACTCTCGTTTGAGCATTACAATAAAACCGTCTTAAAAAGTTAATTATTTGATGTTCAACGCCTATCTTTTCTAAGATCTCCCACAATTTAATATGTCTAACAGAATCAAAAGCAGCCGTCAGGTCTACAAAAGCTAAAAATTAGTTACCATTCTTTACACGGACATACTTTCCCACCAGTAGAGCAAGGTTAAGACTCTGTTCGATAGTGCCCACTCCTTCACGGAAGCCATACTGTAAATCGGAGAGGATTCTATTGTCAGATGCCCAGGCCTTTAATCTTACTAAGATTACTCGACCCAAAATTTTCGGCATAGAGTCTAATAACAAAATGGGCCTATAACATCTTGGGTCCTGACGATTTCCCTTTTTAAAAATGGGGACTATAATTGACTCTGTCCAAGTTGCCGGAAATAACGCATGGCAGCTTGCATTCGCTACTTATGTAATAATTGGACCCCATAAAAATAAGTTTGATTTAAAAAGGTCACTGGGAACACCGTCTGGTCCGGGGGCCTTTCCCCCTTGTGTTTTAGTGATTGCCATCATTACCTCATCCAGGGTAAATTTAAGGTCAGTATTTGCTGATTCGTTAGTTGATGGTAGATTAAGTAGTTCATTATCAGACTGACCTGACCCCTTGAAATCCTCAGTGAAGTGCTGAACCCACTGTTCTTCCGGGATGGCAATCTCAATGGTGGGGCCCCCGTCTTGTTTCAAGAATGGTGCTTTGACCGCCTTCCAAAAGGCACTACTATCTCTACTTATGGCCGCCAGATGGAGGGACTCCCAAGCTTCCTTTTTCAGGCTAACTCTCCTCTCCTTTATAGCTAGGTTATACATTCTTCTAGCCGCCCTTATGGCTTCCTGATCTCTCGGGATAGTATGGAGGGCCTTTTTTAAATTTGTGTGTGCTTTCATGCACCGGGAGTCAAACCAGCCTAAAGGTTTTGTTTTCCTGGACTTATGGACAAAAAGGGCCTCCCTCACAGTACTGGATATTGACACAAAAGACTCCAAAATACTACTGGGACCTGCTAAATCATTCGTACATATATCAAATTCAGTTTTACACTTAGTCACCACAGTTTTTAAAACATGTTCAGGGTTAGCCATAGCCCATTTCAAAGCGTAACCATTCATTCGATCCAATACAACTGACTCCAATGGCTGGGGGTCAGTGTTATTTCTTTTAATACCTCGTAACCAGCCTTTAAAGGTAGCACACAACGGAAAATGGTCACTCAAGGATATATCACCTATAGTGAACGAGCTAACTTGCGAGGCGTAATTAGTTGACAACAGTAAAAATTCAATCGTAGAAAATAAACCCCGCCCATTAAAAGTATAGCCCATCGATTCTGTTCCTGAACACATTTCATTTACAAATCCCAAGTTCAAAGTACATAACAGTTCGTTTAGCAACTCCCCAAGTTTAGAATGAATAAAATGCGTGCAGCTAGTCCCTTCCCCACATCAAGCCCGCACACATTTGTATCAACAATTGGGCATAATCCACAGTTAAAGTCTCCTCCAAAGAGAATCCTAGTATCTTTAGTACATGTGTGCCAGATAGATTGGGCTACAGTCACTAGCTGCTTAAAAACAGATTCTATATCAAGCGTGGCAATATTATTATACAGATTAATCAGAATGACCGATCGTTTACAATCAATTTTAATGACAATTACCTGATAAAAAATGTTATCTAACCTGGATTCAATTTTACTGAAATTCAAGGTGTTCGCAATATATGGACAAAGACCACCCTTCGATCTGCCACCTTTGCTTTCGCTAGCCTTTGTATGAAAGGTTCAAAAACCGTTAATATGTAACGGATCTCTTGCCCACGTCTCTTGTAAGCAAAGGATATCCACATTCTGTATAAATTCGCACCAAGTTGGGTTTGTCAGTTTTCGAAATAAACCCGCTATATTCCAAGATACGAATTTACATAAGGCTTCCATGACTAACTTATCCTGTGTATCCATTAATGAATTTGGTGGGGCAGAATTAATTACAGGCTGTGTAGACTTTGTGCTTAGGGCTACCTCTATATTAGTTAACTGACTAGCACAAGGGGACGATAGCCGATAATGGTCCGAATCTAGCGTTCCTAGCCGATAGTCTCCCTGTCCCAGAATATTATCAGTTATAAGGCTGTTCTCCATAATAAAAGGGTCAACATCCTCACCAGCTGCGGGCAGTTCAGACAAAAAACAGATAGACTCATGAGCAGGACTAGACGTAAAGTCAGAATGAGGTTTACTAGATTCTTCACTAATTAGTCAGTCTATGGCTTCTAAGGACTCCAATATTTCAAAGCGATTGCTGGTAGGGACTGAATAATCGGGGATTCTACTATCAGGAAATAGATCCTGCTGCCAGTGGCTCTGTCCTCCACTTGGGGGATGGTAAAAAAAACCCAAAGGAAGAATATTGATGCCATTTACGCTGGTCTCCACACTTCTTGCTCTATCAAAAATGCACCGCACTAAATTTGGAGATCCAAACGATAGAACAACACAATCACCTTTTAAGTGTTTATTGGAGTTACCTATCCATGAGACTCTCCGCGCCATTTTGAATTCGCTAAAAAGAACATTATTTAACCCTGTTCTAGTATTCAAAAAATGACAGGCTTTGTTGCGTAGGGTTGACCAATGCTCATAATCGTTTTCAAGCAGTGGGGGGACATTTGCTAAAACCACAGTGTAAGGGGTCGCTTCAGGGGGGAGGTTTAAAACCACATTGGTCGTATCCTCAATCGCCCTTCTCCGCTTGTGAACCAGAGACCCTTGATCAACTGTCATACTACCCTGACCCCCCATATCAGACGATACATGGTTTTTGGCACTACTGGCTGTGTCATTAATAAATTTTGTCCCGAATCAATTTTATTATGTACACTCATCAAGAGGCTAACGCTTGCATTAGGAGGTATGGGAATTTTCGGATCTTGGTTATAAGCCTGGCTAGGTTTGAGATTTGAACGGTGAATTATAGCAGTAACATCCTTATCCATAACATCATTCCCCCTCAACGACATTGTCCCAATAGCTTTGCTATTGCCAAAACAAGACTAGGTAGCTGAGAAGAGGCCCCTAACTTTTCCAGTGAGGTTAATCTTTCTTCAATATTACACAACTTCTGTAACACAGGAGCAAGGAGGTTAGATATCAATAAACCCAGACGGCTACAAAAAACATCCTCGTTTGACCAAACAGGAGAACTATTCCCATTGCTGTTAGCATTGCTGGACGATGGTGACACTAAGGAGCAAGTTTTATTGTTCACAATCGGGGAAATAGGTTGACAAGCAGCTTTGCGTATTACGTGCTGCTGTTGTTTTTTTGCCATACATTTTTTCTTCTTAGCTCCCTGGTCAGTTTCCTTCTTAATATTCTGGTTTCTCGTTGCTTGCTGTCCTCTAGTGCTAACACCGGTGATTCGCACCTCCGGGTCCTGCTCAGATACATAGCTCTTGTCCTGATCCGGGATATGAGAAATATTAGGGGAACCTGATGCATCAATAATATTGCCAATTTGTTCCTGGGCAGATGGAGCTACCGAACTGTTACTTGTGGCGATACCTGTGCCGTTGCCAGGTTGATGTACATTTGGGGATTGCAGGTCCAGAGATAATCTCCGTTCAGTTAGGGCTATTTCATGCATCAATGCAGATTCCGCCCGAATCAAAAACGCATCTAAAGTCCCCACGACCCCAGTACCCACCCCTGATTTGCGTCAGTTCATTTTTAAGAGTCAGTTCACAATTATCTCAAATATTGTCCCACACGTTGAAAATTGATTACCTGGATGTAGGAATACAGCTGTTGGAAACCTGGCCCAGCCCAGCCCCTGACAGGCTCAGACGGGCGCACGCCCGCGCGCGTCCTGTGCTGCGGGAGTCCCGGCCGCCCTTTAAGCGCCTCCTGGCGTGAGGAATAAGCGTTGGCACCTCCCCTGGCGCTAGGGACTGTAGGTGTTGAAGTTCCCACTACTCTGCTGCTGGCAGCTGAGACACTGATGCTGGCGTAGTGGCGTGCAGCAATGAACACACGGGCTCCCACGCTGCGGGAGTCTCGGCCGCCCTTTAAGCGCCTCCTGGCGCGAGGAATAAGCGTTGGCGCCTCCCCTGGCGCTAGGGACTGTAGGTGTTGAAGTCCCCACTACTCTGCTGCTGGCCGCTGAGACACTGATGCTGGCGTAGTGGCGTGCGGCAATGAACACACGGGCTCCCCGGTATATATACCGTTAAGTGTTTTCGTCATAATCTTTTGGAAAACAGATGCAGCGGAGGCCAGTCCAAATGGCATTCTACAAAATTGGAATGTACCATGAGTAATCACAAAAGCTGTCAAATGGTGTGATTCATTTGCCAAGACAACCTGATGCTATGCCACTTTTAAGTCCAATTTTGTAAACCACTTGCCTGACCCACCGCTGTGATAAGGTCCTCAATGCGTGCAATAGGGAAATTTTCCACCTATATGGCATTGTTCACACACCTCCAATCAATACATAAACGTAGTTCCCCAGATCTCTTCCTGGCCAAAACAACATGTGCAACCATAGTGTAGCATCAACCGGTTCAATAATGCCATCCTGTTGCATTTGAGATAAACTTTTGGACGGGTCACTTCTCACACTAAAAGGCACATTGCGCAATTTGTGTTTAACAGGGGTACGTCCCTCTTTCACCTTAATTTCATGTGTGAAATATTTAATTTCACCAATGTGATCTGAAAAAACTTTAGTAAACTCTGACACCCAATGGACATTTTCATTGGTAAAAGTACCTCCAACACTGTGGCTCTCTTCCAGTGCTACAGAGTGGACTTATTACAATGCCGAATTCAACTTGATGCCACCAATCACGCACATTGATCCCATTTTTTGTCACATAGGGGTATATTCACAAGAACGTGTGATAACTACCGCAAGAGTAGCATAACGCAACTTTCAATAACGCAGCCTATCACGGGAAAATAACCGGGTGTCAACGTGGAGTTCACAACAAGGCGGTACCATGCAATAGTCACCAGATAACGCGTCAAATGCCAGCGTGTAAATCAACACCACGCCCAAAAAATGCGGAACGCGAGAAACCATGCGATGAGGCCAATCGCGGTACAAAAAGCTGCGAAAAGCAGCCTCAGGCATGCAACTCCCACGCGTCTGGCGGGCAATTGCACCATATAAACCACGGGCACAACACACCAGAAACAAGCCAAAGCACGTAGCAACATCCATGCACCCTGACACAGCGCAGAGGGCAACGCGAACCCCACAACCCTCACAGACCACCAGCAAGGAACAAGTGGGCCGGGGAAGGCCAAGGAGAAAATGGAGAGGAAGACGGGGTGCAGACCGCAGGAAAACAAGACCAAGGCCACGGAGGCGACAGAACACTACCAGCAAATGACCAACAAGCAGACCGCCTGGAATGCAGTCGCAGAGCCCAGGAGGCCAATCCAGGAGGCCAAGAGGCTCCGCCAGGACGTGACAACCTAAACCAGGCACAAAACCGCTGCCAACAGGAAGGCAGCAACGGCGACAGGAGGTGGCAGTCCAGCGACACAGGAGGAGCAGGAGGAAAGCCAGGCCACAGTCATCAGTGTGGAGAGGGAGCAAGGAGTAGGGAGTACGGACACAGCTCGACAGGACCTGACACAACAACAACAGGGTGAGGATCCAACAGGGACTGGGGGGACGGGGGTGATGGGCACAATGCCACACATGCACAATGAGGTCTAGCACACTGCACATCCACAATTACCCAGGGACATGTCCCCCATCCCCGTAGCACACTGCAGCACACACACATAGCAATCACAGCACATACCATGACAATGTGGCACAAAGTGCAACACCCACACTGCAGAACAGGGGACACAACTGGGTCCACCCAGGCGCAGAAACAGAACAATCACATTGGACAGAGCAGGGAACCGTGAGATGCACACCTACCCCTACAACCCCACATCAGCCATGTAGGCCAAATGTACACTGTCCCAACTCAAATAGCCACCACCACCCAAACAGTCACAATGTACATTGTCACACAGTCTGCATGTCGACAAGAACAAGGCGCCAACACAATGCCAACATGCACCTCCCCTTCACAATGCAGAGGGACAAACAACACCTCCAGCAGGTCTGAACAGACAACCCAACAGTGATGCCCAAGACGAACACCACACCCCCGACCCCGACGCCCTACAACAGCCCATGGACAGAGGAGAACCCAGACTCTGCAACAGACCACACAGCATGAAGCACCCGCAATCACGGCTTCCTCACAACACGTCACCCACCCACACATTGCACCCCAATGCCAGGTGGCCGAACGCCAAAAGGAGGTGGCCCAACAGGTGAGGGTGTTGCCTAACCTATGAAATGCGAAGTAGACACATACATGGGTGTCCAATACCCTTCAGGGACCACCTACAACCTACAAAGGAGACCCACACCTCCACAGAGACACATGCACATATCATGTTGAACTGGCTACGGGCACGTGCGCCCGGCCCCTTTATTGGCAGGGCCACATATACAGTGACGCCTGTGCTGGATGTGTGTGGGGTGAGTATAAGCCAGCCCGCACGGAGTGCTTGGTGCTGGCAACAACCTGAAAAGTGGACACCAGTGTCATGGAAACAGAAAACACCAGCATAACAGAGTCAAATGCAGAGCAACATGGAGGGATCCGGAGTAAGGACAGAGGACACCCAATATTCAGTCAGGAGGTTCCGTGAGTTGCAGTGCACTGAGTCACTGGCACCTGGAGTGCTGAGCAGGGTATCAGGCCGATGATGGCATCCACGACAGGTCTGAGCAACTCCGTAGGTCTGTCAGGATCCACCCTTTCGACTCTGGCAGATGGCGGTTGGAGGTGGTCCTTGCGGTGGTGGCATGTGCTTCCTGCGGTGATGCGACGTCCGGGCCGGTCAAGACTCGATGCTATGTGTGGGCCATGGTGGCCCGCAGTTGAGGCCTGAGGATGCGGACAGCGCAGGGACACAGACACATGGCGTTGATGACCCCAAGACCATCGCTGCAGAGGCAATTCAATGTCTCAGAAGAAGGTGTCCCAGACCTGACCAGCACAGAGTTATTGGCCCCGGATGCACTGCGGCCGGCACAGGCACCCAGCCACGGGACGGTGACATGGGGTGCAGTCAGATGGGCCATGCGACCTGAGCGGGTCCC
Organism: Calotriton arnoldi; assembly: GCA_963921515.1. Taxonomy (NCBI): domain Eukaryota; kingdom Metazoa; phylum Chordata; class Amphibia; order Caudata; family Salamandridae; genus Calotriton; species Calotriton arnoldi. The sequence goes on from CAWUFW010004925.1 coordinate 137,757, forward strand.
CATCAATGTCCGAGGTGTATGTTGCAGAGGGTTCCGGGGGACAGTGGAAGGTGTCCTCCAGGGCATGATGCGGAAGGTCTGATGTCATCTGGAAGCAGCAAATGGAGGAGTGGAAAGCGCAAGCCTCGTTTGCACAAACAATTCGGGATCAGCTACATGAGGAGGAAAACTAGCCCCTAGTCCACAGACTCAAATGCCACCAATGTATGACCAGTGAGTGTCCATGTATGTCGGGGAACAAACTTAGTGGCACAGGTGCTGTGAAGGGATGCAGTCTGCGATGATGCCGGGAAACAGATGTGAACTCCAACATTGCCAAATCAAGACTCTGTGACCTACTGGACCGCAGTGTAGGCTGGAGGCAGTGGTCAGCATGGGCCCACAGGCACGTGTCGTGTGCTTGTGATGCATTCGTTTGCTTCACTGATAGCAGGGAGTTTAGTGATATCACCCCTGCAGTAGACATCTGGTCACTGCCATGGTGTAATCAAGACTCAGTACCAAATGTGTGACCTACCTGACCATGGTGTAGGCCTGAAGCAGCGGCCAGCACGGCCCATTCACCGAGTGTCGCCAGCATAGGTTGGATGGCCCCACCGGCCTGAGTAGTTCAGGTTCAGTGGCACCACGTGTTGCCGGCTGGCGTTGAACAGGGTTAGTGGCACCACGTGTCGCAAGATGCTCATATGGAACTATGCCTCACTGATCGGGGGGGGTCTGGTGCTGTGGCCGCTGGCCCGGATTTGGGGTCACTGCCATTCATGACTCAAGACACAGTACCACAAGGGGGACCTACTGGTCCGAAGAGTAGGCAGGGGGTGGCAGTAGAGTACGTCAACGGAAAAGGAATAAAGCGGGCCGGTGTCTTGGCAGCCGTGATGGTCTGAGGTGGCTGCCAGGGTCTCGGGCCTCAGGCTTGTGGCTTGTGGCTTGCGCCGGCACGTGGTGGGCCCTCCTTGACACACGCCGGTGTCGGAAGGTGATCAGTGTGGTCTGGCTGCGCAGGGGCTGGCCTGACGGGTTCGTGGACCAGCGTGCCGGGGTCCAGCAGGCGCACGGCAAATCAGGCAACTCCGCTCACGGGGACGGCATCGGCTTCGTGGCGAGGTGGGAGGCGCCGCCCTGGCAGAGACGTGGGTCTTTCCGGAAGTGGACCACGCCCAGGCCTCTGTGGTTTTTATTCACAACCCTGCGCTGGCGTGGCGTACGCCGGGCCATCCCACTCTGCTGACGCTTAGGGGGGGCGTAACAGGCAACATTTCCGCGAGGTCCCCCACTGGCTGTGGTGACATGGTGGCGTCCACTGTCCACTACACTCCATACGCAAGCGGTGTATGTCGCTATGGATATGGGTGTGTTCTGCATACTTCGAGGTGTCCAGCACATCTCCGGCACTCTTGGCATTGTGTACTTTCCCAATCATGGTTCTACTGCATCCTTCACACATGCCTGGTTGCCACCTCTCCCCACATTCGGCTAGTATGTGGCTGAGGTGCCATGCCATTGCTGGCTCATTTTCAGGGCTTGCCCATGTGGACATTATAAGTTGTTCTGTCGTGTCTGGTGGGTGGGCATATTGTTGTGCCTGTTGTATGTGATTTTGTGACGTGTGCATTGCCCGAGTTGTGAGTTGCATGGTTGTGGTGTTGAGGTGTGTGGGGTGTTCATTTGTATATTGCCAAGGGGCTGTACATTTCCCTTGTTGGCATCCTGGGAACGCTGGTTGATGATGGACTGTCGGAGGATGAAGGTATCATGCACACTGGCTGTGTATTTGAAGGCGACATTGTTGGGTGTTCCACGGTGTTCTGTTGTTGCCTGCACATTGGTGTGAGACGTGTGCTTCCTGTTGCGGTGATTGTGTGCTGTGTCACCAGGGGGCACAGGTAGTACATGTGTGCTGTGTGTTGCCCCCAACACATGCGTGCATCCTGCTATGGTGTCTGGTCCTTGCTTGGTCTCCAGCGGATCCTGCGCATTGTGTTGTACGTATGGGGACTGGGGTACCAGGGTGATGGTGACGTCCAGGACAGGTGTGGGGGACTTGGATGTGGCTGGCTGTGGGACTCCTCCGACTCTGGCGGGTGTTGGATGGGGGTCTCAGGGGCCAACAGGTGCAGCCACGCCATCAGCTTTGTGTGGGGTGGGATGTTGGTTGTCCGCTGTGTTGTTGCCGTAGGCCTGTTAGGCGATGATGGTCAGGATGCGTAGGTTGGTTGTCCCTTTCAGCCTGTAGTAGAAGGTGACATTGTCAGATGTTGGGTCTGTGCGGCTGGTACGTTTCCTGGGGTTCCGCTGTCTTTGTCTGCGCTGCGTCTGTGTTGGTCCGGGGGGGGGTGTTCCGGTGTGGGATAGGGTCCTGGGGTGGTGGGGGTGGGTGTTGTGGCCCTCTTGGGTGTCCGGGCTGCATGATGTGTGGCTCCATGGCATCTGTTGCCCTTCGGTTGTGGCCCTGGGCTGTGCTCCCTTTTGTGGTGCTGGCTGCCTAACGCGCCTTATCGCCTGTTTTGTGTTTTTATCGCGGATGTGGCTGGTCGTTGTGAATGTTGAGGTGTGCTGTTGTCTCTGCTTTTGTCACGGGAACGCCTACTCTGCATCTCATTAGCGATATTTGCGAGGGTCCTCTGTGGCGATGTTTTTTGCGGCTGCTATCGCGGGTAAACTGGTGCTGTGGGCTGTTAACACCGGCTTGTGAATGGGGGGGTACATTTATCACGACTTTGGCTGCGATAAAGTGCCGTTAATTCGGCGATAGCTCCTTGTGAATATGCCCCATAGACTTTCCCTTTGATCTCCTTGCTGGAAAATCCAATAGTTACCCAAAATTATCCCACCAAATCTATCCTGTTCCCCTCGAAAGCTGTGGTAATGACATCAGGGGGTACTAACACGTGGTCATTCCAATTCTCATTAAACTTGGTAATGTCAATGATAGTGATCTTGGCTCCAAAGTCCACCAGAAGAGAAATTAATCACAAATTCCACCGAAGGATGACTGTAACACTTAGAATCAAACCTCTCCTGAGTATCGATAATATCAACTGCTAGTACCAATTCCTTAACTTTGTTCACTAAACAGTCCTCCATGGTGTCTTGACTTTACACAGCACGAACAGATGTGCCTCTTGAAATACTTTCATTGTTTCCAGGATGTTTACCCCTCTACATACTTTGCCAAAGTGACCCTAATTGTTGCATTTTCAACATTCTTGCAAAAGTGTGGGACAATTTTTTTAAATTAAAAACATGAAAAGGGGAACCACACCTAAAGCATAGTGATTTCACATTTCCCATAACCCTGGCTACAGACATTGATCCTGATTGTTGTTGCTGCTGATGACTCGACGGTTGTCCCCTTTTGGGACCATGATTCACCACAGCCAATTCCTGCACACAACTTTCAAATAATTCAGAATCCTCCCAAGATGACTCTATGCTTGCACTTTAATATTCACCCAGTTCCTCCACTTTATTAGGACTAAAATCAGGTAGATGGTCAAAATAGTCTGGCCTTCTACACCTAAATAGTAGTACAACAAATTCCTTTTTCTGTCAGATATAAATTTTTTACCATCAATTGCACCCAAATACGCTTTGAGCGACCTGATCCAAAGCCACCATTTCAATGGAGGTTCCCCAGGTTCTTGGAGAAAGGAAGCCAGAGGTGTCACTGTTTGCATCATTATGCACCTCACAATCACACACACACACGCACACACACACACACACACTCACATATAGCCAAATACATCTGAATAATAATGGTGATAATAAACAACAATAACAACACTGGCAATATAAATAGAAAGAAATGAAAAAAAATGATCATAAGCAAAAAAAATGGCACAATATTATGCACTGTGGCCACAAAGCATGCAAATTGTTTTCAGCATGGAACCAATTGACTGTTCAAAATAGCTTGCTAATCGCTATCAGCACATGAACCCAAAGTCAGATCTACAATAATAGCGTGCTGATCGCTGTTTAATACTGTACACCCCTCCGTGAAAGCGTGCCAATCGCACTCAGAAGACGTTTCTACTACACCCAGCAGAGTAGTTGCAGCAGCAACAAGTACCACAGAAGCAGCCCAAGGCGAGAACGTTGAGCAGGGTTTTAAAATTCACTCTGCATCCACTAAGAGTGGTTGCAATGCCAGAGACAGCTTGTAAAAACAACATGCTCAAATTGGAAGAGCGTTCAATGCAGAATCACTCCTCAGCTTGCGAGGGTAGTGCGGGGACATGCCATACTGTGCGCTCAAGCATTCGGTCGAGACGAAGCATGTGGACAACACGGGAAACAAAGCGCTCGAGCCAGTTTAGCCCGAACAGTCACAAACACTGTGCAGTGACAAATAGCTACCCTAATTAAGAAAGTCGCTCTCTGGCACTTCCCATGTTACCCTAATCAGCATCACATTTCCAATGTCAAGGGTAATGTCTTTAGTAAACCATCTCCTGGGCTCATACTTGTTCATGTAGGGTTCTTCATGACCCAGGTTTCTCCACACAAGGTTATTCGCAGCCAATCCAGTCCCCAACCACTTCTTTCACCGTCTCTGTGAGAGTTCTTGATAGGACCCTCTGTATGTCATAATAGAAACTTTACCATGTCACCAACCTCAGCTGGAAAAAAGTATACACCCAACACACACCACTATAACACATCTCTAACCATTCCACAAGGTAATCCTCTAATGAAAAATATATTAAATAATATACAGTAGTTGATGAGTTTATTATGCTAATTGTTGACTGAAATTGTTTTAATTATGTTTAATTATTTTTAACTTAATAAGTTATGAAATAGTATGCTTACATTTAAAAATGATTTGTAACACTTTTAGCAGAGTTTGAGAGTAAATTGGGGAAATGGGTGGGTAGTATTTTACTCAATATATATTTAATATATTATGAAAAACAGAACTTGTGATTGCCTCATTATACTAGAGTCCCTCAATGGAAAAAAGCAGACAGCTCATCACAATAGCCTAAGTACTAAGGGCTCTACCAGCACCATCTGTGAAGCCACCAACAGAAGGAGAATGCTTTTCAAGATGATCAAGCACTTAATCATTCCTTTGCCGGAGCCACCTGCTAAGAAAACCTCTACTTCATTGACAAAATACTGAAAATCCAATATCCCATCCACAACACTGACCCTGCTTTTTCTCTTATTCCCACCCCTTTCTGTACAATTCTGCAATGTTCATCCTTCAAATTTCGATTTCTTGCAAATCTCACCAACATAACCAGTTGCCTCAAAGCCACATCTTATGAAGATGATGTCCTACTCTCATCCTTCATCAAACTCTCTCTGAGGATGCTCTCACACTATTACTCACCATTGTCAATGCCCCCTTCACTCAAGGCATCTTCCCAGAAGCTCTCAGAACATGAAGATGACCCCTGCCTTCTAATATTAGTGGACTCCGTTGCTGTCTTTGATATTGTCAAACTTCCCACCATCCTACACACCCTGTAGTCTTGAATGAGATTCACTGGCTATGTACTACACTTGTTCTCCTTCTACCATTCCAACAGACACCAGTTTGTACACATCGGCAACTCCAGGTTCCAGAAGATCACTATAACCTGTGGAGTCCTCCGGATTTCCATACTGCCTCCTGTCATCTTCAATGTCTACATGGAGCAGCCAAGTGATCTTCTACGCACAAATAACAGCACCAAGATTTACCAATATGCCCAGTACAAATCTACTTAAAAGCATCCTCTGCTTCAGACATCCATGGTCTCAAATTAATCCTGCAAATCATCTAGACTGAAGCTCAACCCAGACAAGACAGAATTACTGTGATTAGCCTAGAAAATGTAACAGTACACACCTGACTCAATAATGTGAACATTAGCAGCTTCAAACTCCAACTTTCACTGAATGCTAAGTCACTTGCACTCACCCTTGAAACCAACCTCACCCTCATGGATCAAAGAAACAAAGATAGCATGGTACCAACTCACTATTGTAAAGAAAGGAAAACTTTTTTTTCCAGAATGTGACTTCACAACTGCTGTTCAAGCCCTCATACTTTCACAACTGAATGGTGCACCCTGCTCCATGGCTTTCCAGACTCCACACTAGCACTCTTTGGGGGCTTCCTACATGCTTCAGAATGTCTTATCCAGGACACGAAGAAATGAGGTCACATCAATCCTATCCTGATGAAACTCTACTGACTCCCCTTGCGGCCTATACCATCTTCAAAAACAGATGCACCTTGTGCAAAGCCATCACCACCAGCATACCTGCTTAATTTGCAGACAAACTCACCATCTCTGGAACACTTGCTGCAAGAGCACCATTGGACTGCAGACTAAGAAGTGTAAAAAAAAACAAAAATGAAAAAAAAGCATCAGGCCTTTTCCATCTATGTCTCCAGGAACAATAACACTATATCCACCAGGACCACCCCATCTCTGCTCCAATTTAGGAAAGCGTTGAAGATGCACCTTTAAAAAAATACACTATTTCACAATGCATTAACAGTCTGCAAATTAGCTACCTCTTCTGTCACTTGTTGACTTTACACTTCTCTTTGTTATTGTCCACTGCCTTTTGGCTATGTTCACACTATCAAAATACCACATTAATATATACATGAAATTATAATTATTAGAAAAGCAAAATTAAAAATTGTAAATCATATTTTTGGTTGTAAATTTTGTTGTTTTCATTATGAAAACACGTTATTACTTTTCGTTTAAGTTTGTGCATTTCATGGGGTTATTGTTTATTTTAAAAATCATTTATTTTATAACCTGAATAGTTTTTTACTATTCAGATACATTTGTCAATTTTTTAAATTATATTATTAGTATTTCATTAAAAAGTCAGTTTTTAGTTTGTTCGGTTTCTGAAATAATTTTTCATGGTGTTGCATATTATTTGGGTGGAGTAAAGATGGACAACCTTCCCCAATGTATGTACTTTCCTCCTATGTTTGTAAATTCTGAACCCTCCACCTCCTCCCTCCCCCATTCATGCAATTTCACATTATTTTTCAGGCTGGAGTTAATATAGTGAACCTTTCTCCCAATATACACTTACCTCAATGTTTTCTAGACAGGAGTTAGAAAGATAAATCTGGCCACCCACCCACTAATGTATGCACTTTCTTCACTATGTGTTGGACTGAAGCTAGCACAGTAGTGCTATCGCATGTGTGCAATAGCACTACTGTTTGATTTCGGGTTAAATAAATCTAGTTGTAAAAGTAACAATGTTGTGTTGGATTTGATAAATGCCCACCTCAAAAATAATTCTGTGTAATTTCTGCACGTCGCTGTCTTCCTTCAGCTGCCCTCGATGCACTTCCTGCTTGTTGTGGTTGTAATGTCTCCTCGTTGGGTTCACTATTCGATAGTTCAAGTGGTACGCCTCTTGCTATGTTATGCAACATGGCACAAGTGGCGACTATTTTACAGCAGGTGTCTGGCCTGTACTGCAATGCGCCGCCTGTTTTATGTAGGCAGCAAAATCGACTTTTCAGCAGTCCAAAGGTCCTCTCAATCACATTGCGCGCTGTCCTGTGTGCTGCATTGAACCATTGTTCACTTGGTGTACTTGGATTCAAGTATGGTGTTAAGATGAATGGGCGCACAGCATATGCGCTGGCACCTATGGAGAAATAGCCAATAGATTAGTCTCTGCTATGTCTCACACGGAAATGATTATCTCCATGAGAGAGTGACATGTGTTCACCAAGCAGGAATCCTTCACCAAATTCACCTCCAAGGAGACGTGTATGTATGCCGCTGTGCCTGAAGATGTAGGAATCATGCGTATTCCCTGGGTATCTTGCCACTATGTCTGTGATGATGTTCTTAGCATTGCATATCACTTGTATGTTCAGTGAATGATAAAACTTCCTATTCCTGAAAATGTACTCATTCACTGAGGGGGGGCATTTAGCTACATGTGTCCCATCTATGCAACCAATTACATGGGGGATGTTGGCTATCTGGTAAAAGTCCAGTTTAGTTTCAAGCAATTCCTGTGGGGTATTTGGGAATCTTATGGGGTGGTGCATCCTCAGCAACATAGCGTCCAGGAACGCGTTAAAGAAATCCGATAGTGAACTTTGGGATACATCTCCAGCTGCAGCTATTACCCCCTGGAAGCTACCTGACGCTAGGAGGTGCAGGGAACACAGGACCTGCACATGGGTGGGGATGGCATGTGTCCTGCAAGTCTGACACTGCAGTAGTGGGTCTAATTCTGCAATCAGATCTTGTATCATTGCTGCATTTAATCTATACTTGTCATAGATTTCCTCCTCTGTCTGCCCCAACAGAGTAACGCGCACTCTGAAAATGCGCTCCTGTATCCTCTGTGCTGCTGCTCTGAGCCTCATTCTCCTCGCCATGACGTAGAGCGCTGCCATTGTGAAACATTATGAGGCCTTCTGAGCCTGTTTAAATACTTTCCCAAATGTTTCCCACCTGATTTGAATGTTTTCACCTGGTTACCACCTAGTTTGATTTGGTGGTATTTTGCGATTACAAAATTGCGATTCCTTACCTATTCGCAATTTGCGATTTTTCATGCATAGCTTTGCGACTTCGAAATAGCGATTCGCAAATAAGGATTCGCAGTTTTGGCAATCGCAAAATAGGTAATCTCAAAAAATTGCGAATTCCTGGGTGATTCTGCGAATTTTGCTTGATGCATTGCTTATTACTATTTTGCGATCGCAAATGCCCGTTTTTTGCGAATCACACTGTTTGCGATCACAAAATAGCTTGATGCATCTGGCCCATGATACCCTGATCCAGTTCCCCAATCCACCTCAGGGACACTGAGCACCACTGGAGCTACCTCATAAACCTGAACCCCTGGTGTATGTCAACCCCATCCTTCAAGTCAAGCGCCACATCTCTGGGTGTGTGTACTTCCCCATCAGCACTAAATATCAGATTTTTGCTGCCACCTCCTGGCTTCCACCTCCATCCCAGCAAAGCTCAGTTCATGAGCTACACAGATTTATTTTTTCTTGGCTAAGACACTCATGACCTCAAGCCTCTAGAGCTCCTCATCAAGCTCTCTCATTCTCAGCTCATGTGCCAAGATCAATTTCTTCTCTTCCAAGGCATAAGCCTTCTCAAGCTCCACTGCCATTTTCTCCTTCTCTATGGCTGCTTTTTGGTTCTCCATTTCCAGTTGCTTCATCTGGAGCCTCCCAACCTCCAATTCATGATCCCTGGCCCTTTGACTGTCTGCCAATTCCTCTGGAGAAAAATTCCTGGAAGACCAATTGCTGCCAGCCACAGAGGCTGCTCTCACAACAGGCAAATCCTGGGATCTGAAGCTACCCTCTGGCACACCCCCCTCCACATCTGCATCATCTGTCTCCCAAACTTCTCTGGCCTCTCACCAGGCCCCTAAGGCCTTCTGTAGCTCATCTCTCCTAGAGTTGCTCCTCATGGGACATTCAAAGCTCTTGCAGAACTGCTTGAGGTGATCTACTTTGTAGCTACTTATCATTTGAATGTCACACTCCAGTTTTGCAGCCTCAATTGCTGGTTTACCATTTAGAGACATGATGCGTGGATACTTCAAGGGTCAGATCAAAATAGATCCAAAAATAAAACACAGTATGTAGTTGCGTAGTGGTCTGTACTAAACTAGTGATGTACACCAATCACTGTGGGTCAATTTCAAATCCTCACCGCTGACCACCAATGTTAGAAACGGGGGTCTCTAATTGGCTGAGGTATGCACCTTTGTCCAAGTAGGGACCCTTGCTTCTAGTCAGGGTAAGTGGGATACACACTTTAGATAAGCCCTTGGTAGCTTGGCACGAGCAGACAGGTTTATCCCAAAGGCAATGTGTAAAGTATTTGTACCCAAAACACACAGTAATACAGTGATAACACCACAAATGGACACCACATCAGTTTAGAAAAATAAGGTATTTTTATCTAACCTCAACCAGACCAAAAGGACAAAAATCCAACAAACAGGTAGTAAAGTAGCACTTAAAAACAGTTACTTCCAAAATAAAGCTTGTAGAAGACAAATAGCTCCACCTGGGGAAATTGCGAAGTCGTGACAGCAATAAATACAAAGTACGGCGCCGACCGCTAGGTGCCCGACGTCGGGCACGGAGTCACACAGACCCCCAAACAAACAGTACCTTTGGATAACAATGTCTATGACAATGCACAGCGTCGTGGCGGTGAGGCGTCGGTGCCGAGGTGGAGGCCGGCTCCCTGGCTGCCACGGGGCAGGCGAGGCATCGTGTCCAGGAGGAGGTGACATGTTGAATACAGGAGAGAGGAAGTCGGTTGCGTCGGCAGTGAGGCATCAGTTCCTGTGACGGTACGAAGGTGACCAGTTCGTAGAGTCACCCTCGGCGGATATCGGAGCCACTATAACAGGATGCAGGCGCTGGCGATGATGTAGCTGGTGTATGTTTTATGGATTTATAGAGCGCATGGTGTAAGCACTGGTATCGGGAAATGCCGATAACGGCAGGTGTTGGCAAGCATTAAATCATGTCAGAGCTGTTGTGCGGGCCTGGCGGTGCGTCATGCACTTCACGAACGGTGCCCCTGGCCTCAGTGCAGGTCGCGGTGTCACAGTGGCATTCCTGATGGCTTCGGAGACAGGTTTTCTTGCTTCTTTCAAGTTACTTCCAGCTCCCAACAGCAGAAACAACCTCCAGAGGCCCAAAACTGGAATAGGTACCACGTGGCAGGTCAGAACTCTAAAGCAATAGAGTTCAGGGGACCTGGGGTGAAGTATTTGTCTCCCTGAGACTTCAGAACAGGAGGCCAACACACACAGGCCCTTGGAGATTCTTCTTCAAGCAGGTTCACAGCAAAGTTCCAGTCTTTGCCCTTTCCTTGGCAGAAGCAACAACTACAGGCCAACCCACACATCACACAGCAATGGGGCAGTACTCCTCCTCACAGCTCTCCAGCTCTTCTCTTTGGCAAAGATTCCTCTTGAGACCAGAAGTGATCTAAAGTTCTGGGGCTCACTACTTATACCCCATTTTGTCTTTGTTCCTCTTTGTGCAAGGGTCTCTGAGTCCAGTCCAAACCCGTTCTGTCCTCACTGGTGCAGTATGACCAGAGTTGGTGGAGACAGCATTGTGCATGGGAGACAGGCTCTATTCAGGTGCAAGGAAAACGCCTCCCACTACACTAAATGCAGCCAGGGTCTATTCACCCCAGCTCTGAGTCATCCAGGAAGGACCAGGCACACCTCGACCCCACCCCTTCCCCAGAAAGGCACACAGAATGGTTAAACAAGAAAATGCCTACTTTCTAAAAGTAGGAGGTTTGAAATTAAGTTGTTTGGATATGATGGAGGATGTATGACGAGGTTCCATTATCACTGTACTTTCTAAAAGTGGCATTTTCCAACACACTAAAAGATGTGTTATTAAATTCTGAGTTCAGAGAGCCTAAACTTTATTTCTCTATCTTGTCCCAATGGGAAATTATACTTGTAAGATGTTACAAAGTATGTCCATTGCTATCCCGTGGGGCAGATAGCCTTTCAATAGTGAAAAATAAAATACACTGTATTTCACTATAAGGACATGTCACACACACCAGTACATGTCTTACCTTTCACATACACTGCACCCTGCCCATGGGGGTACCTTGGGCCTACCATAGGGGTGCCTTACATGTAAGAAAAGGGTATGGTTAGGGCCTGGCAAGTGGGTGCATTTGCCTGGCGGACATGGCAGTTTAAAACTGCACGCAGACACTGCAGTGGCAGGTCTGAGACACATTTACAGGGCTACTCATGTGGGTGGCACACCCAGTGCTACAGGCCCACTAGTAGCATTTGATTTACAGGCCCTGGCACACTCAGTGCACTTTACTAGGGGCTTACCAGTAAATCAAATGTGCCAATCATGGATAACCAATTATGTTCACAATTTTCACAGGGAGCCTATGCACCTTAGCACTGATTAGCAGTGATATAGTGCCCAGAGTCCTAAAGCCAACAAAAACAGGTCAGGAAAAAATAGGAGGAAGAAGCAAAAGGTTTGGGGATAACCCTGCAAAAAGGGCCAAGTCCAACAACTAGCTTCTGAATGGAATCGTTCCGTATGCCACGGTCGGAATTAATTTGCACCGTATGACCTTGCAAAGTATTCTTGTGCCCAGGCCTGTGATGTTATTGAGCGGTCTTTAGAATACAGTGTTTAATGCATGTGATGAATTCTTCAAGGTTTTGAGGTAGGCATCTTTGCGACCTCTTTCACCAATCCAAACATATATTAATTTGAAAGTGGTTACCTTGTACAGTTTTGCTTTTTCCAAAAACCATTTTCCCTTTTTATTTAGTACCTGGCCAAATTTATAACCTTGAATTTGGTGGTGCTAATTTTGATGATATTGATGTTCCAAAAAGAAGCAAGAGCATCCAATGATCTTTGGAGCCCTTTTGTAGTCTGGTGTAATATTATTCTATCACTGGCATATTGCAGCAAGTGGATCTTAGCCCTCACCACCTTCAGGGGGGGAAAGGTTCTTGCTTTCACAAGGGCGTGGTTTAATCGCATATATTTAAATTAAAGTGAAAAGGACTAAAACACAGCCCTTTTTAAACTTCTGCTAGTGTGTTTTTTTCCGTTGTGACCCATTTTGGTGAAATTTTGACCCAGATATCTGTGTAGAGACAGAAAATTGCTGTTAACAGATGAGTTGGAATTCCCCAGTTGGCCATTTTCAGGCAAAGTTGGCTTCTATTCACATTTCCAAAAGCAGATGCAAAATCGATGAAGGTGGCATATAAAGATTGTCCCTTGCTTGACACTGTTTGCTCCACTCAAGAGGCTAGGCAAAACAGGTTGTCTTCGATGCTACTTCCCCTCCGGAGCCCTGTTTGATACATTGGGATCAGTTACCTGTGAAGAGCCCATTTTTAGGTCAAGCCTAGAGTCAGTGCGCAAGCGCTGCTCTAGGGAAGATCTGTGGTAGTTCACTAAGTGAGGGAAGCCTCGCCCACTGCCCCGCCCATTTTTTCATTGGCTTGTGTATTTGTCCTTCGTAAATGCTGTCTTCTGATTGATTATGAGGCTTGTTAGTCCCTCCTTATTATGGCCATGTCGTCATTTGTACCCTCCCATGGCTACTGGCCCCTTTACTTCGTGTTATTTAGACTGTGAGCACTATTTTTTTCCGTGCCTTCTCACCCCCGCCCGCACTCCCTTTGTCCGTGCCTTCTCGTCCCCTTCTCCCCCCTCTCCCCGCCCGCACTCCCATTGTCGGTGCCTTCTCCCCCACCCCTTGCCTGCACTCCTGTTGTCCGTGCTTCCCCCCTCCCCTCCCGTTGTCTGTGATGCAATGCAATAGGTCTTGCGTAAATGCGAGTCCTATTGCATTGCAAATGCTTGTTTTTTCTTGCTTCTCCTTATCCCTTCCCCTCCATTACGAAACATTGGCAGTGTTTAGTGAACCTGAGCAGTGATTGTATTTGTAGCCTAAACAGTCACAGAGGAGGGACTTTAAAAAAAATAAAACATCCTTTCGCACCCCTTTTTCAGGGAGCAGTGTAGGCCACAGACAGTTGCAGTTTCCTTGGACGCCCTTTGACGACATTGTGCCTCCAGAAATCGAAGGCACGTCAGCTGGGGGACTCCCCTGTTCCTCTTCTGTGCCGTGACGACGTCATTCCAGCTCCGACATAAGGATCCACGCGTCTGCTGGCGTCGTGCCTGCGGTGAGACTGAAAGGGTTAAGTTGCCAAGTCAAATGAACTCCGCGGCTCCTCCTTAATACACTCTTATCCGAACCCGGCTGATCCGGTCAGCTGCAGCTGTTCGGTCAATTGTGCACTTGGGTGCCACGCCCGCGTGTGCCTCGGGTTTCATGCAGTGGTCCAGAGATGCTATCTGTATTTCCTTTACTTTGTGTTTTAACTCTTCCGTCTGGCTGCTCTGGTTCTGACCTCTCCTTTGATCCGCAGCCTTGTCAGAGTCAGCGTGGGGCTAGTGCAGGCGCGCAACACCCATTGGGCTCACCGGGCTTCAGCCCCCCCCCCCCCGTCGTGTGTGTCAGCCCGGGCTGAGACAGCTTCGCGGGCTGGCGACCGTCTAATTGCAGCCGCACCTGAGTACTTCACAGGTCTTTTAAAGACCATTTACTTGTTAATGAGGCTTTTGTTGTGTTTTCACCCCCTCTTAGAACCACTCTGCCTATGGCTGGAAGAATTAGCTCCCCCCCCGGAAATCTTTTTCAGCCCCCCCCCCGAAATTTGGCTCTAGTTGCCCGCCTGGGCTAGTGTGAGGGGAAGCAGGTTTTGAGAACCAAAAAACAAGACATTTCACACACAGAAATGTACGGCTGTAATTTGGCATCGCCCTAGGGCCCATGGTGGCTTGATTGACAGTGCTCATCATCACAGAGAATGCAGTCAGTGCTCACGGGTAATTCATTGCAGCTTTTACGCACTCTGCTAGCGGCTGCTAATTCATTCTGCACTACGGCACATGGAAAAGGTCCTCCTCCCTATGTGTCCAGTCGGCCCTCTTGGAAATCTGGTTCTGAAATTTGCCCGAACAGGTGCTAAAAAAGGGTGGGGGCGGGGGGCTGCCCCAGCGAATGCAGACCCCCATCACCCTGGCTGTGTTGATTTACACACTCGTGCTCTGACAGTTTAGAATAACAGATGCGGACAAGACATGTTTGGACTTGCTTTTGCTGGTTGACGTGCGACAGTATTTTTCAATGTGCTTGTGAGTTGATTGACATCTGGGGAAATACCATGAACCGGTCTTAAATGCATTCTTAAATTTTCTTTTTGGTTTTATAGGTATGTACCTTCTCATATGATAAGTTGTGTTAAATATTGTCATTTCAGCTTGTAAATAATATTGGGCATGGGGTGTTGCTATAATTTTTTTCTCTTTACTATTCAGTTTTATTTTTGTATTGTCTTATTAAATTAAATGACCTGTCTGCAGCCTTGTTGTCGTTCTGTGGTCTGTTTGCAGACTCAGGAAGGATATGTTCATATAGTGCAGTGGTTCCTAACCTTTTGACTTCTGTTGCACCCCACTTAATTCTTACTGGAATCCGTTAATCATTACTGGAAAACATTGGAATTTGGGGACACCCCCCTGCTTCGTTATTGGAATACAGGATATTGACCAGTGGAATTTAGATGATTTGAACCACAGAAAAATACACAAAACCATGTTAACAACCATTCATCTAATAAATATAGACATTTTAAAATATTTTATTCAATTCACAAACACGTATAAAAAAAATATCTAACTTTTAATGGGAAGGTTGGAGCTTTTCTAAATTCAATTTAGACCAACCATCGTCCATACATAATTTGTTTGATGCACTTGCACTGCCCCCACAAATCAATCTGAGGATACCAACCATCATTTTAGCCTCTAATTTTTAATTCCTGCACATTTATAGAACTTTTAAAAAATTTCAAATTTACATTTTGCTCCTTTATTTATAAAAACCTTATTAATCTATTAGTAATATTTAATTTTCTAAGCAGTCGCCCCTGAATAGGCATCACGGACACCCAGGGGTCCCGGGACCACTGGCTAAGAACCACTCATCTAATGGATAGGTTGCTGATGGAATCAGGAGACATGTTTTAATTCTAGCTTCCCCTTTTATTAGCCTTTGCAATGAACAGTTACAAACTGCAGGAATCTGCTCATACAATTTCTCTTGCTTAGTCAGGGCTGCAGCGGGGAAATTCAGTGGCCACCCATTGTTGCAGTTTTCCCTACGGAGACAGTGTTCTCTAAAGGTAAATTTACACAAGGGGAGGGACATGATTGCCAGAAGTTCCTTGACAAGTGAGCGCCATTAGAAGTTGTGGTTAGAGGCCGAATGATCAGAAAGTAGTTGATGCGCATGATGATTTTGTGGTTGGCATGGAGTGATGTATTGACAGAGAGGTGTGGAGAGTACTTCCATTTAGTGACTTAAAGGAAGTTATTATCAAGTTATATAGTTCTCTGTTGATCATAAACGCACAGGGTGGGAGTTAGAAACCCTAGTTTTTTGCCTATTGCGCCACTATAGTGTATCATGTAGGAGGATGGCCACCTTCTGTTTACGATCTTTGGTGTGCTCCTGGGCATCTGGATGGCTTTCCGCAGACTATATATCAACTTGTGGTCCCAGTCCATTATAGTCCATGCACCCAGGCAAGATGCGTAAGATATGAACGTGCTCCACTTTATTTACACTGATTCACAAAATAAATGTTTATCTGATGGATGGTGCATTCTCAGCTGCACATGATCAATGTCTCATTGCCTATATCAGCCCTTTGGCTCCATCTTTGTAAATCGCTTGTATTTCATCCAGTGGTGATGCTCCAAGAAATATGAACTCTCTAAGTCCCCAGTACCTGGGCTTCTGCCAACCAAGCACTAAACTATGACCGACGACAGAGGTCCGCGGATCGGGATCCTAGTCTCCAAGCTTGGCATCTTATTTGTCACTATTTTGGATCCAGAGTATTGTGTGTATAAGAGGGCCATTACCACCTGCCCTTCTTTATATGCAGGTGAAGATCTCAACTGTCCCGTTCTATCTTTCACAGAACTCCGAATGCAGGTAAACAACAGCAGGCCTGGCTTAGACTGGATCATACTTTCAATGCTATACTTACTGCACAAAACTGCTCATTCGTAGGCTTGTCCATCTGTGCACAACTTGTCTGCTGTTCTGCTATGGAGGATGGTGGCAGTTAGTCATGGATGGACTGAGATTTAACCTTATTATCAGTTTAACACCCAAACACAGCAATAAGTAATTGCAAGGTCATCAGTCACACAAAGGGCGTTCCACTGTGCGGGAACAGGTGTTGGCACATTTTGTAACTTTTGATCTCTCTGAGCTAGAAACACATTTTTTCAAACAAATTTGCAGGTTATGCAGCAGATGATGGATTCTTTGGCAAATCCATAATTATGTGGAAAATGCAGCGGTCGCAGAATCACATAATTCCAGTGGCCTTAATTATACCATTTCACAGTTAAATGGTCCCAAATATGTATGCTAAGGTGTGCACAGAGCAACATTGTGTGCAAATTGGACAAGTTCACATTGCGCATGTTGCGGGGTGACAACTCCAGAAGCATATACTTCCTGGATGTGAAATGCTGTGGTGGTATGTGTGTTTAGGACGGAGTGAGCTTGAAAGCCATTGTTTAAAATGAAATGAAAATTAGGTTTATAAAGCGCGAACAAATACCCGAGGGTGTCTAGGAGCTAGCTCACCAAACAGATAAACACTGAAGATAACCCCTGCTCACCCCCTGGTAGCTTGGCACGAGCAGCCAGGCTTATCTTCAAGGCAATGTGTAAAGTATTTGCAACCACACTCCCAGTGACACAGTGATAACACCACAAATGGACACCACACTGATGTATGAAAATAGCGGTATCTTTATCAAGCAGAAAAATATGGTAAGACCAAACGATAAAAGTCCAACATATGCGTATTCGTAATATTTCACTTTGCCGGTTATTAGGCCAACAAACACTTGTAGGTTCCTGCAGTATTAATGAGCAATTAACGATGTTCAAATGCAGTCCTAATGCAATGCTATGCAGTTCGTACTGCAGTTCGTATTATCAGACTAATGCAGTTCGTAATGCAAGAATAATGCAATCCTCCATGCAAGTAATCAGGCAGTTCGTAATGCAAGAATAATGCAATCCTCAATGCACGTAATCAGGCAGTTCGTAATGCAAGAATAATGCAATCCCCAATGCAAGTAATCAGGCAGTTCGTAATGCGAGTATAACGCACTCCTTAATGCAAGTAATAGGGCAGTTCGTAATGCAGGACTAATACAATCCCTAATGCACGTAATAAGGCAGTTTGTAATGTAGGAATAATACAATCCCTAATGCACGTAATAAGGCAGTTCGTAATGCAGGAATAATACCAGGCCACTCGACGCGATTAGCGCGGGCACCACTAGGCCCCAACTACAGACAACAGTCCTGAACTTCCGAGGGCGGCCCCGGTACTGCCGGACAGGTCCGGGCCGCTCGAGGACTCAGCGCGTCTAACGCGATGCAGCGGGAGAGAGACGGGAGCACTCCGGTACTCCTCCTGTGCCTCCCCAGGCCACACACGCTTGCGGCTCCCAACCGGAGTCCAAGCCTTACCTGGGGGATGCGCTGCCACGCTCTCTCTCCCCGCTCGTCGTACGTCCTGCTGGGCGCTCCCGATGACGACGCAGCTCCGATGCAAGGCGACGCTGTAGCTGGACAGCTTACGGCGCTGCCTTCTCCGTTGCTGACGATCTTGGGCAGATTCCTCTTGCGAACAACGATCACGATTACCTCACGACTTCCTTAGCTTCACGAAATCCTTCAGCACATTGCGGCTCGGGCCGGCGATCTTGATCCGCAGCCTCAGTTACGATGGCGGCTCGGGCCACAAACAGGTACACAGCGGCGTGGACGATGATTCACTCTGCGGGGGCACTGCAGTCACGGGGCAAATTACAACCAGCACCACGGACCCCACGGCAGTCTCAGGCTGCACATGCACACGCACAAAGCATCGCTGAGACTCGGTTGGGTTTCGGGCCACACAGTCCTCGGGCAATGCTTACGAAGGTCTCAGGCTGCAAAAAGCACATGCACACAGCGTCGCTGAGACACACTTGGAACTTTGATGTTCCTGAGTTTCCACAACAGGGAGCCAGCTCTCCTCGGGCCCTTGGAGACAAGTTACTTCGGGACACAGCACACAGCAAGGTCCTTTCAAGCAGGGGGACACAGCACACAGCAAAGTCCCTTAGCCTCTCCTTCATTAAATCAGCAAACTGCAGGCCAGCCCCAGAACACACAGCAAGGGTCAGTCCTTTTCTTCAGTCTCTTCAGCTGTTCTTCCTTGGCAGAGGTTCCTCTTGACCACAAAGTAGTTTCAATCCTTTTCAGTCTTGATCAGTCCAACGTTCAGGGGCTTCAGCTCTCATAGTTATACCCCTAAATGTCTTTGAAGTCTTTGTGTTCAGGGGGCACTGACCCCTGTCCAAACCAGTTCTGAGTGTCTTCCAGCCAGCGGCACCTTCTTCCTTTGATAGTGGGGGTCTGGTTCCTCAATCACTCAGCAGGAGGGGGAGCCATTCTTTTATGGCAGCAGCCCAGGCCTCTTCACCTCCAGGGGGCTACTCCTCCCCCCCTACACTCCAGATGCTGGTCAGCCTGTTGCTGTCTCACCTACTCCTCCCCTGGGTCGAGACATTTCCCAGATCCTATCACATTCAAATCCAGACAGTCAATCCACAACCAGGCAGAGACACACAGAATTGCTAGAACAAAAAAAACAGCCACTTCTAAAAGCGTGGTTTCTAAACACACAATTCAAAAACCACCTTCACAAAAAGACGTGTTATTAAATTGTGAGTTCAGGCACACTAAACTTCACCTCTCCATCTTAAGCCTATGGGAAGATAGGCTGGAAACATATTACACAGCCTTCCCCATTCTGTCCTATGGGCAAGATGGCCTTGCAACAGTGAAAAACGAAATGGAGCGTATTTCACTGTTAGCACATGGTACACACCTCAGTACATGTCCTACCTTTCACAGACACTGCACCCTGCCCAGGGGGTACCTTGGGCCTACTATAGGGGTGTCTGATGTGCATGGAAAGGGAAGGGTAAGGCCTGGCAAGTGGGTGCACTTATCAGGACAACATGGCAGTTAGCAAACTGCGCGTAGGCACAGCAGTGGCAGGCCTGAGTTCTCTCTTTAGGGCTACCTGTGTGGGTGGCACAATTAGTGCTGCAGGCCCACCAGTAGCATTTGCATTACTAGCCCTGGCACACATAGTGCACTTTACTAGGGACTTTACTAGTAAGGCAAACATACCAATTATGGACAACCAATTACCATAACACTTTATACAGGGAGCACTTGCACTTTGACACTGATCAGCAGTAGCAAAGTTCCCAAAGCATCTAAGTTGGCAACACCATGTCAGAAAAAAAATCTAGGGGGAAGGCCAAAAGTTTAGGAAACAGTGAAAACACCTACATACACTAGGGTACACTCTGGGTTGGGGTACCCCTGTGATTGGCATGACCTCCCCTGTAAGGCCCTAGTACATAATAGGGCAGGGGGATTAAAATTAACTCTAAGTCCCTAGCATATATTAGGTCATGGCAGTTTAGAGGCCAGCAGCCCTTTTCTGCACTTGCATGTGTGCACTGCTGAGGCCGAGGTCAGCTTAAAAGTAGCCCTGTGTGTGCAGAAAGAGGCAAGAGAAATTCAGAAAGAAGAAACAGAGGTGCCGAAAGAGGCAAGAGATGTGCAGAAACAAGCAAGAGAAGTGCAGAAAGAGGCAAGAGAATTGCAGAAAGAAGCAACAGACGTTTAGAAAGAAGCAAGAGAAGTGCAGAAAGACGCAAGTGAGGTGCAGAAAGAAGCAAGAGCAGTGCAGAAAGAACCAACAGAGGTGCAAAAAGAGGCAAGAGGGGTGCAGAAAGAGGTACGAGAGGTGCACAAAGAGGCAAGAGAGGTACAGAAAGAGGCAGGAGGGGTGCAGAAAGAACAAAGAGAAGTGCAGAAAGAGGCAAAAGAATTGCAGAAAGAAGCAACAGACGTTTAGAAAGAAGCAAAAGAAATGCAGAAAGAGGCAAGTGAGGTGCAGAAAGAAGCAAGAGCAGTGCAGAAAGAACCAACAGAGGTGCGAAAAGAGGCAAGAGGTGTGCAGAAAGAGGTAGGAGATGTGCACAAAGAGGCAAGAGAGGTACAGAAAGAGGCACGAGGGGTGCAGAAAGAAGGAAGAGAAGTGCAGAAAGAGAGGCAACAGAGGTACAGAAAGAGGCAAGAGAGGTGCAGAAATAGGCAGGAAAGGTGCAGAAAGAGGGAACAGGGGTGCAGAAGGAGGCAAGAGAGGTGCAGAAAAAGAAAAGAGGGGTGCAGAAAGAGGCAATAGAGGTGCAGAAAGAGGCAAGAGGGGTGCAGAAAGAGAAGTGCAGAAAGAGGCAACAGAGGTACAGAAAGAGGCAAGAGAGGTGCAGAAACATGCAGGAAAGGTGCAGACAGTGGGAACAGGGGTGCACAAAGAGGCAAGAGAGGTGCAGAAAGAGAAAAGAGGGGTGCAGAAAGAGGCAAGAGATCTGCAGAAAAAAAGCAAGAGAGGTGCTGAAAGAGGCAAGTGAGGTGCAGAAAGAGGCAAGAGATCTGCAGAAAAAAGCAACAGAGGTGCTGAAAGAGGCAAGTGAGGTGCGGAAAAAGCAAGAGAGGTGCAGAAAGAAGGAAGAGAAGTGCAGAAAGAAGTAACAGAGGTGCTGAAAGAGGGGCAAAGGTTGCAGAAAGAGCAAGAGAAGTGCAGAAAGAAGCAACAGAGGTGCAGAAAGAGGCAAGAGGGGTGCAGAAAGAGGAGAGAAAAGTGCAGAAAGAAGCAAAAGAGGTGCTCAAAGAGGCAAGATGGATGCAGAAAGAGGCAAGAGCAGTGCAGAAAGAACCAAGAGAAGTGCAGAAAGAAGCAACAGAGGTGCTGAAAGAGGCACGAAGGGTGCAGAAAGAGGCAAGAGAAGTGCATAAAGAAGCAACAGAGGTACAAAAAGAGGCAAGAGTGGTACAGAAAGTGGGAAGAGAGGTGTAGAAAGAGGCAAGAGTGTTGCACAAAGAGGGAAGAGGTGTGCAGAAAGAGGCAAGAGGGGTGCTGAAAGAAGCAAGTGAGGTGCAGGAAGAGGCAAGAGAGGTGAAGAAAGAGGCAATAGAGGTGCAGAAACAGGCAAGAGAAGTGTAGAAAGAGGCAAGAGAATTGCTGAAAGAAGTTACAGAGGTGCAGAAAGAAGCAAGAAAAGTACAAAAAGAGGCAAGAGTGGTACAGAAAGAGGGAAGAGAGGAGTAGAAAGAGGCAAAGAGTTTCACAAAGAGGGAGGAGTGGTGCAGAAAGAGGCAAGAGTGGTGCAGAAAGAAGCAAGTGAGGTGCAGAAAGAGGCAAGAGAGGTGCAGAAAGAGGCAAGAGAGGTGCAGAAACAGGCAAGAGAAGTGCAGAAAGAGGCAAGAGAATTGCTGAAAGAAGCAACAGAGGTGCAGAAAGAAGCAAGAAAAGTGCAGAAAGAGGCAAGTGAGATGCAGAAACAGGCAAGAAAGGTACAGAAAGAGGGAAGACGAGTGCAGAAAGAAGCAAGACAGGTGCAGAAAGAAGGATGGAAAGTGCGGAATGAAGCAACAGAGGTGCAGAAGGAGGCAAGAGAACTGCAGAAAGAGGCAAGAGAGTTGCAGAAACAGTCAAAAGAGGTACAGAAAGAGGGAACAGATGTGCAGACGGAGGCAAAAGAGGTGCAGAAACAGGTAAAAGGTGTGCAGAAAGAGGCAAGAGGGGTGCAGAAATTTGCAAGAGCGGTGCAGAACGAAGCAAGAGCAGTGCAAAAGAACCAACAGAGGTGCAAAAAGAGGCAAGTGAGGTGCAGAAGGAGGCAAGAGAACTGCAGAATGAGGCAAGAGAGTTGCAGAAACAGGCAAAAGGGGTGCAGAAAGAGGGAATAGGTGGGCAGACTGAGGTAAGAGTGGTGCAGAATGAGGGAAGAGGGGTGCAGAAAAAGGCAAGAGGGATGCAGCAATTTGGAACAGAGGTGCAGGAAGAAGCCAGAGCAGTGCAGAAAGAACCAACAGAGGTGCAGAAAGAGGCAAGAGGGGTACAGAAATGGCAAGTGAAGTGCAGAATGAAGCAAAAGATGTGGAGAAAGAACCAACAGAGGTGGAAAAAGAGGCAAGAGGGGTGCAGAAAGGGGTAGGAGAGGTGCAGAAAGAGGCAAGAGAGGTACAGAAAGAGGCAGGAGGGGTGCAGAAAGAGGAAGAGAACTGCAGAAAGAAGCAACAGAGGTACAGAAAGAGGCAAGAGTGGTGCAGAAAGAGGGAAGAGAGTTGCACAAAGAGGTAAGAGGGGTGCAGAAACAGGCAAAGCGGGTGCAGAAAGAAGCAAGTGAGGTGCAGAAAGAGGCAAGAGAGGTGCAGAAAGAGGCAAGAGAGTTACAGAAGGAGGCAAGTGAAGTGCAGAAAGAGGCAAGAGAACTGCAGAAAGAGGCAAGAGAGGTACAGAAAGAGGAAAGTGAGGTGCAGAAAGAATCAAGATAAGTGCAGAAAGAAGCAACAGTAGTGCAGAAAGAGGGGAGAGGGGTGGAGAGAGAGTCAAGAGGGGTGCAGAAAGAAGCAAGACAGGTACAGAAAGAAACAAAAGAATTGCAGAAAGAAGGAACAGATGTGTAGAAAGAGGCAAAAGGGTGCAGAAAGACGTAAGAGGGATACAGAAAAAGGCAAGAGAGGTGCAGAAAGAAGCAAATGAGGTGCAGAAAGAGGCAAGAGCAGTGCAGAAAGAACCAAGAGAAGTGCAGAAAGAAGCAACAGAGGTGCTGAAAGAGGCACGAAGGGTGCAGAAAGAGGCAAGAGAAGTGCATAAAGAAGCAACAGAGGTACAAAAAGAGGCACGAGTGGTACAGAAAGTGGGAAGAGAGGTGTAGAAAGAGGCAAGAGTGTTGCACAAAGAGGGAAGAGGTGTGCAGAAAGAGGCAAGAGGGGTGCTGAAAGAAGCAAGTGAGGTGCAGAAAGAGGCAAGAGAGGTGAAGAAAGAGGCAATAGAGGTGCAGAAACAGGCAAGAGAAGTGCAGAAAGAGGCAAGAGAATTGCTGAAAGAAGTTACAGAGGTGCAGAAAGAAGCAAGAAAAGTACAAAAAGAGGCAAGAGTGGTACAGAAAGAGGGAAGAGAGGAGTAGAAAGAGGCAGAGAGTTTCACAAAGAGGGAGGAGTGGTGCAGAAAGAGGCAAGAGTGGTGCAGAAAGAAGCAAGTGAGGTGCAGAAAGAGGCAAGAGAGGTGCAGAAAGAGGCAAGAGAGGTGCAGAAACAGGCAAGAGAAGTGCAGAAAGAGGCAAGAGAATTGCTGAAAGAAGCAACAGAGGTGCAGAAAGAAGCAAGAAAAGTGCAGAAAGAGGCAAGTGAGATGCAGAAACAGGCAAGAAAGGTACAGAAAGAGGGAAGACGAGTGCAGAAAGAGACAACAGGGGTGCAGAAAGAAGCAAGACAGGTACAGAAAGAAGGATGGAAAGTGCGGAATGAAGCAACAGAGGTGCAGAAGGAGGCAAGAGAACTGCAGAAAGAGGCAAGAGAGTTGCAGAAACAGTCAAAAGAGGTACAGAAAGAGGAAACAGATGTGCAGACGGAGGCAAAAGAGGTGCAGAAACAGGTAAAAGGTGTGCAGAAAGAGGCAAGAGGGGTACAGAAATTTGCAAGAGAGGTGCAGAACGAAGCAAGAGCAGTGCAAAAGAACCAACAGAGGTGCAGAAAGAAGCAAGTGAGGTGCAGAAAGAGGCAAGAGAGGTGCAGAAAGAGGCAAGAGAGTTACAGAAGGAGGCAAGTGAAGTGCAGAAAGAGGCAAGAGAACTGCAGAAAGAGGCAAGAGAGGTACAGAAAGAGGAAAGTGAGGTGCAGAAAGAATCAAGATAAGTGCAGAAAGAAGCAACAGTAGTGCAGAAAGAGGGGAGAGGGGTGGAGAGAGAGTCAAGAGGGGTGCAGAAAGAAGCAAGACAGGTACAGAAAGAAACAAAAGAATTGCAGAAAGAAGGAACAGATGTGTAGAAAGAGGCAAAAAGGGTGCAGAAAGACGTAAGAGGGATACAGAAAAAGGCAAGAGAGGTGCAGAAAGAAGCAAATGAGGTGCAGAAAGAGGCAAGAGCAGTGCAGAAAGAACCAAGAGAAGTGCAGAAAGAAGCAACAGAGGTGCTGAAAGAGGCACGAAGGGTGCAGAAAGAGGCAAGAGAAGTGCATAAAGAAGCAACAGAGGTACAAAAAGAGGCAAGAGTGGTACAGAAAGTGGGAAGAGAGGTGTAGAAAGAGGCAAGAGTGTGGCACAAAGAGGGAAGAGGTGTGCAGAAAGAGGCAAGAGGGGTGCTGAAAGAAGCAAGTGAGGTGCAGAAAGAGGCAAGAGAGGTGAAGAAAGAGGCAATAGAGGT
The DNA here is from genome assembly GCA_963921515.1 of Calotriton arnoldi. Lineage (NCBI taxonomy): Eukaryota > Metazoa > Chordata > Amphibia > Caudata > Salamandridae > Calotriton > Calotriton arnoldi. Next base: position 162,721 of record CAWUFW010004925.1, read on the forward strand.
GCAGAAACAGGCAAGAGAAGTGCAGAAAGAGGCAAGAGAATTGCTGAAAGAAGTTACAGAGGTGCAGAAAGAAGCAAGAAAAGTACAAAAAGAGGCAAGAGTGGTACAGAAAGAGGGAAGAGAGGAGTAGAAAGAGGCAGAGAGTTTCACAAAGAGGGAGGAGTGGTGCAGAAAGAGGCAAGAGTGGTGCAGAAAGAAGCAAGTGAGGTGCAGAAAGAGGCAAGAGAGGTGCAGAAAGAGGCAAGAGAGGTGCAGAAACAGGCAAGAGAAGTGCAGAAAGAGGCAAGAGAATTGCTGAAAGAAGCAACAGAGGTGCAGAAAGAAGCAAGAAAAGTGCAGAAAGAGGCAAGTGAGATGCAGAAACAGGCAAGAAAGGTACAGAAAGAGGGAAGACGAGTGCAGAAAGAGACAACAGGGGTGCAGAAAGAAGCAAGACAGGTACAGAAAGAAGGATGGAAAGTGCGGAATGAAGCAACAGAGGTGCAGAAGGAGGCAAGAGAACTGCAGAAAGAGGCAAGAGAGTTGCAGAAACAGTCAAAAGAGGTACAGAAAGAGGAAACAGATGTGCAGACGGAGGCAAAAGAGGTGCAGAAACAGGTAAAAGGTGTGCAGAAAGAGGCAAGAGGGGTACAGAAATTTGCAAGAGAGGTGCAGAACGAAGCAAGAGCAGTGCAAAAGAACCAACAGAGGTGCAAAAAGAGGCAAGTGAGGTGCAGAAGGAGGCAAGAGAACTGCAGAATGAGGCAAGAGAGTTGCAGAAACAGGCAAAAGGGGTGCAGAAAGAGGGAATAGGTGGGAAGACTGAGGTAAGAGTGGGGCAGAATGAGGGAAGAGGGGTGCAGAAAAAGGCAAGAGGGATGCAGCAATTTGGAACAGAGGTGCAGGAAGAAGCCAGAGTAGTGCAGAAAGAACCAACAGAGGTGCAGAAAGAGGCAAGAGGGGTACAGAAAGAGGCAAGTGAAGTGCAGAATGAAGCAAAAGAGGTGGAGAAAGAACCAACAGAGGTGGAAAAAGAGGCAAGAGGGGTGCAGAAAGGGGTAGGAGAGGTGCAGAAAGAGGCAAGAGAGGTACAGAAAGAGGCAGGAGGGGTGCAGAAAGAGGAAGAGAACTGCCGAAAGAAGCAACAAAGGTTCAGAAAGAGGCAAGAGTGGTGCAGAAAGAGGGAAGAGAGTTGCACAAAGAGGTAAGAGGGGTGCAGAAACAGGCAAAGCGGGTGCAGAAAGAAGCAAGTGAGGTGCAGAAAGAGGCAAGAGAGGTGCAGAAAGAGGCAAGAGAGTTACAGAAGGAGGCAAGTGAAGTGCAGAAAGAGGCAAGAGAACTGCAGAAAGAGGCAAGAGAGGTACAGAAAGAGGAAAGTGAGGTGCAGAAAGAATCAAGATAAGTGCAGAAAGAAGCAACAGTAGTGCAGAAAGAGGGGAGAGGGGTGGAGAGAGAGTCAAGAGGGGTGCAGAAAGAAGCAAGACAGGTACAGAAAGAAACAAAAGAATTGCAGAAAGAAGGAACAGATGTGTAGAAAGAGGCAAAAAGGGTGCAGAAAGACGTAAGAGGGGTACAGAAAAAGGCAAGAGAGGTGCAGAAAGAAGCAAATGAGGTGCAGAAAGAGGCAACAGAGGTGCAGAAAGAGGCAAGAGAGGTGCAGAAAGTAGAAGAGATTTGCAGAAAGAGGCAAGAGAAGTGCAGAAAAAGAAAGAAATGTGCAGAAAGAAGCAACAGAAATGTAGAAAGAGGCAAGAGAGGCGCAGAAGGAGGCAAGAGTGGCTTGCACACCATTAGTACCAATTTAACACCCACATTTAGCAATAAGTAACAGGTGACCATTCTAGGTTTGCAAAGGGCCTTCCACCACGCTGTAACACTTGTCGCTGCATTTTTGGTAACGTTTGAGCCGTTTGAGCTAGAAACAAGACTTTTTTCGTTGAAATCTCCAGATTAGGGAGCAGATGATGAATTATGTGGCTAATGCGGAAAATGTATAATTGTACGAAAGTCGGTGCAGCTAAACAGTCGCATAATTCCAGTGGCCCTGCTCATACCTCTGAGTAGGTCCACAAGTGCTCCTCAGTGATTCCTTCTTTATTTGTCTCACTGAGTTCATAGTTGAGCTTCTATGGCTTCAAGGCGACCCTTGACCTTGCCAGGTCGGTCGCTCCCCCGCCACACAGCTCCGCCTGTGTTGTCCTGCCCGCTGCTGCTGCTGGTAAGCTCGCCCCTCTGCTGTTGCCTCGGTGCCTGTTTTGCTTCTGTTCCCCTCGTGCCCCCATTTTGTGTGCCCGTTTTGCTTCTGTTCCCCTCGTGCCCCCATTTTGTGTGCCCGTTTTGCTTCTGTTTTCCCTCGTGCCCCCATTGCTTGTGTCCTTTTTGCCTTCTGTTTCCCCTCGTGCCCCCATCGCTTGTGTCCATTTTGCCTTCTGCTTCCCCTCGTGCCCCCATTGCTTGTGTCCATTTTGCCTTCTGTTTCCCCTCGTGCCCCCATTGCTTGTGTCTATTTTGCCTTCTGTTTCCCCTCGTGCCCCCATTGCTTGTGTCCATTTTGCCTTCTGTTTCCCCTCGTGCCCCCATTGCTTGTGCCCATTTTGCTTTCTGTTTCCCCTCGTGCTCCCATTCTGCTGTGCCCAACTTTGCCTTCTGTACCCCCCGCCGCTGCGTCCCCTGCGGCCCCGCCCCCCTGACTGCCCATTCGCTGCCCCTGCCTCCCGCCTCCCAGCTGCTCCTCCCTCCCAGCTCCCCATATATGGCGGCCGCTGCGCGGTGAGGAGAGCGACCCTTGACCTTGCCAGGTAGGTCGCTCCCCCGCCACACAGCTCCGCCTGTGTTGTCCTGCCCGCTGCCGCTGCTGGTAAGCTCGCCTCTCTGCTGTTGCCTCGGTGCCCGTTTTGCTTCTGTTCCCCTCGTGCCCCCATTTTGTGTGCCCGTTTTGCTTCTGTTCCCCTCGTGCCCCCATTTTGTGTGCCCGTTTTGCTTCTGTTTCCCCTCGTGCCCCCATTGCTTGTGTCCTTTTTGCCTTCTGTTTCCCCTCGTGCCCCCATCGCTTGTGTCCATTTTGCCTTCTGTTTCCCCTCGTGCCCCCATTTCTTGTGTCCATTTTGCCTTCTGTTTCCCCTTGTGCCCCCATTGCTTGTGTCCATTTTGCCTTCTGTTTCCCCTCGTGCCCCCATTGCTTGTGTCCATTTTGCCTTCTGTTTCCCCTCGTGCCCCCATTGCTTGTGCCCATTTTGCTTTCTGTTTCCCCTCGTGCCCCCATTCTGCTGTGCCCAACTTTGCCTTCTGTACCCCCCGCCACTGCGTCCCCGCCCCCCTGACTGCCCATTCGCTGCCCCTGCCTCCCGCCTCCCAGCTGCTCCTCCCTCCCAGCTCCCCATATATGGCGGCCGCTGTGCGGCCGCGCGCAGCCGGCGCGCCAAAGGCGCGCCTAAGGCAAGCCCGTCTGCGCCCGTCCGCGCCTGGACCGCGCCCAGCGCCAGAACCCCTGGGCCGCGCGCCCCCCGCTCCAGCCTCGAGGACCGACGCCGTTACGAGGCCACCACACTGCACGCTCTCAACCCCGGACAGACACACAACTGCTTCAAGGCCGTCCCGAAACGCACACATGGCCCCTTCACCTGCCGGAACTGCAGCTACACCAGCCTCAGAGCCACCAAATCGCCCACCAAGAAGGACCTCAACCACCTCCGATGCATCCTACTGAACACCCGCTCCGCACGCAAACACGCCGTCGAGCTCTGGGACCTGCTCGACACATCATCACCAGACGTCGCCTTCCTGACAGAGACCTGGATGAACGACTCCTCCGCACCCGACATCGCCATAGCCATCCCAGGCGGCTATAAGATCACCCGCAGAGACCGCGTCAACGGAGTAGGAGGAGGAATCGCCATCGTCCACAAGAACTCCATCAGGGTCTCGACCAGCACCGACGACACTCTCAGCACCGCCGAACACATGCACTTCCAGATCCACACGGACCCCAACACCACCCTTAGAGGCACCCTTGTCTACAGACCCCTGGGCCCCGACCCCAGTTCAGCGACTCCATCGCCGACTTCATCAGCACGCACGCCCTGACCTCTACCGACTACATCCTCCTCGGAGACCTGAACTTTCACCTGGAGAACAACAAAGACAGCAACTCCACCACCCTGATCGACAACCTCGCCAACCTCGGACTGAGACAGCTCGTCACAACACCGACTCACTCCGCCGGCCACACGCTCGACCCCGTCTTCTCTTCAAGCTCCCACGTCTCCTTCAGCCACACCACGGAACTCCTCTGGACCGACCACCGCTGCATCCACTTCATCTTCCAGAAACCCACCACACACCACCGCACCCAACAGATCCCACGCCGCTGCTGGAGCAAAGTCACCGAAGACCAACTACGGGCAAACCTCGCTCTCAGCCCTCCCTCCGACCCATCCAACACCGACGACGCTGCCTGCAACCTCAGACGATGGATAGACGACTGTGCCAACACCCTTGCCCCGCTGAAAAACTCACCTACAGCGACACCACCAAAAGAGCCAGCTGGTTCACCCCGGAACTCCTAGCTTCCAAGCGTACCTGCCGGAAACTTGAGAAGAAATGGCACAGTGATAAGACACCGGACAGCCACGCAGCCCATAAAGACGCCATCCGTAACCACCACCACCTCATCAGGTCCGCCAAGAGAATCTCCTTCAAACACCGCCTCGACAACAACGCACACAACAGCAAGGAGCTCTTCAACATCGTGAAGGAACTCTCCAACCCCAGCTCCAACACCAACGACATCCCGCCGTCGCAAGCCCTGTGCGATTCCCTCGCCACCTTCTTCCACCGCAAGATCACCGACATCCACGACAGCTTCAACACCCAGACAGCCCCCACTAAGATAGATACACCAGACCCGCCGCACACCATCGACCATGACCCCTTGCCAGCCTGGGCCAGCGTGAACATCAATGACACCATCAAGACCATGGGCACAATACACTCCGGCTCCCCGTCAGACCCTTTCCCGCACCACATCTTCAACAAAGCCAGCAGCTCCATCGCACCCCACCTGTGCAACGTTATCAATCTCTCCTTCGAGACCGCGACCTTCCCAGAGAGCTGGAAACACGCAGAGATCAACGCCCTACTCAAAAAACCCAAGGCGGACCCGAGAGACCTCAAGAACTTCCGGCCCATCTCCCTGCTTCCGTTCCCAGCCAAGGTCATCGAGAAGATCGTCAACAAACAGCTAACCCGATACCTCAAAGAAAACAGCATCCTGGACCCATCCCAATCGGGGTTCCGCAGCAACCACAGCACTGAGACTGCCCTCATCGCCGCCACCGACGACATCAGGACCCTGCTGGACAACGGTGAGACCGCAGCCCTCATCATGCTGGACCTCTCCGCCGCCTTCGACACTGTCTGCCACCGCACTCTACGCACACGCCTCCACGACGCAGGGATCCGAGACAAGGCCCTGGAATGGACCACCTCCTTCCTCGAAGGCAGAACCCAGAGAGTCCGCCTCCCACCTTTCCGATCCGAAGCCTCCGAGATCATCTGCGGCGTACCCCAGGGATCTTCCCTCAGCTCAACATCTACATGACCCAGCTCGCACGCATCGCCAGACAGCACGACCTTAACATTATCTCCTACGCCGACGACACTCAACTGATCCTCTCCCTCACCAAGGACCCCCTCGCCGCCAAATCCAATCTCCATGAAGGAATGAAGGCCATCGCCGATTGGATGAAGATCAGCCGACTAAAGCTGAACACGGACAAGACAGAGGTCCTCATCCTCGGCTCCAACCACTCAGCCTGGGACAACTCCTGGTGGCCAACAACGCTGGGAGCAGCCCCGACACCCACCGACCACGCACGCAACCTGGGAGTCATCCTCGACTCAACGCTCTCCATGGCCAAGCAAGTCAACGCAGTCTCCTCCTCCTGCTTCAACACCCTCCGCATGCTTCGCAAGATCTACAGGTGGATCCCGACAGACACAAGAAGAACAGTCACCCAGGCCCTCGTCAGTAGCAGACTTGACTATGGGAACGCCCTCTACGCGGGAGCCCCGGCCAAGCTCATCAAGCGACTGCAACGCATACAAAACGCCTCCGCACGCCTGATCCTCGACGTACCACGCCACAGCCACATCACCCCCCACCTGAGGAACCTGCACTGGCTCCCCGTCGACAGGAGGATCTCCTTCAAACTCCTCATCCACGCACACAAGGCACTCCACAAGACTGGCCCAGCCTACCTCAACAGACGACTCTTCTTCTACGTCCCCAACCGCCAGCTCCGCTCCGCCGACCTCTCCCTCGCCACCGTCCCTCGCATTCGAAGAACAACCACCGGCGGCAGATCCTTCTCACACCTCGCCGCCAAGACCTGGAACACCCTTCCACTAAGCCTACACAGACCCAAGACCTGCTGACCTTCAGGAGGCTACTCAAGACCTGGCTGTTCGACCAGTAGCAGCACCCCCCCCCCTTTTCTCTCCCCAGCGCCTTGAGACCCGCCTTGAGACCGCGGGTAAGTAGTGCGCTCTACAAATTCTGTGATTGATTGATTGATTGATGGAAACGAGGAAGACTAAACCTGAGGTTACCACTCCACAACACAGACTACCATACCACATAATTACTCTCCATAACACATAATCCCACTCTACATAATTCCTATAAAATAAATACCACATACTTTCTATCCACATAATTTCACTGCACAACTTACCACATAATTCCACTACACACAACATACATCCACTCCAAAAAACATTATTAAAAAACTTTTACATTTACAACGCCAATAGCTCTAAATCTCGCAAATGCAAAACCTATTACATTGCAAACACTTCTTTAACTAGTAGTCGCGTTTGCAGAGTGGTGGAGAAAGGGTGCTGGACCTCCGACCAGCGCTCAGGAATTCCACTGCATAGGACTTACAGGAGGTACCAGCAGGGCTTCTTGGCCCCCAAAGGCCCTCAGGAGTAAATTGGGCTTCATCCCCCATCCCATAGTCTGCCAGGAGGCACGTTTGCAGAGTGGTGGAGAAAGGGGGGCATGGCCTCCGAAGACGTCTTAGCAATCCCACTGTGTGGGACTTACTGGAGGTAACAAGAGGGGTAGTTGGCCCCAAGGACATCCTTGGGGGCCAACTACTCCTCCTATTACCTCCAGTAAGTCCCACACAGCTGGATTGCTGAGAGTGGTCCAAGGCCACGCTTCCTTTTTGCACCACTCTGCAAACACGCCTCCTGGCGCACTGCTGTTTGGGGGATGAAGTCCACTTTAGTCCTGAGGTCTTCAGGACACAAGAGGACCTCATTGCCCCAACAGCAGTGCTCCACGAGGTGCGTTTGCAGAGTGGTGTAAAAAGGGGAGTGGCCTCGGACCACCTCTCAGCAATCCAGCTGTGTGGTGCTTACTCGAGGTACCTGGTGGGCTAGTTGGCCCCCAGGGACCCTCAGTATTCAAGGGGACTTAATCCCCCAACTTAAAACGCGCCAGGAGGCGCGTTTGCAGAATGGTGCAGGGAGGGGGCGGGGCCTCCGGCAAGATGCCGGCTTTTTAAAAAAAACAAATTGTTAGAAGGGGGGCTGTGTGGGCCCCCTTCTTTCAATCTTTTTTGGGCCCTGGGGACCCCATTCCCCAGGGCCTGCCACATTTAAAAAAAAAAAATGGCAACGGGGCCGCACGGCCCCTTTCCCGAGGCCAATTTTAGCCCCGGGGATCCCATCCCCCGGGGCATGGCTACATATACATATTTTTTTATTTTTAATGGAGGGGGGATGCGTGGCCCCCCTCTGAGGCCTTTATCTGCCCCGGGGACCCTATCCCCCGGGGCATTGCCTCTTTTTTTTAAATTTATTTATTTATTTATTTGGGAGGGGGGCCGTGTGGCCCCCTCCCGAGGCCAATTTTGGCCCCGGGGACCCCATCCCCCGGGGCATGGCCACATATATATATTTTTACATTTTTAATGGAGGGGGGCTGAGGCCTTTATCTGCCCCGGAGACCCCATCCCCAGGGGCATTGCCTCTTTTTAAAAAAAATAATAATAATTTATTCGGAAGGGGGGCTGTGTGGCCCCCCTTCCCTGGGCCACTTCTGGCTCCCGCGACCCCATCCCCTGGGGCCTGGCCTCTTTGATGGGGACCGTGGGGGGAGCCCCAATACCCCCACGGTCCCTGTCGGCTCCCCGCCTCCTGCGGGAGCCGGCATTGCTTTTGGGCATGGGTAGCTGCTAACATGCAGCTACCCTTGCCCCAAAGCAATTCTGATTTGCTTCATTGAAGTGAGAGCAGGTTTTCCCGAGGTTTGGGAGGGCCCGCGAGGCCCCCCGCATTTAATGAACAATGCCCCAAGGAGGTGGCAGTCCCCGGGGCTGCAGGGGGCCGCGTGCCCCCAGAAATATAATTAGCATAGCCCTGGGGAGGTGGCAGTCCCCAGGGCTGCAGGGGCCCCCACAGGCCCCCGCTATATATTTACTCATTGCCCCTGGGACCTGGCCCACCCGGGGGCTTATAGAAAACGAAGCGCGGGAGACCGCGCTTCATTTTTTAAAAAAAACAATTTGTGCACCCAGCACGAATTCGGCCAATTTTTAAAAAACAAATGCTTTTTGGGCTCTGGGGGTTCTTGTGGAACCCCCTGAGCAGGCCTAGGGGGTCAGGGTGTTTCTACCATGCCCCCTTTTCATGTTTTTCACCTTTTTTGTACTGTTTTCTTGTGACTCGGTTACCGAGTCACAAGATGGCTGCCAACACATTCTGGTTTGGTGTGTTGGCAGCCAATCAGAAGTCAGCTTGTGCTTGGGAGGAGTCATGACTCCTCCTCGGTGCTCAGATATTGATATTCTTATTTTTTGAATTTCTCAGGAACTACTGAACGGATTTACACCATTTAAAAAAAAGGTCATTTTCTGAACCAAGAGCTACCTTTGTGCCAAATTTGGTGTAATTCCGTTCAGCAATTCAAGCTGTAGCCTGTTCAAAAATTCCTATGCAAATTAACATGGGGAAAATGCGTTTTGGGACCCCCCTTTTTTCTCCGCCCTGCTTGACGAATCACCCCAAAACTTTCAGGACAGGAGCTGACCTGAGTGAACCATCAGTTTGGAAAATTTCTCGAAGATTCGTCAAACGGCGCCAAAGATATTGGCAAAAGAACAAAAGCTTTTTGAATAGAAACAAGGTCCTAACTATAACTACCTACTGGCGACCGCCAGTAGGTTATATAATATATATATATATATATATATATATATATATATATATATATATATATATATATATATATATATATATTATCTACTGGCGGTCGCCAGTAGATAGTTATAGTTACAACCTATTATCCATAGGAAATCCGCGACATTCTATTTGAAATAACTCTCTTGCCGGTTGACGTATCTTCGCAAAATTTTCAAACTTTGTGGCCCGCTCCGGTCCGCTCCTACCCTGAAAGTCTCGGGGGATTCGTCAAGCAGGGGCCGAGAAAAAAGGGGGTCCCAAAACGCGTTTTCCCCATGCAATTTTCCATAGGAAACTTTAGACACGGCTACAGCCCGAACTGCTGAACGGAATTACACCAAATTTGGCAAAGAGGTAGTTCTTGGTTCAGAAAGAACCCTTTTGTTAAATGGTGTAAATCCGTTCAGTAGTTGCTGAGAAAATCAAAAGTAAAAAGATAGTGATATCTATGGCCGAGTAGGGTCCGCGTACCCTCCCGATCACGAGCTGCATGTTAATTGGTTGTCAGCTGGCTGTCAACATTCCGATTCAGGAAATGTTGGCAGCTATTTTGTCCCTCGGTAGAACCGAGGGACAGAAACAAGTGCGCAAAGCGCACAAAGGGGGCAGGGTAGAAACACCCTGACCCCTAGGTTTGCTCAGGGGGTCCCACAAGGACCCCCTGGGCAAAAAAATTAAAAATTTTTTAAATCGGCAGGATGCGCTCAGGGTGCGCGAATCCTGCCGAAAAAAAATCGAAGCGTGGTCTCCCGCGCTCGATAGCTACTGGCCCCCGGGTGGGCCAAGTCCCGGGGGCATGCTGGGGGGGTTAATTTTATGTGTGGGGACCCTAGGGGCCCCCAAGCCCCGGGGACCACCACCCCCGGGGCTTTATGTATAATGGTGCAGGAGGGCTCTGAGCCCTCCCGCAGCCCCGGGGACCACCACCTCCCCGGGGCTTCTTTTTTAAATTAAAAACCTGTGTGGGGGCTCCAGCCCCTCACACGCCCGGGGACCACCACCTCCCCGGGCACTAAGAAAAATTAAAATGGGGGTCCGTTTTGGACCCCCAAGCCCCGGGGACCACCACCTCCCCGGGGCTTTCAAAATGTAGGGAGGGGGCCGCGCGGCCCCCTCCTGGAGCCTGTGGTGGCCCTGGGGACCGCCACCCCCAGGGCCGGCTCCTGCAGTGTCCCGGGGTGCCTACCCCCGGGACACTGCTGCTTGCAATGACAGGACGGGAGCCTCGCGGCTCCCGTCCTGTCATTGCAAACTTGCTTTGGATATTGGAAGAGAGAGCAGGGAAACCTGCTCTCTCTTCCAATATCCAAAGCCGACTAGCTTTCCACATGGGGAGCAGCATGTTAGCTGCTCCCCATGTGTAAGCAATGCCGGCTCCCGTAGGACACGGGGAGCCGGCGGGACTGTGGGGGGCTTGGGGACCCCCCACAGTCCCCAACGAGAGGCCAGGCCCCGGGGGATGGGGTCCCCGGGGCCATAAGTGGCCACGGAGGGGGCCACGCAGCCCCCTCCCCAAAGGAAAAAAAGGGAAAAAAAAAGTGCAAGGCCGGCCCGGGGATGGGGTCCCCGGGCCTTAATGGCCTGAGGAGGGGGGCCACGCAGCCCCCTCCAAATAAAAAAAAAAGAGGCCATGCCCCGGGGGATGGGGTCCCCGGGGCCAATACAGGCCCAGGGAAGGGGGGCCACGCGGCCCCCTTCCCGTTTTTTTTTAATTTATTTTAATTTTAAAAAAGGGGGTAAGGCCCTGGGGGATGGGGTCCCCAGGGCCTAAAAATAGGAAAAAGGAAGGGGGCCACACAGCTCCCCTTCAGGGGAAAAAAAAACGATCGGGCCCGTAGGCCCCGCCCCTTCCTTCACCACTCTGCAAACGCGCCCCTGGCGCGTTTGCAGAGGGGGAACGAATTCCCCTTGAATACTGGGGGTCCCTGAGGGCCAATTAGCCCACCAGGAACCTCCAGTATGCGCTAGGGGCTGCCTTGCAGAGAGGTGTACAGAGGCCATGCCCCTTTTACACCTCTCTGCAACGCAGCTCTATGGCGCTTTTTGGAGGTATATGGTGGGCTAGTTGCACCCCAGGGACCCTCAGGATTCAAGGGGAGTTAATCCCCCAACTTAAAACGCGCCACGGGGCGCGTTTGCACAGTGGTGAAGGGAGGGGCGGGGCTTCAGGTGACATGTGTGCAAACAGGCCCCGTGGCGCGTTTTAAGATGGGGAATTAAATCCTCTTCAATCCTGAGGGTCCCTGGGGGCCAACTAGCCCAACAGGTACGTCCAGAAAGCGCCACAGAGCTACGTTGCAGAGAGGTGTAAAAAGGGGTGTGGGCTCTGTACATGTCTCTGCAACGCAGCCCCTGGCGCATACTGGAGGTTCTTGGTGGGCTAGTTGGCCCGTAGGGACCCTCATGATTCAAGGGGACTTAATCCCCCAACTTAAAACGCGCCACGGGGCGCGTTTGCACAGATGTCACCTCAGGCCCCGCCCCCTCCCTTCACCATTGTGCAAATATTCCTCTAAAATCAGCCGAAATACGAATTCTGATTTACTCACCTGTTATCAGGAGAGACCTCAGTGCTGCATCTTTCAGCCCAGTACTAATCCTGAAAAGTAATTTTAACCGTACTTACCAGTAACTTGAATTTCCTTCCATAGGCTAACATTGACTGGTTTCACTTGGAAATTCTTCTAAGTGTGGAGTTTTGGAACTTTAAAATATTCCTCTAAAATCAGCCGAAATACGAATTCCGATTTACTCACCTGCTATCAGGAGAGACCTCAGTGCTGCATCTTTCAGCCCAGTACTGGTCCTGAAAAGTAATTTTAACCGTACTTACCGGTAACTTGAATTTCCTTCATAGGCTAACATTGACTGGTTTCACTTGGAAATTCTTCTAAGTGTGGAGTTTTGGAACTTTAAAATATTCCTCTAAAATCAGCCGAAATCCGAATTCTGATTTACTCACCTGTTATCAGGAGAGACCTCAGTGCTGCATCTTTCAGCCCAGTACTGATCCTCAAAAGTAATTTTAACCGTACTTACCGGTAACTTGAATTTCCTTCATAGGCTAACATTGACTGGTTTAACTTGGAAATTCTTCTAAGTGTGGAGTTTTGGAACTTTAAAATATTCCTCTAAAATCAGCCGCAATACGAATTCCGATTTACTCACCTGTTATCAGGAGAGACCTCAGTGCTGCATCTTTCAGCCCAGTACTGATCCTGAAAAGTAATTTTAACCGTACTTACCGGTAACTTGAATTTCCTTCATAGGCTAACATTGACTGGTTTCACTTGGAAATTCTTCTAAGTGTGGAGTTTTGGAACTTTAAAATATTCCTCTAAAATCAGCCGAAATACGAATTCCGATTTACTCACCTGTTATCAGGAGAGACCTCAGTGCTGCATCTTTCAGCCCAGTACTGATCCTCAAAAGTAATTTTAACCGTACTTACCAGTAACTTGAATTTCCTTCCATAGGATATCATTGCCTGCTTTTTGCTGAAAAAGTTTCTAAGTGTTGATTTTTGAAACATACAAATATTCCTCTAAAATCAGCCGAAATACGAATTCCGATTTACTCACCTGTTATCAGGAGAGACCTCAGTGCTGTATCTTTCAGCCCAGTACTGGTCCTGAAAAGTAATTTTAACCGTACTTACCGGTAACTTGAATTTCCTTCCATAGGCTAACATTGACTGGTTTCACTTGGAAATTCTTCTAAGTGTGGAGTTTTGGAACTTTAAAATATTCATCTAAAATCAGCCGAAATACGAATTCCGATTTACTCACCTGTTATCAGGAGAGACCTCAGTGCTGCATCTTTCAGCCCAGTACTGATGCTGAAAAGTAATTTTAACCGTACACACCGGTAACTTGAATTTCCTTCATAGGCTAACATTGACTGGTTTCACTTGGAAATTCTTCTAAGTGTGGAGTTTTGGAACTTTAAAATATTCCTCTAAAATCAGCCGAAATACGAATTCCGATTTACTCACCTGTTATCAGGAGAGACCTCAGTGCTGCATCTTTCAGCCCAGTACTGATCCTCAAAAGTAATTTTAACCGTACTTACCAGTAACTTGAATTTCCTTCCATAGGATATCATTGCCTGCTTTTTGCTGAAAAAGTTTCTAAGTGTTGATTTTTGAAACATACAAATATTCCTCCAAAATCAGCCGAAATACGAATTCCGATTTACTCACCTGTTATAAGGAGAGACCTCAGTGCTGTATCTTTCAGCCCAGTACTGGTCCTGAAAAGTAATTTTAACCGTACTTACCAGTAACTTATATTTTCTTCCATAGGAATCCATTGTCTGGTTTTCAGCAGAAAAGTTTCAAAGTGTCGATTTTCACAAACTACAAATATTCCTTAAAAATCGCCTGTATGACTTAAACGCATTCTTTCAACTGTTTACAGGAGATGCACCAGTGCTGGATCCAGGATCCAACACTGAGTAAGAAAAAGTAACGATAACAGTTTTTACCTGCTAAGTGAATTTCCTTCCATAGGATAACATTGGTGATTCTATGAGAAAAAGTTTCTAAGTGTCAACTTTTAAAATACAATAATATTCCTTAAAAATCACGACTGTAACCAAAACGCTTTTACTCAACTGTTTACAGGAGATGTACCAGGACTGAATCTAGGATCCAGTCCTGTGGTTAGAAAAGTAATCCATAAAGTAACTAATTGCATTTAACTAGAAATTCACATTGAGCTGAATGTTGCATTGTGTATGAAAATGTGTTGCCCATTGCAACAACTGTAACTACTGTACTTAAAAGTCTATTGCCTATGTGCAAAGTATTTAAACTAAAGTAATTCATTCTGAGAAAGTATTTTTTGTAATGTAATGTATAATGTAATTACAATGTAATTTAAAAAATAAAATATGTAAAAGAAATTGTTTCTAAAAATGTAGTAAATCAGTGTGAAAAAAATTAATATAAAAATTAATACATTTAAAAATTGTCATTTAAAAAACCTTTGAAATTTACTGAAAAAACCGGAGGTTTCAGGCACGTTATAAATACAAATTAGCATTTTAAAAACCTTTGAAATTCACTGAAAAAACCATAGGTTTCAGACACGTTATAGTTAGAAATTAGCATTTAAAAAACCTTTGAAATTCACTGAAAAAACCATAGGTTTTAGGGACAGTTATAGTTAGTTGGACATTGCACTCATACAAAACCCGTGAAATTCCCCGTTATAGTTAGTTCAGCTAACTATAACTCGCGCCCCGCACTGCACTGCTGATGACGTCACATATTACATCACTCATGACATGGTCAGTGACATCACTGATGACATCACTGATGACATCTCAAATGACATCACTGATGACATCATCCACGTGATAATCTGATGCAGCTCCTCACACCCTAATATAACCTTTGATACACCCAATCTAAATTACAGAGTGCCATTCGCAAAACCATAGACACTCCAACACCAATAACTACATACCCACTCACTGATTCTTAGGTCTACACACACACATCCACTCACTCACCCGTACAGTCACTCATACTTATGGTCACTCAGTACAGGACTATCATATGCACTCTTACTCCTATATAGACACTCAAACACCGCCACTCATCCATAGAGGTACTCACACACCTAGTCAGTCATGCAAATAATTAAACACACTGCCATTTACTCACCTATACAGTTATACACACACCAGCTCACTTAATCATACAAATACTAGCACATTGTTACGCTCTTATACAATCACTGATACAAGCACACACTCATCCATACAGCCACTATCACAATCACTCACTCTCGCTTATAGCTATTTATATACTCCAATACACATATATACTGCCTTTCACATATGTAGTTACTCACACATGTACCACTGGGACATACATTCACTCACTAACACACTCTTACACACACTTACCCACCCATACAGTCTATCACAGATGCACTCTTGAAACCATCCACCCAGTGAATCACCCACTCACACATCTATGCACAGTCGCACACACCCCATCCACACAAACACTCAGGCACCCATACAGATACTCATAGAACCAATCAATAACCCATATAGACACTCATGTAGCTATTCGCAAATCCATGCATCCACTTACACACCAACAGACGGATACAGACATTCACACAGTTTAGTCACTAACCCATGCATTCAGTAAGATACGTTTAATCACTCACTTGTAGAGTCAGTCACGCACGTACTAAATCATCCATTCAGACACTTATACACCCACTCATTCTTCAATACGCCTTTCCCTATATATATTAAACATATTTAAACTTTACAGAAACACACAGTCACTGGATGATGTCATCAGTGATGTCATCAGTGATGTCATCAGTGATGTCACTGACCATGTCATGAGTGATGTAATATGTGACGTCATCAGCAGTGCATTGCGGGCGCGAGTTATAGTTAGCTGAACTAACTATAACGGGGGAATTTCACGGGTTTTGTACGAGTGCAATGTCCAACTAACTATAACTGTCCCTAAAACCTATGGTTTTTTCAGTGAATATATATATATATATATATATTTCTTTGGATGCTGTCAGCATGAAAGTGAATACAATTAGGTATTGTGTTGGATGACTTAGAAAGCAGTCTTATTATTGGCTGTTGTTTAAAAAAAAGAAATGTAATACAGACATGGATATGCTTCTAAATCTGTGGGGTAAACCACACCTGCTGTATCTCATTTGGAAGTAGCATGTTCCTTCTAGAATGTGCTGTGACCTTGTGACCTACTGATCTACTGGGTTGTTAGGTACACTGAGCAAACAGTGTATTGGGGAAGGGTGTTAAAGAGACAGAATTTTTTTTTTAAAGTTGAGTGATGACACAATTTAAGTAATGGCAAGCTTTAATTTCCAACTCAGGACTATGTAATATACTGTTGTGTGTTATTTACATTTTTTTTAAATGAAGCTAGATATAGGTTTCAACTCCTGTTTTTTTCGTGAAAGTGACAGGAACCTCGTTTTGAAACAGAGGGAAAGGGTTAACAGATGCTAACCATTCACAAGTGGAGATAAAGTAGTCTAAAATGAAAGACAGAATTTCATTTGCTGCCTTTCTCCTGTGGCAGCCAGCACAGTTCTGGGGTGGGGAAGCGGGGGGTAAGTAGGGGTAAAAGTAAAAAAAAGAAAAATAAACATCCCTCCTGGCCGCTCTGTCCCACATCGTCTCTCCTCGGCCGAACAGAAAGCCGCCAGGCTCCCCTCAGCCAATCACAGCGTTGCAATGCAGCGTTGTGATTGGCTCCCCTAAACCAATCACAACACTGCAATGCAGCGCTGTGATTGGTCTGAGCGCCATGGTTCGGTGCTCAGACGGGTACTGGGGGCCTAGGCATGTTCTCCATGCAGGCTGTAATGCAGCCTGTATGGAGAACATGCTAAAGTGCGCATGACTATTCGGCCAGCCAGAGAGTGTGCTCGCCACTCCTCCCCTGCTCTGTCAACAGATCAGCCTCGCCCTCATGCTGCCGCAGCAGGGAAGAATAAAATGATAATAACATTGCGTTATTATCATTTTATTTTTCCTTTCACTGTGCAGCAGTAGTGGGCGACGCTCCTCCGCCTTAGCGGAGGAGCCGCTACTGCCTTTCTCATGATCACAGAGTGCAAAGTTGAAGAGGTTGCCATTGGATGGTTGCTTTTGTATGAGAGTGGTGTACCATACTTGTGCTTAGTTTTTACAAATCCTAACAATTAAACAACAATATAATCTGCAAACTGAATTCACTGGTATGTACATAACTTTTTAATCCTTTATAAAAATAACATTAGAAATGAAGATATATATGGGAGTTTGATAAAAAAAGAGTATCACAGTTATATGAAAAAATATATCAGATGAACTGAATCTATTAGAGAGTATGTGAATATTTTGGGAAGTAAGAGAACAATTAATTAGTGCCTCTTTATTACATTGTGTACTTTATTGAAAAATAATAGTATAGTATTGTGGATAGTTGCAATGAGGAACTAAGAATGTTTTAAATGTCTAAACATCATGTGCAGAATAGGTACATCTGTTATTTGCATTCTGGGAGTTGTAGTTTAGTAACATTATTAAACAGGAGTAGTGTAGTCACAAATAAAAGTTGAGAACATGTTTTACGCCTGTATATGAATTAGAAAGAAGTAATACTTGTTAGGTATATAAGGAAGTGTTTGTCAATGTGGTTTTTAACTTATATGACTGCTTTGCATATGCTTAGATGCTGAGATATGGTTCTTGTGGTTCCACATAGCTATATATACGGTGGGATTTTTGAGTTTATTTAAAGATGCAGAGAGGTATCAATTTTTGGAAATATGGCTTGAAGGTGTACATCTATTAAGAAATCGCATATATATGTGTACATGGTGATCTATGTTCAGTAAGGCTGATGAAAATTCCATGCATATGGTGAGGGTGCTGTTATTCCTTTAAACATGGTTTGCTTACAATTGAGGAGGATTAATAGTGCAGAATGCCTTGAGAGTTATTGTGCTAGCTTCATTTGGAGTGTAACTTTTGTTTGAGAAATGCTGAATATATGTTTTAGAAGCAGAATAAATATTTGAAAAATTATGTAGGTATGCCATTCACAAAAGGTTTTATCCTTTGGAAAATTTAAAAATGCTGTTTTCCATTTTAGAAACTTACTGATGCATGTGCATGCTCAGTAACAAAGCAATGTATGCTCCTAGAGAGCCATGTATGCAATTATATATCAAGTGTGATATCTAGACTTCACTCACACATAGCTTAGTAGGAAAGCATATATGCAGTGAAACAGGTAGTTTGATACTGACAGAAGGAGATAACCAATGTGTCAGAGATATAGTCACAACTGCTATGTATCTAACAGCAATGAAGGTACTTTCAAAGTCAGTCATGCAGTATTCAGGCACTCATGCAATCACCCAGCCACTAGTCAGGCAGTTATCAAATGAGTGGTTCACTATCCATGAAGTTATTCAATTACCTAGACACTACACATGTACTCTTGGAATCAGGCAGGCAGAAATTATGTAGTCATTGAACTATGCAGGCACTACCTATACATTCATCTAATCACCCAGACACTAACCGTTTACTTATGCAATTACCAAGGCTGTAACTATGCAGTCATTATAACACTTGTGCAGAACCTATGCAGTCATCTAAACACCCACTTACAACCCATGCATACACTCAGGCACTACTCATGCACTCATCTAATTACGTAGAGAGTACCATTGTAGTAAACCTATCACCCATCCAGTACCTATGCACTCATTTAATTACTGAGGCAATACTCTTGCATAAATACAATCACCTCAGTAGTACACTTACTTGCATCCAATCTCTCGAGCTTTAACAATGGAGTCATGCAATCACTCAGACACTAAGTCATGCACTCATCTAATTAGCCAGGCACTACTGATGCACTCATTCAATTATCCAGGCACTACCCATGTAGTTATCTAAACACCCAGGCACTGCCTGTTTACTGAACCAAAAACACATGGGCAGCAGCCATGTAGTCATCCAATCACTGAAACACTACTCATGCACTCATCTAATCTGCTAGGTGCTATGCAGCATGTACTTAAACAATCATGTATGAACTATCCATGCACTCTATAAGTCACCTATATACTATCTATGCACTCCTGCAATCAACCAGGCACTAGTGTTGCACTCATTTAATCATCCAACCACTATCTATGCATGTCTTGAATTATTGAGCCATTAGTCATGCACTTTTCTAATTATTCTGGCACTACTCATGCACTCATCCAAACACCCAGATAGTAGTGATATCCTCATGCAAACACACAGGCAGTAACTATGCAGATATGGAATGACCCATGGAGTTCTCATATACTCAGGGAATGATCCAGGCACTACCTGTATCCTCAGAGAATCACCTAGGCACTACCTATGCACCAATTAAATCATCCAGGGTGTATTCATTTATTCAAACACATGTATTTACAAGTTTTAGAGAGGAATACGTAGTCTTTTAGAACCATCTGGTGAATTATATTTGCAAGCTGTGACACACTCTTTGCATGTACTTGGAAGAATTAGTGAGCTATATGCTCTGATAGAGATTAATGTGCAGATTGTTATATGCACCGTTTCCCAAAATTTCAATCTGATACATTTAAGTAGAACAGTTCTGAGATACTAAATACACCAGTGACAGAGTGGTAGAGAGGCACGCAAATAGCTCTTATGTTGTGTTTTCGGATTTACAGTGTTGAGACACAGTATGCACTTCTGCACTTGGGGCTAGATTTACAAGAAAGTAATGCAGCGCGGAGCCGCAAGCCATTTGGCTGTGCCGTGTTGCATTACTTTCAAAGCACAGGGATGCATCATATTTACAACAATATGACAGATCCCTATGCTCTCCCCTGTGCTGTTGCACAACTGGCTGCCATGCGCCAATGGAGGCACCCTTGCACCATGGTGCAAGGGTGCCTGTGTTGCGGGGATGATTGTTTTTGTGCAGGAAGGGACACCTTCCTGTACAAAAACAATCACAAGAGGAAAAAACGAGGAGAAATAAAAGTATTTCTCCCTGTTGTGCCTCCTTACACCTCCCTTGGGGAGGCGTAGGATTCTGACGCATTCCCAGCTTTACGAATCGTTGTAAATCTGGGAATGCAGCAGAATCCTGGGGTGTTGCACGGGAACACCCACAGCAACACCCATGGCACACACCTTTCACACAAAGTGCTACGTGAAAAGGGCCCATATTTACAAGGCCATGAAAAGCCACGCAGAGTGGCTTTACGTGGCCTTGTAAAAATGGAGCACCGCATTACGCTGCCGGGGTGTCAAAAAAAGTGTTGCAGCGGCGGTGCATGGGCTTGTAAATATGCCCCCTTGCCTCGATGTTCATTTTAAAATTTACTACAGAAGGGATAAACTGTTCTTTCACCATGTGTAAGTGAGAAGTGAGATATGGTGCAGCTGTGTTGTACGACAGGGTGCTAAATGTTAAAAGGTAACTAATAAATAAAGTTTTGTGTTTTGCTTTGGGTTTGGTATATTGAAGTAAGTGCATGTAGTAATATATATAGATTCATCTGTAGATTTAATACTGCAACATAACATGAAAACTGTTTTTGTATTATGTGTAAGTCAGTAGTAAAGTAGTTGGTACGTTGGCCAGGGTAAAAATTAAAATATACTTGTTTTTTAACTGAACAATATCTAAATACCTACACACAGTTAGAATGCCTACAAAAGCTCAGACGGAAAGGGAACAGAAGCATCTACAGTATCTCTGCGGAACTGAGTTACAAAAGGGGCAAAATGCAGAAAAAGTGGTGAAAGCAAAAAGAACTACTGGTAAGAGGACAAAGTCATTTCTTATAAATATATGTGGACATTTGCAAAGATTACAAAATAAAGAAAATACAATTATGACTATGAGAAACAATAAGAGTGGACAAAGTGTACATTGCAAGAACAGAAAAGATTGTAACAAAAATGGACACACCTTAACCAGGAGACAGAAGCAGTTTAAGGAAATCAGAGCCAGGATGTTTTGTAGTAGAGTGGTTGTAAATCTACTGAGAAATTTGAAGAAGTATAGAAGAAGGAGAGATGCTGCTGTGGGTTTTATTCATCTCCTGATTAGTTATATATCTATTAGTTATGTTTTTCCTTGCTTTCTGTTCTTGTTGCTGGGCAGCGTCCCTGCATTCCATGTGTCATCCATGACAACACAATGCTCTATCTTTCCCAGCCTCACTTCTGGCAGTTGGATGTTAGCTGCTGCCTGGGCTGGTGGTCTTTACATGTATTCCTGAATAAATCTGCCTATGATTTGCTGATCATTTCGTGGACTTTTTATCACTGGCAATGAGTTGTGCCTGCATGGGGACAGGGATTCCTTGACCATCAGCTTCCCCATCAAACCCATTTCTGTGCTGCAGCGCTTATTTGACAATGGTTTGTTATCTCCTTGGACTACGGAGATTCAGGTACTCTGTACATTGCACTTGAACTAATTTACTTCCTAGCTTGGCCAAGTTGGGAGAATTATTCTGTTTTTCGACGAGGCCTAGCGGTTAAACTTTGAAAATTTCAAGTCCTGAAGTAACGGTAGTTTTCTACTTGAACTACCAGTCAGTAGGGCCTTGTGACGTCGCTTACCTGAGGCCTCTCTCCGTTGCAGTGCTGTTTCCCTGGCAACCAAGTGGTACGCGCACTGTGCATCTCGCGCTTCTCCATTCTTGATTCTGGATTGCTTCATGGCGGCGCGCTGAGTCTCAAGCCGTTTAGCTGCCGCTTATGTTGTGGGTCTCCTTCTGGCACACAGAGGATTGTTCCGATTTCACCGCAATGCGAGATTGTGCAGCCGCTCCTGCTTACGTATGCGGTGCATGCGCAGTGTACACCGCTCCTGCCTGACGTGTGCGGTACACTCACAAGCTTTGTGCTGCAAGGAGCATGCGCAGTTGTGTGCACACTTCCTCTTGTCTTGCGGGCATGCGCGGTGATGCGCACACCTTCTTCTGTGCTGTCAGCATGCGCGGTGATGCGCACACCTCTTTGGAAATTTAGAGCATGCTCATTGTGTTTTTCTTGCTAAGTTGCACCCTTATCAGCTAGAATATGCGCAGTGATGCGCACACCATTTCCATGAAATATCGTGTTCCTTTAGTGTGTCAGTGATACACTCACTTCTTCTGCACTTTCATTCAGTTGGGATATGCGCGGTGATGCGCACACCATTTTTATGAGGTACTGTGTTTCTCCAGCGAGTCAGTGATGCGCTCACTTCCTTTGGAGTTCAATTTGAGTTTTATAGAGTTCGCTGTGATGCACACACCTTTCTCAGATGTTGGGACATTCATGTATGGCATATAATATTTTGACTTTTGCAGTTATTTTACATTGCATTTGTTTTAACTCTTTGTTTTACATTTCTTATGCCAAGTACTGAGCTAATTCCTTTGTATTATCGTGACCAGCTGGCACAGGTTTTCATTTTTTTTTTGTGGTCTCTCTCTTCTCTTTACAATGGCCTCATCCAGCATGTCTCAATCTCCACAATTTCTTTCAGACAAAGGTGACCCAATTTTACCTTGGAACAGGTGGAATCCCCTGTTTCATTCATATTTATTGGCTATTGGGGGTGAGAAATTCTCTGCCTTAAGAAAACAAGCTGTATTGTTACACAATTTGGGGGTTGAGGGTAGACATGTTTATGATAGTTTAGATGAAATTGCTTTGGGGCGTGGAGAGGGTGAACCTGACAATGTTTTTGACATGTCTGTTATGATGCTTGAGAAATATTTTGGGTCTAAAATTAACGTAGTCTTAGAGCATCACAAGTTCTTTTCTAGGGTTCAGGGCAAGCAAGAGAAAATTGGTAGCTATGTGGCAACCTTGAAAACGTTGGCTCGCACTTGTGAGTTTGAACAGCTTACTGATTCTCTTGTTAGGGACCAAATTGTCAGGTGCACCAATGACGTGAAGATTCAACAGAAGCTCCTTGCTAAAAACCCAGATCTCAAAGAAACCTTAGCTATTGTGGAGAGTATGGAGAACACCAATATGTGGGTGCGTGAAATGAGAGTTGATAAAAGCAATGATGTTTCCCTGGAGGACAAGGTGGTTCATGACGTTAAGAAAGATGATGTCAAGGGGATTGAGTTTAAAAAAGTATTCATGGTGAGAAAGATTAGAAATCCCCTGAACAGACTGGTTCCAGGTACAGCAAGCCTGGTTTTAGATGTTTTAGGTGTGGAAGAAAAAAGTAATTTGCCCAACAGTCCTAATTGTTTTACGAGGTCTGTCACCTGTAATAGGTATGGCAAAAAGGGACATTAAGCTCACGTGTGCCGTGGTGCTAAGAACCAAGCGGTACATTGTGTTGAGGAAGAGAAGAAATATATGTTGAGCGACAAAGAAGATGGTATTGTGGATGGAGAGAAGTTAGAGATACCTGAGTGTGAGGTGTTGATTGATGGTGAACAGTTCTCTGTTCTGGCTGACTCTGGTTCACCTTATGCCATGGCTGGTGATGCTAATTGAGATGTTGTGTTTGGTCATGACAAAGTTGAACTGTCTCCACCGGACATCAACCCGGTAGGTTATGGTGGCGTCAAAATTGATGTTTTGGGTTATGTGGTCAGAAGAATTCAGTTCAGAGACAGGGAAACTGTTGGGAAAGTGTACGTGGCAAAAAGGGGTGGTAATCTTCTTGGATGGAGACACCAGAGAGATATGGGGATCACTTTAGATCCCAATTCACCTGAAAAGGTTTTGCTCCTGTCTTCTGGTCAATTGTCTAAGGATGTGAGTTCTCAGTTTCCTAAAGTTTTCACTGATGGTCTAGGTTTGCTCAAGAATTTTGAGCACAAGATTGTTTTGAAGCAGAATGCCCAACCGTTTGTCAGCTAGGTGAGGAAGGTACCTCACATGATGATGGATCCTTTAGGTCAAGAGCTGAAAAGGCTGTTAGCTGGTGGTGTTATTGAGGAAATTGAGTGTTCGGAGTGGTTGGCCCCCATTGTTTAACATCTAAGGATGGGGGCAAAGGGATCCGCATGTGTGTGGACTTGCGCGGCCTGAACAAGCATATTTGGGTCGACAGGCAGCCCTTGCCGAATATCTCCTAGACTCTTGCTCTTATTAAGGATGCTAAATGTTTTAGTGTTATGGACTTGTCTTCTGCCTACCACCAGGTTTTACTCCATCCGGATTCAATGCATTTGACATCATTCGTGACTCCTCTGGGTGCCTTCAGATTCATCCGCATGCCTTTTGGTCTGGCATCCGCTGCTGCCTGCTTCCAGAGAGTCATGAATAAAGTTCTGAAAGGGTTATCTAAGGTCATCATTTTTCAAGATGACATTCTTGTTTATGGGAAGGATCAACATGAACATGACAAACAGTTGTGGGAGGTTCTACAGCGACTCCAGGATGCTGGTCTTGTTATTAAGAAAGAGAAATATAAATTCCTAGTGTCATCTGTAAATTATTTGGGCCACACAATCTCTGGTGAAGGGATCAGTCCCAAATTAGATCTTGCTGAGAGCATTGTAAAGGGACCTGTGCCTGTTAACAGAGATCAGGTTCGATCATTCTTGGGGTTGGCTGAATTTTGCTCTAAGTTCGTTCCTAACTTTGCTTGTGTCTCTTCTCCATTGAGGTTACTGCTCAAGAAGGGGGTCAGATTTTCATGGTCTGATGATTGTACTCTTGCCTTCAATACTATCAAGGATGTCATTGGTCGTATGCCTACTTTGGGACACTTTGATGCTTGCAAAAAAACTGTACTGTCCACTGATGCCAGCATGCTTGGTTTGTGAGCGGTCCTCTCACAGGTTGTGGATGGTGAATCCAGGATTGTTGCTTTTGGTTCTCGCTCACTCAGGAGGGCGGAGGAGCGTTACTCCGTGATTGAGAGTGAGGCATTGGCAGTTTTCTGGGCTATTCGCCATTTCAAATTTTATCTTTGGGGATTACCTGTGGTTGTCTGGACCAATCATCATCCTTTGTGTCAAATTTGTACTTGCAGGGAGGTCGATAATCTTTCTCCTAGAATCAAACGTTGGATGGAAGGGTTGACTAAGTTTAACTTTTTGGTTGAGTATGTGCCTAGCCCGAAGAATGCTGTTGCGGACTACCTATCTAGGCTACCTTTGGATCAATCGGGTGTGGAGGTTGAGAATTCTCTTTTGGTGTGGGTGCATGAATCTGCTGTCAATTCGGAAGAGTGGTCTCTTGCCTCTCGTGGTGACAAGGATTTGGAGGTGGTTAAAGAGTTTTCTGTTAAGGGTTGGCCAGCGGACAAGGATGTGCCTGAGTCTTTGAACTGTTTTCTCAATGTCAAGGATGATTTGTGTGTCTTTGAGGAGAAGTTGTTGAGGGGTAATCGGGTGATACCTCCCAGTGATCTTAGGTGCAAGCTCATTAACTTGGCCCATGAAGGGCATCTAGGGAGGAACCTGACTAAAGCCAGGGTTCGTGAGTGGTATTGGTGGCCGACTATGGATCGACAGATTGAGGATGTTGTTAAGGACTGTTGGGAATTTGCCAATAGTGATAAGAGCAAAAAGACACGCACTGCGCCCCTTTCGCCTGTGGAGATTCCCGCTGAACCGTGGTCCAAGTTGGGATTGGACATTGCTGGTCCTTTTGAAATGTTTGCTCATGATGAGCGCTATGTTTTGCTGTTGGTGGACTACACTTCCAAGTGGGTGGTCACCAAATGTGTGCCTGCTGTCAAAACCAGAGCTGTTATTGAGTTTCTTTCTGAGGAGTTTTCAAGGGAAGGCATTCCTAAACATCTCATCACTGATAACGGTGTCCAGTTTGTTTCGCGTGAGATTAGTTTGTTTCTAAAAGAGTTGTCCATTACACATTTTAAGACAGCTTTGTATTCACCTCAAGCCAATGGTTTCGCTGAGAGTATGAATAGATTGGTGAAACGTTGTGCTCAGAGGGCTTTACAGACTAGGTCCTCTCTTAAGAGGATGCTCAGAGAAACGTGGTGGGCTCACTTCAATACACCCAACTGTTTGGCTTCGGTTTCCCCTTTTTCAATTTTGAGAGGTAGGAAGCCTCATGATAAGTTGAGTCCCGCGTGGTTGAGATTGAGTGTAGACGATGTGAAGAAGGACGAACAGTCTGTATCTAAACGGAGACTTTACCAAGAAAAGTATAAGAGCAGGTTTGACCAAAGGAATTCTGCTCTTTGCAAGGGTTGGTGTGTTGGTGATGAGGTGTTGATCAAGAATCTTGGGCTTTTGAAGAAGGGTCGTTCCAGGTTTATGGGGCCTTTTGTCATCAAGGAAGTGTGGAAGAATGTTGTTGTATTGAACTCTGGTGGGGTGTGGAGCATGTCCAGGTTGGTTAAGTGGCATGGTGGTTCCAATGTGTCTGAACGTGATAGTGGTCATGGTCCTTTTGATGTGTCTGAGCGGTCTGGCCCCTGTGATGATCCTGGTTCTGGTGTGTCTGATCCGGGGAATTTCAGGAGGTTGCGATTCAGACCGATTTGGCATCAAGACTATGAAATGTCCTAGTTATCATTGGCTGATTTTACCCTAGTTTTCTTTTGCTTTTGCATTTTCACATTTGTATATTACAGTGTTTTTTCTTATTGCTTTTGTATTCTCATTTTGTATCTTTGAAATATTTTCTTTTGTTCATTTGTGTGGGAGGGAGATGAGCTGTGGGTTTTATTCATCTCCTGATTAGTTATATATCTATTAGTTATGCTTTTCATTGCTTTCTGTTCTTGTTGCTGGACAGCGTCCCTGCATTCCATGTGTCATCGATGACAACACAATGCTCTATCTTTCCCAGCCTCACTTCTGGCAGTTGGATGTTAGCTGCTGCCTGGGCTGGTGGTCTTTACATGTATTCCTGAATAAATCTGCCTAAGATTTGCTGATCGTTTCATGGAATTTTTAACAGATGCACTGAAACAGAAAGAACGAGTTGAGAGGGTAGTTGATAAGGCCTTTGCTTTGAAGAGGAAGCTTTTCATTTTGATTCTAAATAGAATGAAGACTCTTGACAAAATGGTGTTGTGCATGAGGAGACAAAACCAGAAGAAAAGATTAGTAAATAGAAGTAACTTTTGTACAGTTTTTAGTGGAGAATGGATACATACTCCAAGTACAGATCCTTTCTTTAATGAAGAAAGCTATCTGCAGGATAACAGATTAATTCATGCTATTGATGAAAGAGGACGATGTTATGAAATTAAAAATGGCCGTCCTATAGGGAAAGAGATGATGGTACCTAGAAATGTAGAACAAGTTATTGGAGAAGAGGTATAAGGAAGGCGGAGTCAGGCACCTGTATAGAAATTAAATTCTAGTAGTGTTTGTAGTATTCAACAGCAATCCATTGAAATATTAAGGAAATTTCTACATATCTTTCCATGGCGTAGTTTAAAACACAAAATAAGTACTTTACAAGGATTGGATCCTTGCAAGATTGGAAAGAATACAAATTTGCAGGGACGCTCACTAGCTTGTATATCAAACAAAGTGTGCCAAAGCACCTTTCATCATTTCTGAATGTTAGCTGTACACCACTCAACAAAGAGAACTTTAGTTAGTAAGCTGTACTATGTGAAAACTCCTGCTTTATGTTTAGGAGAAATGAATAGACCACTTTTGCACGGTACTGTGACAGACATAGAAAAGGTTTGTGATGCTGTGCAGTTTCGTGTCTTTGGTCCTGAGCTGGATTCTAGGGAAAATGAAGAGTTGCTAAGAGGAGGAGTAGCAGAACAGGTCACATATATTACAGTTGATAGTTTTGAAAATGAGATTACAAAATTTAACACAGTGTGGTCTCAAAAACTAGAGTATGTTAGAGTAGTGTATATGTTGTCGACGCACTCACTAGAAGATTCAAACAGACTGTTGACTTGTATTTAAAAAGTGAAAACGTAAATAATGATAACTGGCAAAAGTTAGCTTTGTATTTATTTATAGAGGGTCACTTTGACTTGTCCACATGGCAAGTTATATGTAAGCAGTGTTACAATAAATTAGAAGATAATAAAATGAACAACACATAGATATCAGATACCCATTTTGTAAGATAATAAAATGCCTGCTAATGTAGAAAAACTATGAAGGGCCAAAAATAAAGAAAAATCAACATTTATGATTCTTTGCAGCATTGTTAAGGGCTGCTATGGACTGCTCTCCAGCACTCACTACAACTGCACATTACATGCAGTATTATGCCATCTGGGAAAACTGCGGAGCCAAATCTTGAAGTTGAGATTGAACTCTGAAGGGACTCTCTGCCCCAGTGTTGTTGCGGCTGCTATTGAAGTTGAGGGTCCTTCAGCCTTGCGTTGCCTTCTTATTGCTTTTACACTATTGCTATGGTATGTTTTTAGATGGTAAAGCATCGATGTAGTTCTTGCAAGAATATTTTTTATTTGTACCCCTTGACAATGTCTTGTGACATATTGTGCATTGAGAAAATATGCCCACTATGAACTCCTCTTAAAGAATGTTCAAGATAGATAAATGGACGTGTTAGTCTCATTCTTTCAGTTGAAAAGTGTATTATCCAATGATATTCCTTTATTTCCCGAAGACATGATTTTCTGTTTTGTTTTTTAATTTGTTTTTTTCTTTTGTGTGTTTGTAAAGTTTTACAATGCTTTTGTGTTTTTTATGGTAACAAAAATGGCAACTGGGACATGGGAATTTGAAAAATGTGCACTGAGAAAAGAGCAAAAAATATAAAAGGGGAAAAAAATGTGCATGTATTATTTTTTGCAGTATTGCGATTAGCTGTAACACACTGCTCACCAGCACTTATAACAACAGTCCATGCAATATGTGGCCATTCTTTAAGACTCTGGAGCCATATCTGTTGTAGTAATCTGAACCTCTGAAGGGACTTTCTGGCTGGGAATTGTTGTTGCTGCCACTGATGTAGATGGTCATCCAGTTTCCCTCTGCTGGATTGCCAGTTGTAGATGTTTTCTATGATGGGTTTTAAGATTATATAACATGGACTTTGTCCCACATGAATATTTTTTGTTTGTCCCTCCAGAGAGGGTCTTGTTACAGATTCTGCATTGCACTAGTTTTGAAGCAGCTTTTGATTCCTCATGACTTTGTGTAACAATGGGTAGTTTGGTGGGTGATTGGTAGTTATGTTCTATTCGTGAGTTCAGATGTTGAAAGTTATTTTTTGAAATTGTTGTTTTTTACAAATGTGTTGTTAAAATAAAGTTAAACCAATGTGTTGCTAAACAGCTAGACTCAAACTTTGTGTAAAATATGTCTATATATCTGTTTTACACTTTGCCATTAGTATTCATGACTACTGATGTCATTGCGACCTCCGTTGCTGTGAAGAAGGAAAATGCATTTTTGATGTAGTTATTTCGACAAATGAATACAAAGGGGACAGTTAAATTAGTATCTTACTAAATAGCTACACTGAAACTTCATGTAAAATATGTCTATATATATGTTTTACGCTTTGTCAAAAACACCCGGTATTCGCAGTGTGTCCTTGGCAATTGCACTCATAGAATCACACAGGCACTACCTATGCAATCATACAATCACCCAGGCACTACTCATGCACTTACGTAATAACCCAGACATTACACACTCACTCACAGACACATACAGCGACTCACACACCCTCTCTCAAAGTTTACAGGTTACAGTTAGTAAATAAAATTAAAAATACCTTTGAAATTCACTGAAAAAAACAAAGGTTACAGAGACGTTATAGTTAGGCTCAGGTTTCACTTGTACAAAACCAGTGAAATTCACCAGTTATAGTTAGCTGAGCTAACTATGACGCGGGCCCCCGCAATGCGCTGCTTATGACCTCACATATTACATCACTCATGACATGGTCAGTGACATCACTGATGGCATCACTGATGACATCTCAAATAACATCACTGATGACATCACGGATGATATCATCCACAGAATCTATGACGCACCCACTCACACCCCAATATAACCTTTCATACACCCACTCCTACTTTCACACTACCATTCTTGAAACCATTGACACACCCATACCAGTACTTACATATCCACTCACTGATTCATAGGTCTACACACACATCCACTCAGTCACCCATACAGCCACTCGCACACCAACTCACTCACAAATTCAGCCACTGATATATCCACTCATACACCCATACAGCCACTCACACACTGTCAGTCACCCATTGAGCTACTCACACACCTACTCAGTCACCCATAGAGTCAATCACACAGCCACTTACTCACCTATGCAGTTATACACACACCCACTCACTTATTTATACAGATACTAACACATACTTACTCACCCATACAGTCACTCACCCATACAGACACTATCACAATCCCTCACTCACCCATACAGTCATTCATATACTCCAACACTCACCTATACTGCCTTTCGCATATACAGTTGCTCACCTATATACCACTGACACATCCATTCACTCACTGACACACCCATACACACACTCAGTCACCTATACAGCTCTTCACTTATGCACTCACTAACCCATACAGCCACTGACTCACCCACTCCCTTATCCATGCAGGCAGTCACACATCCTCTCACCCAACCACACAGACACTCATACAGGTATTCAGACAGACAATCAATCACCCATACAGCCACTCAGGTACACACTTACCAACCCATACAGCCACTTACATACCAACTGACAGACTGATGCAGACATTCACACAACCTAGTCACTCTCCCATACATTCACTGAGACACCTAATCACTCACTTATACAGTCAGTCATGCATCCACTGAATCATCCATACAGGCACTTATACATCCACCGATTCACCAATACACATTGGTATATATATTTAACACTCATAAACTTTTCAAGAACACTTAGATTCACTGGATGATGTCATCAGTGATGTCATTTGAGATGTCATCATTGATGTCACTGACCTGTCATGAGTGATGTAATATGTGAGGTCATAAGCAGTGCATTGCGGGGCGCGAACTGCTGAACTTCACTGGTTTTGTATCAGTGAAACTTGAGCCTAACTATAACGTCTCTGTAACCTTTGTTTTTTTCAGTGAATATATATATATAGGTGATCAAGGTCACAGCGGTGACTGAAACGCATCAGGACAAGCTCGAGCGATTTTGAATAAACAGACGTTTTTGCACCAAAAAGGAGTCCGTACCTTTTCTTCACGCCAGAGTGTTTGGGAACTTGGTTACTGGATATATGTATATATATTCTCCCTCTGTGGCCCAGATTTGCGGGTATTGCTGGTGCTCTCTGGTGGTGTGATCCTTGTTGGCGGCAGAGATTCGCCGCAAATTATTCCAAAGGTTTTACCGTGATCCGTGATGGTAAAAGATGACCCGCACTCACGGGTGACTCTTTTTCAATTTGCTCATTTTACTCATATTAAGAGTCATACAATATGGGCAATGCCCCTTCGCGTTTCGGCCCCGCAGGGACCTTGATCATGGGATACGATGTATCTACGCCCAATCATCATTTTAAATATTTTTAGTCACTTCCGCTTGATTGCACATAGCAGTCTTACTAAGTGTAGTTTTACAACTGCACATATGCAATAAAAAGTGAAATTTCCATGAAAAGTATGATTTCTAAAACCCAGTGTTTTAGAATTGGTTAACAGTTATATCTTTTGATAATCCTTTGTCATTTCATAACGAAGCAAATTCCCAACAACATTTATCAATGTTATACTCATTACAGTTGCATTTTAGGATCAGTAGTCTTTTCTTAATTCATCTGTCGGTACCCTTATTATACATAAATTCTTACAATAAAATTTATAAAACAAAGACACTTGCAGAAAATAAAAAAAACTACAAGCTCGAAGAAAAACGCTTGATATACATATATGTATATATATAAATATATATACACATATATATATATACATACATATATATACACACACACATATATATATATATATATATATATATATACACACACATTTATACCTATGGTTTTTTCAGTGAATATATATATATATATAGGGACGTTATAGTTAGTTGGACATTTCACTCGTACAAAACCAGAGAAATGTGTCCGTTATAGTTAGTTGAGCTAACTATAACTCGCCCCCCCGCAATGCACTGCTGATGACGTCACATATTACATCATTCATGACATGGTCAGTGACATCACTGATAACATCTCAAATGACATCACTGATGACATCATCCAGTGAATGTGTGTTTCTGTAAAGTTTAAATATGTTTTATATATATATATGCCAAGGTGTATTGAAGAATGAGTGGGTGTATAAGTGTCTGAATGGATGATTTAGTAGTTGCGTGACTGACTGTATAAGTGAGTGATTAATCGTGTCTTACTGAATGCATGGGTTAGTGACTAAACTGTGTGAATGTCTGTATTAGTCTGTCAGTTGGTGTGTAAGCGGCTGCATGGGTTGGTGAGTAGCTACATGAGTGTCTTTATGGGTTATTGATTGGTTGTCTGAGTATCTGTATGAGTGCTCGAGTATCTGTGTGGGTGGGTGGGGGTGTATGACTGTGCATAGATGTGTGAGTGGGTAATTCACTGGGTGTATGGGTTCAAGAGTGCATCTGTGAAGGGCTGTAGGGGTGGGTGAGTGTGTGTATGGGTGTGTTGGTGAGTGAATGGATGTCTCAGTGGTACATGTGTGAGTAACTATATATGTGAAAGGCAGTATATGTGAGTGTTGGGGTATATAAATCACTATATGTGAGAGTGAGTGATTGTGAGAGTGGCTGTATGGATGAGTGTGTGCTTGTACCAGTGATTGTATAAGAGAGTAAGTATGTGTATGAATAAGTGAGGTGGTGTGTGTATAACTGTATAGGTGAGTAAATGGGAGTGTGAATGATTCTTTGCATGATTGACTAGGTGTGTGAGTAACTCTATGGATGAGTAGCGATGTGTGAGTGTCTGTATAGGTGTATGAGTGCAAATGATATTTAATCCTATGGCCACAGCTAGTGGAACATTGAAAAAAGTGTCAGCTAGCAAGGCTGTCTCTATTCATGAGTATTGTATACGTAATGAACCCTAGAGTGATACATGAAACAGGGCGGCTGTTTTTGAGTGGGAACATTTCTGATTCAGGGTAAATTGCAGCAGAATATGGATTTATAATGGGTTTGGAATTAGGAATGTCTTCAGGAAAAGGCCCAGTAAAACCTTATGCAAAGGTTAGTCTCCATTCTGGGTTCATTAACACATAATGGCTGGATTTGGTGCTGCTATATTATCCAGTCCAATTATCCTGGTATCCCTGCAGCAAAACTTAATTACGCTCAATGAGCCCTCAAGAGCCAATGCATTAGCCCTGAAATGCTCTGTTACATAATAATAAGGGATGCTGCGAGGATTAGTATGGTTGAGGTTTTTGATATGGTAATGCTTCAAGAGCATGTTCCCAAGATGGATATGTTAACACTAGGAATACCTCACCTTGTTAGATGGGTGGAACACATGCTGCTGGCACATTGACTAGATACAGTCAATGCCCAAATCCATTCATAGGTTTGGCACATGCTAATACTTCGTTGCATTAGGCACTTTAATACGAATTCAGACTACTGCTAATCTTTATCGCAATGTGATTTAAAAAACAGTTTTTATTAGGGCTTGGATAACAAACTTTGGGGGCTTTTTAATTTGGGAGGCTAATCTGGTCTACAGTGATGTGTTAGACCACGTGACCAGGAAGTGGAACCACCGTTCCAAGGATAGCGGTCTAGCTGCAATGAGACTAGCTTATTTAAGTGAGGGTGCTGCATCATGATGGCTGGGTTTGTCACACCCTAATACTTTGTTGCACAGGGAACTTTAATCCGAATTTAGACTGCTGCTAATCTTTATTGCACTGTCATTTAAAAAAAACTCTTTTTTTCATGGCTTGGATAACAAACTTTGGAGGCTTTTTAATTTGGGAGGCGAATCTGGTTGGCAGTGGTGTGTTACACCACGTAACCAGGAAGTGGGACAACCGTTCCACGGTTAGATGTCTAGCTGTGATGAGACTCACTTATTTAAGCGTGGGCACTGCACAGCCACCGCGCCTAAGGCAAGCCCGTCTGGTCCTTCCCAGTCAGCTCATGTCCAGTATACCAAAGCTGGATTATTGAGTCTGCGCCCCACTCCAATTAGAGCATGTGGTGCCTCCTTCAGTCTAGGCCAGGGAGATTCACACTGCGATCAGTGTTGATTATTGCCCCAGGACCCCAACACGCTAACTGCTGAAACTTGTCCTGGTTCTAGATCCTGTACCTCTTTTACGCTTATGTCACTAAACTGTAGATCACTCGCTAAGCTCAGGTTTGAATGCATGACTTTCTCGAAGATCAGATGCCAGGCGCCACTTTTCTAATAGAAACATGGCTCCACAAGGACTCTTCCCTTGATATACTACAGGCCATCCCGCAAGGTTTTTCCATTGTGAGGCAGGATAGGCTCTCTCGAAGAGGGGGTGGAATTGCAATAATCTTTAAGAAAGAATTTCAATGCTCCTTTTCTGAACTTGATATCAAAGAGCTGTGAAGCTCTAACAATTTTACTATACCAGGAGCTCTTATTTACCGCCCCCATCCCATGGGGCTGCTGCTGAACTTCTCCACTTTACCAGCGGATACCCTGCCCCCCCTTAGCCATGCGCTACTCAAATCTGTTAATATTAGGTGATTTCAATGTTTTTTTGAATGATTCTTGCTGTTCTGCTGTAAAAGCCCTGGTTGAAGAAATAGAGAGTCTCCAGCTCTCCCAGCACATCTTTACCCCCACGCATAGATTAGGGCACACGCTTGACCTAGTGTTTATCAACATGACCTGTGCCAAACTTT
Source organism: Calotriton arnoldi (assembly GCA_963921515.1). Lineage (NCBI taxonomy): Eukaryota > Metazoa > Chordata > Amphibia > Caudata > Salamandridae > Calotriton > Calotriton arnoldi. Next base: position 197,315 of record CAWUFW010004925.1, read on the forward strand.
TTCCCCCATCCCACTGATTTGGTCAGATCATCTGGCGATTCCAATCAGAAATCTTGTGCTAGGACATCAGCAAATTTTCAAATTTACTGAGAAGCACGTGAATAGGCAGTTGTCCAGTTATCTGGAGGATAACAACCTACTGCACGGGAACAAATCTGGTTTCCGGCCCTTACATAGCACCGTATCCACCCTGTTGCTGGCTTCTGATCAGCTCGTCGGATTAAAGATGAGGGGGACACTGCTGCCATCTTGATGTTGGACCTTAGGGTCGTCTTTAATACAGTGTCACACAATATTTTGCTGAAGAGGCTTTAGTATTGTGGAATCGGCGGCAATGCATTACATTGGCTGTCCTTTTTTCCTGTCAGGACGCACCTTCCAGGTCTTTCAGAAACCTTTAAAGTCCACGGTGTGTCCCCTGCAGCAGGGAGTTCCACAGGGCTCTTCACTCAGCCCAAATCTTTTCAAGTGTATGTCCGTCTTTTGGCGGAGGCTATTGAGCGACACAGGATTTTTATTATATCATACGCCGATGACACACAAATTGTCATCAATCTTTCGCAGAGCAGCGACATCATGCCTTCCTCCCTCCTTGAATGTAGAAGCAGCAGCATGGATGGAACTGTCTGAAACTTAATGCTGGAAAGACAGAGTTAGTGGTCCTAGGCAAGCACATCTGGTCCAATGCCTGGTGGCCCTGTGACCTAGGTCATCTACCCGTATCTAAGGCAAAGGTTTAAAACCTAGGCATCTGGTTTGATGCTAAACTATCTTTTAATGCGCAGATCACCACCCTGAGATCTCTGAGAAAAGTACTCCATCTCCTACCATTAGCCACCAAGAAAACTGTGATGCAGACACCTGTGATATCTAGGCTGCACTATTGCAATGTCCTATACCTGGGTGTGCCCCAGGCCCACGCCCCCAGTGGGTTCAGAACGCGGCGGCTCTGACATTGTTGAAGCTCCCTAGGTGGGCCTCTATGAGACCTGCGCACAAAAACCACACTGGCTTCCAATAAGGAATAGAGTCCTTTTTAAAAGGACTCTGTTATTGCTTTAAGGCTCTTTCCTCCCAAGGTCCTCACTACCTTCAGCAGGCTGTGAAACCCTATGAGCCCACTAGAAACTTGAGATGAGCTGAAGCTAAATGGGCCATCATTGCAAAATTCAAAAGGGCCAGAGCAAGAGGCAGTTCTTTTGGTCTCCTTGCTCCTATAGCCTGGAATACCCTACCTGTGAACTTTGGCAAGCCCCATCTGCACTCCTATTCAGGAAGAAGTTAAAGACCTGGATGTTTGGCTTACAGTGAGCTTTTCCATCAGACTGGGTAACCCCTCATCCACTGTGTCAGTACCCTAGCGCTGGGACACTGGAAACGAGTAGCTAAGCGCTTTACAAATTGTGTTATTATTATTATTGCTAGAATATCCAATCTTGGCACTGCTTCCACTGACAGATTTACCACCATTCCACTGCAGTAGGAGAAACCTGTACATCTGGCTGACTTTGCTCTCCACTGCAACCGAATGGGAAAATGCACCACTAATACTGGCATACTTCATACTTGCAAAACTCTAAATGGGATGAATCTGGAAACGTTCCATTGTGCTAAGCTTCTGAGTACCCCTTCCTTCGTCTTTACTGTCCTACCTTGCTCTCCAATGCAGTACTTGACAATTGCCCGGAAGCAACCACTCAATGTAAAGTGAGACCCTTCAAATTATCTAATTAAATATATTAATTTCTAAAATGTTGGAAAAAGCAGAAAACTAATCGTCAGCATGTATGGTTGGGAGAGAGAGAAGCATGCATACAATGACACATGCGTGGGCACAAGAGGCGCTTTTTAAGAAGATGGGCTTGGAAGAAGAGGGTGACCCAGGCTCAGCACATCCATGCAGGCACCCCTGCGGTTGGCAAGTTGTGCACCTTGTGGACGTCAGACATCTTTGTTTTGAAGGAAGTATCCATGGAGCAGAGGCCGACACTGAAGGTGTGAGGGCAGTCAACAAGGCGCGAGGCTGCACCCCTCCCTTGATGCTAGCAGGTACAGGCAGGCTCCACCATATCAAACGCGCTGATACAAACTCACAAAAGTGACTGAGTAGCTCGCGTGGGCGTCGGAGGAGCGGGAAATTGTCTGCAATTATTCTCTCACAGAATTGCGCAAGACGGCTGTGGCAACGCCGAATCCGAAGAATACAGCGATGCCTCTATTAACCACACAGAAGGAGCCGGGATGGGGGATTTCACAATTACATTTCTCTTGACTTTCCATCACGCTTCCAGACAAGCGCGCTGACGCAGCGTGACTGATTTACCAACCCGAAGAATGAAGGATCAGGCAGCGAGCGAAATACAAAGCACTATCTTAATTTTCTGGCTTTTCTCTCCTCTTTCTTTCCAATTTTCGCTCTCTCTCTTTCCTGTTAAACGTTTTCCCTCCCTCTGTCTCTTTACCTATCTTTCTCTCTGCGTCTCTTACAGTCTGTTCCACTCTTACATCAATTTCTCTGTCTCACTCCCCTTGTGCTCGCTCTGTCTTACTCTCTGTAAATTCTCTCTAAATCGTGTTTCGCTCTTGTTCTCCTTCTCTTTTACTCTACCACACTGACGTCTCATTCTCTGTTTCACTTCCCTCCCTCTGTGTCGTTCATTCTTTCTCACTCCCTTCTGTCTGTCTTTCCATCTCCTTCATTGTTTCTCTATTTGTCACACAATTCTGTCTCTCTCTCTTTCTCTTTGGCACTCCCACTCATCTTTCTCATTGATGGTGATGGGCTTACACTCCGATTTACAAAGGTTTTGCATTGGGTTTGCATTACCTTTTTGATGATGCAAAATCCTTTTTGGAACTTGCAAAGCAATACAAATTTCAATTTCCGTTGCATTGTGAAAAAAAAAAGTATTGCAAGGCAACCTTGATTTACTTTGCATCAAGGAGGCATTCCAAGGGTGTTGCATGGGCGTTCCTGTGCATCCATCCATGGATTTTGACACCAACCCATATCTACAAAGACTTGTAGGCATGGATTTGCCACAAAGTCCTGTGTTTACCTGAGGCTGACACAACGTGGAGAAATATCTTAATTTCTCCCAGTTATTTCCTCTTTTCATATGTGTTGCATCACACATACAAAGAAGAAATAATCTCAAATTATAGTTTTTTTTGTGCAGGAAGGTACCATGCCATGTACAAAAACGATCCTGATCACAATCAGACACCCTTGCATTATGGCGCAAGGGTCCCTGTGTTGGCGCTAGGCAGCATAAGGTGCACCAGCGCATGGAGAGATCAGAAATCCACCATTTGGCTGCAGATATGACTCAGTTGTGCCCTCCGCTGCTGACACAATGCAGCACAGCAACTTTGCTTCCTGGGCTGCGCTAGACCACATGTTGGTAAATCTGAACCTTTGTTTTTTGGGGTTGTCAAGGAAACTACTGCAGCAGTCAGTGTGGTGGTGGAGAGTCTAGTCCAGGATTTGTGACATAACATCATAGTTAGGTTTCAATACTGTGGTTAGCAAGTCATTCTTGTAGGTTCAGTGGTTGTATAGAGGCCTCACAAGTAAGGGTGGGCAGAGAACTCCGCTCCGCTAGCGGAGTGTGCAGAGATTTGCCTACTCCGCGCTGAGAATGCGGAGTATAGGGCAAAACTCCGACTCCGCAGCGGAGCAGAGTTAGCCAGCCCCCCCCCTCCTAAATAGGCTCCCCGCCTCCACCCTCACTAATAAAAAATATTTTAAAATTAATTTAAAAAGAAATAAACACACTTACCTGTACTGCGGCGTCCATGGGCTGCCCTCCATCTCCTTGCCGTCTCTCTTCTGCAAGCCCCCTACATCGGACGTACATCTTGCGAGAACTGTGCATGAGCGCATGTGCATTCGCATTTCTCGCAAGATGTCTCACGAGAAATGCGCATGAACATTTCTCTCAAGATGTAGGTCCGATGTAGGGGGCTTGCAGGAGAGAGACAGTGAGGAGGGCAGCCCGGGGACGCCGCAGTACAGGTAAGTGTGTTTATTTCTTTTTAAACTAATTTTTAAATATTTTTTATTAGTGGGGGTGGAGGCGGGTGGCGGAGCGGAGTTCCACAAAGTTTTTCCCCAACTCCGTGGACCTCCGCGTAGTGGCACTACGCCAGCTCCGCCCGGGGTTACTCACAAGCAAATCAACCACATTTGAGATATCAGGACTTTTGGATTAAAGTCTGTTGGTGTTTTAATTGAAATGATGCAGACATTCAGGAAGGCATAGCTTTTTCTGATGCTTCTGGATAAGGTGGATTTAGGTGTCGGAGCCTGGGTGGTCATGCTTTCTAGGCAGGCAATAGGAATGGTTAGGGAGGTTACATGAAGTTGCAAGTGGGGGTATTCTGGAGTGTGTGGTAAATAGCAGCAAAAGCAGGTGGGTGGGTGATTCATTATCAGAGGTTATGCATATCAATTTATTTGTAAAGGGCACATATGCAGACAAAAGCTGTGTGAAATCAGACCTAAATAAAGCTGAACAGCCAATGCAGCGATCCTATTCAGCAGCCGCTCCTCCGCTATGGCAGAGGAGAGTCGCCAACCTGCTAGCAGCCTCAAAACTTGAAAAATAAAATGATAATAAAACAGGTTTATTATCATTTTATTTTTCAAGTTCTAAGGGCCGATTCTGAGGGTGAGGCCATTGCAGGGGCAGCCAAGGAGGGGCGGTGGTAGGCACTGCTGTCAGTGCGCATGTGGGTTTGGCTGGCTATCTTAGGATGGCCAAACCGACATGCGCCTGAGATGTCTCCAACCTGAGCTGTGTTGCCGTGTTGGAGACAGCAGGCACAGGCTCCCAGTCTCTCTGGGAGCGCAAATCCAGGGTGCTCAAGCCAATCCTGATGCAGCTCTTATGCTGCCAGCAGCATGAGAGTCGCGTTGGGCTTGGCCGCAGAGGAGTCTGGGAGCCTGTGCTGCAGTTGAGCCAGAGAGGAGCAGAAGAGCTGCAATGCGGCAGGCAACAGGCCAGTTCTTTTTTTTCCTCATCGCCATCTCCCGCCTGCCCACCACTCTGCCCTGACACCAGCCGCTACTGATCCCATTGGCAATTATTGGTTGACTAACCATGGTTTGAGCAATTTTCTGGAAGCTAATAGACATATTTCACTTGCAAGGTAAATGTCACTAGGTGGGGCTCTGCTGAAACGCAGAATGAACAATCAGTTTATGTCAACCTTCTAGATTCAGCCTAAAAGTAGAGCTTGAGGATCTGATCAGACTGATTGGCATAAACCTTGCCACCTAAATTTGGCGGCTAGAAAGTCTAGAGATTGCTTTGTAGACTACTTTATGAACAATCGTCATGTCTTTCAACCAAATCCCACTCAGGATGGACCAACAATACAGTGATCTAAAAACCGAGTATGTTCATGTGCCACACTTACATACAACTTTATGGGTGCCTAATTTTGCATAATTGTTTTTACAAAAAAGGACTAGTTAGAGCACGAAAATTCTTGTGGGAAACGTTTTCTACTTGAATCAGTCTCCTTGCTGGTTTCCTTTTCTTTTTTTTTTAATATATTTTCTTTTTTCCTGAGCAAAGACAAGTTACAGCAATTTAGAAAAGATTAATCATAGGCATAAATACATTACGGATAGTGAATATTAAGCCAAATTGATCATAAAAATACAGTCATAGCAATTCATAAACCAATAAAAAGCTACTTCTATGGGAATATATACAAATCCTAGATACCATATACAGGAGCAAGCTGTGTCACTTAATAAAAACAGTCACAGACACAAAATCTTAAAACAAAGCTAATTCAGATCTACTGGGAGATCCAAGCTGTGAGTGGCCCCCAAATCCTATTCCCCTTGATCTTCCCCTTCCTGCCTCTTTGATCATATAACGCTGTCTCGAGCTTATAGACATGCAGGAACTGTCCTTTCCATTGCTGGAAGGTCGGTGGAAGCGGATCCAGCCAGGCAGAAGCAACACACAGCCTATAAACTGACATCGCAATAAAGATTAGCTCCTTCCCATTTCCCCTAGCTTGTTCGTCTGTTCCTAATAACATAATCTGAGGAGAGAGTGGAATATCCATCTTCAATATGTCTCATAAAAAGCCGATAATTTCCCTTGCTGTTGACTCGAGGCGAGGGCATGTGGAAAATATGTGAACCAATTCCGCTCCTTCCGCACTGCACCTGAAACACCGGGTCCCCTCCACTCCCCCCATTTTACAATTTTTGAAGGTGTTATGTACAGATCAAACAAGGTTTTATAATGCTGTGACTGTAAGCTAGCAGAACATAATATTGAGCCCCCCATTGCTAATGATTCAAGAAACAAGGTATCGGATAGCCCTAGCCTGACCTGCCACTTCAAGCTGTGTTTATCCAAATCGTCCGGGGACTCCTCCATTAGACAGCTATATAGCTGTGAAATTGAGGGGCTCTCATCCTTCGTTAATAGTTCCATTAAAGGGACCCGTGTAAAGCCTGCAGCTCCTCCAGCTTTCTTATATAAAAAGTCCCTTAATTGCAGAAATTCAAAAAAGTCCCGGGGACCAATATTGAATCTTTCCTTGACTATCTCGAAGGACGCAATATGATCTCCAGCCAACGGATCCCCTACCCTACGGAAGCCAGCCTTCCCCCACCTTACCAAACAGTCATCTTGCAGGACCCTAGGTACCTGATCATTCCTGATGAAAGGGGTATATCTGCTGAATCTGCCTATCCCAAGCCGATTCTGGATCCCGCCCAGTTCCGGAATGCTTTAATTAAGGTCTTGAATTTTGTTTTTTTAAAGTAACTAGCTTCGTAAAATTTCAGAAGGCAACCTTCCGCCCTAGCGCCTATCAGGATCTCAAATATTGATGGAACGTAGCTGGGATCGACCCCTTCCCTTACCTTATTCCTGAATAGGGGACTATAAAACTGCAGGACTGATGCCAGATAATATATCTTGAAGTTAGGGCGCCCCCACCCCCCTCTATCCCTAGGTAGACTTAAGAACGCATTGGCCCTCCTTGTTTTCCCATAGGACCAGATAAACTTGGCGACCTCCCTCTCTATTAACTTAAACCAGTCATTATGTACGGCTAGGGGTATAGTTTGAAAAATATAAAGTAACTTTGGTAAAAACATCATTTTTACTAAATTACACCTCCCCATAATTGAGAGGCTCATATTATCCCAGCGGCGAAAGTCCTTCCTAATTCTCCCCATTATAGGGGAAAGGTTTAGATCTACTATTGCCTCAACCTTTGCCGTGATGGTTATACTGAGATATATTGCTTCATTTACAATCCTACCATCAGAGGCTGTGGTAAACCTATTTATCAGAATCTGGGTCTTAGTCCTATTCAGTAAGAAGCCAGATTGAATCCCAAAATCATCGGCTATGTTTTCGACCGCCTGTAATGCTCTATCTGAGTCGGTAGTGATTACGGCCACATCATCGGCATAAGCCAATATCTTAGTGGCCCACCTCTGTACGCTTACGGGAATAATATCCTTAAAGTCTTTCAGTCGTCTAAGGAGCGGGTCTAGATATAAAGCGAACAGCAAGGGGGAGGAAGGACACCCCTGCCTTGTTCCGCTTTCAATTATAAATGGTTTAGACTCTTCTCTCATTATTCCCAGTCGGGGGGTAGGTTTAATATACATAGCCTGTATCGCTTTGATAAAAGGTGTCCCAAGGCCGTTAGCTTCCATGGTCTTCCAGAGGTATTGCCATGACACCCTATTGAAGACCTTCTCTGCATCTAAAAACGCGACCCCCATTGGTTTGGTAAGAACCTCCGTGGCATCCAGTAATGTAATTACTCGCCTGATGTGATCTGGCGTCCCCCTCCCCTGAATGAAGCCGTGTTGCCAGGCTGAGACAAGAAATGGCATTACTTTATTCAAGTGGGTGGCAAAGATTTTGGAGTACAGCTTGACATCACCATTATGAAGTGTGATAGGTCTATAAGATCCCAGTGACATAGGGTCCTTCCCTTTTTTTTTAGAAAGATAACAATGCTAGCTGTGCCCCAAGAACCTGGTGGAACTGCTCCTCCACTAACCCCCTTAATTACCTCAAGCATATCCTTACCAACCTCTTCTCTAAAGATTTTATAAAACTCGAGGGGTATGACATCTGTTCCTACCACTTTACCTGAGGGAAGGGCCTGAAGAGCTACCTGGAATTCTTCCAAAGATACATCCGCTGCTAGGGGAAGGCTCTCGTCCTGTGGGAGCCTCACTTGTGGAAATGAGCCTTTTCAGGGGCCCACTGGTGCAGGGTTCATCCTTATCTGTCCACGGGTCCTTAAACCAACAAAGAAGAAATTGGCACTGAAGCTGAAATATCAAAGAACAAGTTTATTCATCACTCATGAGTGGGACTACATCCATACAGAGCCCTCAGGAACTGTATGAGGCAGTACATTGAAGTCTCAGAACACAGGCCTTATATACAGCTTTTTCTGCACTGTAAGCTTTGAGACTCAAAAAGAGGAGGTACAGGCACACACAGAAATAGGTATTGACAAACATGGTCAGACAAGAATCACTTAGCCAGCAGAGTGGGAGGGGAAATCAAAACTGCTTACATCAGTTAAAATAGCCTGACAATTACACTCTAAGACAGGTGCATTCTAGCAGCTACAGGTCTTTCTGAGCATACATTGCTCTGGCTCAGTGCTGAAGGAGTTAACTATAGTTGACTCAGGCAGAATAAGCAGGCAACAGTGAAGACGGAAGAAGCACATGGCTAGCGCGTGGCTAACTAAAATGGCTGCTACAACCAAAATGGCTTCAGCTTATGCTAACAGCGATTTCTGTCGATTCCCACAGACGACCCTTTTAGCATTAGCTGAAGACATCTCTATGATCTAGAAGGAACATGGAAAATATCTTGCACATCTATTCTCATCAGGTTATTAATCTCCTGATCTATTACTAGTTGGGCATTTACATTTTTAGCATTTCTCTTGACAGGTGTGCATGAAGTACAGGTGGAAACACAAAGGGAACAAAGTATCGGGCCACATTGTATACATAAACAGCAGATGAAGAGGATCGCAATGAGTATACATAGAACTGTTAACAGTTTCCAGCCCCAAGTTGTGAACAGTGTCCAAAACCAGCAGGTAAAAGTCCAAGTTCCTGAATCCTGATGGATTTCAGTGGCAATTTTATGCAGCTTAGAAATTGCTTCAAAAACTGAAGGGGCGTGGTCTGGGATATAGACACAGCAACTGCTCCCAATGATGCGGCATGCTCCACCACGATCTGCCAAAACCACATCAAGAACCATCCGGTTTTGGAGCGCCACAATTCTCGCAATTTGTAGTTCTTCTGTGATGTTCCCAAGTGCCATAGCTGTTTGATTGGTTACAGCCTCTACAACATGTGTCAGGCGCCTGATCTTTCTGCTGTTTAAGGCGGCACCAACAAAGAAGAACAGTCCCAAATTGAAGTCAACATACTGTTGCAGTGCAGTATCAGTTTGATCCACCTCATCATGATTTATTGTCCTCTTAAATCTGTTTTTGGAAATGTCATTAAACAGTTTATAGTCTTTATGATAGGATGCAGGTGCCAAAAACACAGGTGGTAGCAAAAAGGACACAAAGCAGGTACCCGACCAACCAATGGGTAAGTTGTAATATCCCTTACTTCCACATATAAAATACGTATTGTGTGATGACGTAAAACTGCTATTATTTATTCCAGTAATATTTAATATCAAAGTACAATCACTTTTCCCCACAGGAATACTACCAACACTGTTTACACATAAGTCTGCTCGAGCTCTAGTAACAGCTATTACAGGGGGTCCATTACCCTTGGCAGTTCGAGTGTTTAGGAAAACATAGTGTGTAGAGGAATATTCTCGGCGATACTCTTCCATTTCCCACACAGTTCCTTCAGCTTGTGGGTCCCCTTCCTCATCAGGGTAGCAGACTTTATTTAGCTGGTAGTTTAGTCCTCCTATATCAGTTAGAGTAATATTAGCAATTTCAGAGGACCACAGCAGTGCGAACCAGGCTCAACAGGAGCCGTTATGCGAGAATGGCAGAGGAATAAAAGGCGTTCCTCCCTTCTTCTGATGAGCTGGCATCATTCCACACACCCAACAGTTGGTAATCTTCGTAGCATTATGGGTGTGATGTAACATTTGGATGAACGTGTTGTTAATATAAGACTGTCTGTGCTTTTTTTCATGATAAGGGAGAGTGAAGTAGTGGTGCTCAATGGGGACAGGAGTAGTAGCAGTCAGTAGATTTCGAGCAGGAGCTACTCCCTCTACAACCCATGATATCGTAGCAATGATGATAACAATGGAAGTAAGCCCAATGATGAACACAGCCTTTCGATCACAAACTCTTGATTTCTTCTCCGCAGGCATGTTTATCTCGACGTTGAACAACAAAGCAGATTTTCACACTAAGGTCCTGGGCAGCCGTTGGTTTCTTCACTGAGGTTGAGACGGGTATCAATACTAGAGTCCCCCCCCTTTGCTACTCAGGCTTTCACTAACCCAGGACAGTGACTCAACCAGTCTCTTTCAACAACAAAGTTTTCGGGGTCGCAGCTGATATCAAGATGTACAAGGGATCAAGTGGTCTGGGAAGACTTCCTCAGGTCCTTCAGGTGTCGCAGCTTGGCCTTTCTCGGTGTCCAGGATATCGCGGTGGTCCGTAATCACAGCTGGGCTCACTAGGTCCGGCGACACTTTCCGGCAGTGTGTTGCATGGACCCAGTTCTTCCGATTGGTCACTCGCACCGCAGTCCTGGTAGCCAAGAGCACCTGCTCAGGGCTGCGCCACCTCGGGGCTAGGGAGCTGGCTCTCTGGAAGGACTTCATCACCACGTAGTCCCCAGGCCGTAGATCATGGCCCTCACCCTGTGACCTGTCTGGAAGAGTCTCCCGAACCTGTTGATAAATAGAAAGCAAGCTGTCAGTCAACTGAGACAAATAGACATTCATCAATACACAAGGTACATCATGTATAGGGCGTGGCTTAGGAATTCCCCAAATATTCATTGGCCTTCCAAAAACCACCTCATACGGTGTGAGGCCAGATCGAGTATGTGGTATCGATCTAATGGACAGCAAAGCCAAGGGCAGTGCATCAGGCCATTTCAAAGTTGTAGAAGCCTGTATTTTGGCAAGTTTCAGTTTAATTTGGCATTGTAGTGCTCTACCAGCCCTGCTGATTGTGGATGGAAAGCAGCATGGAACTTCTGCTTAATTCCCAGTCCTTTCAGAAGATACTCAACAACTTGCCCAATGAAATGGGGTCCATTGTCACTCCACAAGACCCGACAAACGCCGAATCTGGGGAAAAACTCCTTTAGGAGCACCTTTGCTGTAGTAAGAGCTGTATTATCCTTAGTAGTGTATGCCTCTATCCATTTACTAAAGGCACAGACCACTACTAGAACATACTTCAGATTATTACAGCGTTCAAGCTGGATATAGTCCATTTGCAGAACCTCAAAAGGTGCAGTTGGTATTGCAAACCCTCCTGTTGGAGCTCGTGTTCCCTTTCCAGGATTATACTGGAGACAAATCAGAGAAGACTGGACTATCTTTTTAACTGTGCCGGCAATATCTGGATGATCCCAAACTTGCATAAGTAACTTTGTCATTGAGGATGCTCCAACATGTGCCGGCCCATGTGCCATGTGAATCATGGGGTGTAAATAGGCTGTAGGCAATTTCCACTTAGTCATTTCTTTATTCCTCCAACAGCCCTCATCATCCAGTGTTCCCTTCTTGGACCACTGGTCTAATTCATCAGCAGAGGCAGATCGCTGCATGTCCAGCTCCTCTTGCCTGGCATCATGCCAACGTTCAGCCTGTGACTTGACCACATAGATGTAGTACTTCGCTGCATTGCAGTCTCACGGGCAGTACAGTCTGCGAAGGCATTCCCTGCTCCTATTTTGTCAGTTACTTTCTTGTGGGCGCTACACTTAACAATTGCTACTTTCTTAGGATATGTCAAGGCAGTAAAGAGATTATGTACTAATTCCCCATGCACTATTTGTGTCCCGTGTGATGTAAGGAAGCCTCTTTCCTTCCAGAGTTGCCCAAAGTCATGAGCCACTTCAAAAGCATATCGGCTATCGGTGTAGATGTTAACAGACAGATCTGTGCTAAGCTCACATGCTCGTGTCAATGCTATCAACTCAGCTGCCTGAGCTGACTTCTGTGGGATGCGAGCTGTCTCAACTACCGTCTGAAGTGTTGTAATTGCATAACCAGCTGATGTCGTGCCATCAGGCAACTTCAAGCAAGACCCGTCAACCCACAATTCCCCATCAATGTCAGGAAGGGGCGTATCTTGTAGGTCAACCCGACCCTTTGTTTGTTCTTCAGTAAGGAATATACAATCATGAGACTTGTGTGACTGAGACTGAGTAGCTGGGAATGGCAATAGTGTAGCGGGATTTAAAGTCGAGCATCTTTTCAGTGTGATATGAGGGGCCAAGAGTGTTAATTCATATCCTGTCAAGCGAGCACTAGTCAAGTGTTGTGTTTTCGTCTGATTTAAAAGGGCATCGACTGAATGGGGCACTAACACAAGCAATCTGTGTGATAAGACTATTCCCTCACTCTGACGTATGGACACAGCTGTTGCCGCCACCGATCGAAAACACCCAGGCAACGCACGGGCGACTGGATCAAGGACAGCTGAGAAATATGCACAAGGACGTTGCTTATCACCGTGTGTCTGTACTAACACTGAGAGAGCGCAACCGTCCCTCTCATGTACATAAAGTGTGAAGGGCTTAGTGTAGTCTGGAGTTCCTAATACTGGTGCAGAACAAAGAGCTTCAGGTAACTGCTGGAAAGCATCCTGACATTCAGTAGTCCATGGGAGGGGCATCGGAGTGTCTTTAGTCAAAAGGGCCAACAAGGGTTTAACGATATAAGAAAAGCTAGGAATCCACTGCCTACAAAAGGAGATAAGACCAATCAATGCACGAACATCCTTCTGAGTACTGGGCACAGGCATGTCTAAAATGGCTTGAATACGGTCTGATGTGAGTGCACGTCCCTCCTTAGGCTGGCGGTGACCTAAATAGGTAACCTTCTGTCTACAATATTGCAATTTCTTCCGAGAGACTTTGTGATGATGAGATGCAAGGAATGATAGCAATGACAGTGTTCCTTCTTCACACTGTTCAGGGGTATCAGCAGCCAACAAGATGTCATCAACATATTGAATAAGAGCCCCTTTTGGTAGAGGAAAAGAATCAAGCTTTCGTTTCAATGCCTGGCTATAGATGCTAGGACTCTCTGTATACCCTTGTGGAGCTCTACAAAATCTGAAGGAACGATTATTCAAAGTGAAGCCGAACACAAAACGGCTGTCAGGATGAATAGGGATGGAGAAAAATGCATTTTTTAAATCAATTACAGTGAATGTAGTCGCAGTGGGAGGAATCATAGTAAGAAGTGTTGTGATGTCAGAAACAACCGGATATTGAGGCACTACTATCTTATTGACCTCTCGTAAGTCGATAATAAATCTATAGATTTTAGAATCAGTGTCTTTTTTCAAAATGGGAAGAATAGGGCTATTACAGGTATTGTAGGGGACTTCTTCCACAACCCCCACTCTGATCAAATCCTGAACAATGTGTATCAATGCCTCTTCCCCTTCTCGAGAGATTTTATATTGGGGCAGTCGAGGCAACGAAGCACCCTCCTTCACTTGAATGTGTACTGGTGGAATAACCATTTGACCCACATCGGTATCTGATGTATCCCACAAGGCACTAGGTAGAGATGCCAAAGCAATATCCTCTTTAATAAGGCAGGAGCTTGCAACCGTTGGATAATTATCATTTAAAATGACACGCACACCTTCTGGGAAACAACGTATTGTACCACGAAAATGTTTAAGCATATCGATACCCACAATGTTATCTGGTGTGTTAGGGGAAAGCAGAATGGACATGCAGCCGTGAATTTACCAAGACTAAATGCAAGTGGTTGTGACAGTGGGCTAAGGGAAGGTGTCCCATCGAATCCTATCGATGTTATCGTTGTGCCAGATGGGGGAGCCCTAGGAACCAATTGTTTAGATAAAGCGCTACGAGTAGCTCCTGTATCAACCAGAAAACGATCAGTAGAACCCAAGACGCGTGCATCAACATAGGGAACCCTCTGATCTACTGGGACCTCAACCGGTTCCATACCCCATCCGAGGCATTCCTATGCATAATCAGAATCCTTAGGATCATCAATCGAATAATCAGACATTTGATATTGATTTCGTCTGTCAAAAGCATTAAAAGAATTTGGATTGTGCGCAACTGCCTCAATCTAGGACGACTATCCATGCCTCCCCTATTGCCTGAGTTCCCGGGACGACCTCTCATGTTTCCTCTACCCCGCTGATACTGCTGACCTTGCAAAAGGGGGCATTCAAAACACCAATGTCCAATCTCCTTACAATAAGCACACTGATCAGAAGACAGAGTTGCTCGCGGAAAAGGGGGTACACCAGGGTGATACATCGCACGTCCACCTCTACCACCACCTCTAAATGATGGACCATAGACTTGAACCAACATAACTTTCGTCTTTAAATCCTTAACCTTTTTATCCTCCTTGCCTTTCGCTTCCAATTCCTGACGCTCATAATACTGGGCCATAGTGAAAAGGGAGACGGGGGAAGACGTAGTCCATGAACTCTCGCTGGCCTTTAGGCAACTAGCTATTTCTGGCAACATTTTCGCGACAAATTTGTCGACGAACAGATGCTTACCCGTGTCATCTGTCAACGACTGTTCACTAAAGTCATGAAATGTCTCTTCAAATCGGGTAAAGAAGTCTGAAACTGACTCATCTGCTTTCTGCTTACAAGACGCTAACATAGTCCAATCTATCTTCTTAGGGGGTGTAAGAGTTTTCAACTTAATCACGATGGCTTTGGGAAGAGCTAATATCTCCTGTTGTGGTTTCTGCGCAGGCTCCCTAGCTGCATCCTTTTCCTCCAAGTGCACCCAAGTATCACCATAAGTTGTAATATCATCTACCTTCCTAATTAATCTCCACATATCGGGGGTAAAATCAGTCCAAAAAACATGTCAATATCTGGCAGAGTCATAGTAAAGGAGCTAATAGCTCCTTCCACTTCTTCATAAAAGCGGCCGGGTTTTTCCGTGGATCAGGCAAAGCAGCTTTAAGAGCCATAACGTCTGCTCTACTCCAAGGAGTATAAACCCAATTATAGATAAAATATCCTTTTGCATCATCTGAATCTTTATCATCATTCGTGCCTGCACCCTTCGGGGAACATACAAGGGCGCAGCTTCGCGCATCGGTTTCACAGTAACTACAACATTACTAGGGTCATTATCCGGCCCCGTAGCTCCTTCTTCTCGCGCCGGGGTCTGAACTGTTTGTTCAGTTGTAACCTTAGCAGCTGCTTTTTTCTCTTCACGTAGACGGAATGTATCAATTCGCAATTTAACTACTCGCCTAATAAGGTCAGGCACCTGTGAAAGAAGAAAAGTGCCCTCACGTAATTGCTTATGATCAGAATTTATATCAGAAGGCTCTAAATCGTCAGAATGTTTTCTAAAACTAGATACTACTTCCTCCGTAAAGTGCTCGACAAAATATAACTGCTCTAAATCTTTCCACTGCTGAACCATTGCTAACATTTCTGGGGCAGAGGCACTCCCACGAGCTGCTTTATGAGCAGCGGATCTAAGAGTGGCCATGCGTTCAACAGTTAAAGTAGAGCGAGTTGTCCGCCCTTCATCCTTATCTGCATCTTTTTCTTCTGAAGAAAAATGCTCCTTTTCAGAATCGTCATTCTGAGGGGCACTAGGAAATATATACGGGGCGGGGGTCGATCTAACAAAATGCTATCATCCTGAGGTTTATTAAGTATAGGGTAAACGGGGTGCCTAACAGAGTACTGGCCAGTTACCTCTAAACGATGCTCCCTATCGTTTTTCTCTCGTATTTCCTGCATCTCTTTATCTTTTAATTCTAGTGCTTTTTGATAAATAGTCTTGCGCCATGCTTTTTCTGCTATAGCTTCTTCTTTTCTCACTCTCTCATGCACTTCTTTCTCCCACATTCGAACACAATCAAGCATATCCGGACGACTTTTATGTTGAAACACACACTGCTCTACATACTGAATCTTTTTAACATCAAATGACCCATTCACCGGCCATTGTAGATCAGGGTCCTTTTAGTGTATTTGTTCCACAGTGTACTATACATTATGGAAGAAATACCGTATTTGACATACATATGTCTGTTAGGTGTCCCCTCTGGGGAGCCGGCTGACTTTTTCTAAATCCCTTTTGGTACCACCAAGACAGCAACACAACCTGCGAAGTGTGATGGAAACAGGCATGATTATTAGTTAAATATAGTACTTATCCAACTATATCCAAAATAGAGAAAAATCTCCTCATTACCTGCCCCTTTTTATTGCAATAAAAAGAACCAAACCAAACCAAAATCTTGGCCCAGCAAATTCAAAATCAAGAGTGTCGCTTCAACGACCTTACCAAACAAAAGTCTCCAGCCTCCAACTGCCAAGCTCTTGTGCGACCTAATGGTCTCTGCAAACATGCGCCAAAGGAAGTCTCAGTCGGGACCGGCCGCCACCTGGAGGGTCAGCTCGGGAAAACCGGAAAAACACCTCGGTCTGCAAAGACAAAGTGTCTCCTCGTGCAGGGTACCTCCTCAGTAGATTCCTATTCTCCGTCAAGACCACTCCTTCGGGCAGCCGCGTCTCCGATGAGCCCCACGTGACGGGCGCCAAACTGTGGAAATGAGCCTTTTCAGGGGCCCACTGGTGCAGGGTTCTTAAACCAACAAAGAAGAAATTGGCACTGAAGCTGAAATATCAAAGAACAAGTTTATTCATCACTCATGAGTGGGACTACATCCATACAGAGCCCTCAGGAACTGTATGAGGCAGTACATTGAAGTCTCAGAACACAGGCCTTATATACAGCTTTTTCTGCACTGTAAGCATTGAGACTCAAAAAGAGGAGGTACAGGCACACACAGAAATAGGTATTGACAAACATGGTCAGACAAGAATCACTTAGCCAGCAGAGTGGGAGGGGAAACCAAAACTGCTTACATCAGTTAAAATAGCCTGACAGTTACACTCTAAGACAGGTGCATTCTAGCAGCTACAGGTCTTTCTGAGCATACATTGCTCTGGCTCAGTGTTGAAGGAGTTAACTATAGTTGATGACTCAGGCAGAATAGAAAAGCAGGCAACAGTGAAGACGGAAGAAGCACATGGCTAGCACGTGGCTAACTAAAATGGCTGCTACAACCAAAATGGCTTCAGCTTATGCTAACAGCGATTTCTGTCGATTCCCACACACTGATGGTGCGAATACCAGTTGTTCCCCTGTTCTATCATAATCCCCTACCTGAGGGGCCTTGTAGAGTTGTTCATAGAATTCCCTAAAAGCTTCCCTAATCTTGGCTGGTTCCGAGACGTTACCCCCTGCATATTCTTTACCTGCCTTATGTGCCCCATAG
Source organism: Calotriton arnoldi (assembly GCA_963921515.1). Classification (NCBI taxonomy): domain Eukaryota; kingdom Metazoa; phylum Chordata; class Amphibia; order Caudata; family Salamandridae; genus Calotriton; species Calotriton arnoldi. The sequence goes on from CAWUFW010004925.1 coordinate 214,852, forward strand.
TTATCTGTTGTCTAGCCCTAACAGCTAGGTATCGACCCACACTCTCACTATACTAGTAGCACTCCTGTCTTTTTGCCATATACTTCCCTGCAGTTTTCTCTGTGTTGAAGTCATCAAGAGATGATTTTGTAATGGCAATTGCGTTCAGTGTTGGAGAGATATTGCCTACCGAGGCCAACCTACAAATTAACTCGGTCTCTAAACCCCCAAGTCTATGATAGAGTGCTTTTAGCCTTCCTGCCTCTCTTTTTTGTTTACCCACACTGTACCGCAGGGTCTCCCCTCTTGCTGCTGCCTTGAATGCATCCCACGTCATCCCTATGGGAGCACTACCCCTGTTAATATTCATAAATTCCGTGATCCAACCCTTCATGTGCTTGACATACTCCTGATCAGATAAGAGTGCATTTTCAAATGTCCAGCTCCTAAATTGCCTTGTTAACCCTGTGATTGAAACTTCCAGTACAACAGGGTTATGATCTGACATAACCTTGGGGAATATCTCTATCCTAGCCTCCTTAAGTAAAGCTGGTGACACCAAGAAATAGTTCAACCTTGCAAACTTTCTGTGTGGAGCCGAATAATAGGTATAGCCAGGATCCTGGTGTGTCAAACTTGGCCAGGCATCCACCAAGACAATATCTTTTAATAAATTATCTAGGGAACGCATAGTTCGCGGTTTGCGACTCGTACTGGCAGCACTGGCCCCCTCGGAGACTATTCTAGACTATTCTAGACCCATTTATATTTAAATCCCCACATACTACATAGGGTGCCAGCCAGGAAGGTAGTTCAGTAGCTAAAAAATCTAATACCCCAGGGTCATCCAAAACCGGAGCAAACACTGAGCAAAGCGTGAGAACAACGTCCCCTATTCTGCATTCTAGTATCACCCATCTACCATCTTTATCCACTAGTTTTCTCCCTAGTGTGACACTATCACCTTTCATTAATATCGCTACCCCCTTACTCTTAACTTCCTGCGTAGTATGACAGACATCCTTCAGACCTAATGCATTCAGAAGGTTACTATCATTCCGGGCTACGTGTGTTTCCTGTAAGCAGTACACTTCTGCCCTCAAGACCTTTAATTTTTCTTGTACTTTCCTCCTTTTAGCATTATCATTCAGCCCATAGATATTAATGGTAGCGATGCGAAGTTTAGCCATTATCTTGCGTCGTTTCGCCTTTCGATTTTCCCAGCCATAGTATAGACTATATCTTGCAAACAACAACTCCCCCATCTATTTCCATATGGATGCTGAATTCTATGAATAAAAGCCGTCAGAATCTTCAAACAAGAATATAAATTTTGCTGTAACTTAACTATCATCTCGAGTGTGTTTAAACTTATCCGTCCAACCCCCCCCTTTGCCCTCCCCCACCCCCATGCCTCCATATTGAAAGCAGTCAGACCTACCAGGTCTGTGTGATGTTGATGGCATTGGACCCCACGAGCTCCCTGCCCTGTGTCCCCCCTGCTGCCCCCCTCCCAATGTGCAAAATTTGTGCCTGCTAACTAAAGTTAACAAATTCACATCCCAGAAATACCACTCTGTCCCCTGGGAAAGAAAGAAAAAGAAAGAGAAAATAATAATACCAAAACGTTTAGAGGAGATTCCCTTGTAGATAACCCCCCAGAGATAACAAGGCTCACTAACTTTTTTTCTTTTCTAATAGAGCCTGATCCAAATACTCCCTGGCTTTTATCTCAGAGGTGAAGAACTTAACAGCCCCTCTTACTATCTTTTTCAGCCTGGCTGGTGCAAGCAGAAAAGCCTCATAGCCAGCCTCCTGATAAGGCTTGATTGCCTGCCGCAAACGCCATCTACGTTCTACCGTTATGTGACAGAAATCAGGACGTACAAAGAAAGAAATCGCCTTATACTGCCTTTTAGCGTCTGGTCGGGCTTTTTCAAATATAGCCTGTCTCAGCATAAAATTATCAAAAAACACCAGGATGGCTCTTGTTATGTTATGTTATGTTAAGCTGATTTATAAAGCGCGCGGCTGCCCCAGCAAAGGGGCGTCCCGGCGCTGAAACCAGATTAGCGCAGCTGGTAACAACAGAACACCTTATAGCGAAGGGAACAGAAACGTTTTAGTAGCTTTACGGAAGGGCAGATAAAGCTTTAGGCTGCAGATGGAAATAGGAAGGGAATTCCAGAGTCTAGAAGCCAGCACCCGGAAGGAGCGGCCACCAGCACGAGCCCTCCTCACCCTGGGGACAATCACAAAATTCTGTTCCATAGAGCGGAGTTGGCGGGAGGGGGTGTAGAAAGAGTGCAGGTTTGACAGAATACTAGGCGATGAAGAGTTGAGGATTTTAAAGGTAATGCAGAGGGCCTTGAATTCCACACGCCTGGCAACAGGCAGCCAATGAAGGCGGCGTATTGCATTCGAGATAGAACACCACCTTGGCAAGCCAAGGAGCGCTCGGGCCGCTGCATTCTGGACCCTTTGTAGTCTGACAATCTCAGCCTGATTGGCCCCGATGTAAAGGGAGCTGGCATAGTCCAGTCTGGACAGAATCAAGGCCTGGACGACAACCTGCCTGACTGAAGGGTCGAAGAAGCCCAGCAGAGGTTTAAGCCCCCGCAGTAGCCCGAAGCACGTCCCTGCCACCTTCTTAGTTTGAGTTCTGAAGTTAAGGGCAGTGTCAAGCCAGACCCCCAGGTTTTTTACCGCCTGTTTAGGAGCGGGTGCCGACCCCAGTGTGGCGGGCCACCAGTGCTCACACCACAACTCTGAGTCTCTCACCACTAACAAAACCTCAGACTTACTAGCATTGAGCTGTAGACAGTTGGCATTCATCCACCCCGAGACAGCCTCGAGATCGCTGTGAAACTTGCACGCGTCTCGAGTAGTGTCATCGGTGAGAGTGACTATCAACTGGGCATCGTCTGCATACGACACCACTGTGAGCCCTCTGTTTTTTGCCACCGTTGCCAGTGGTTGCACATACAGGTTGAACAGGGTGGGGCTCAAAGCCGAATCCTGAGGAACCCCCTGCTTGATGGCATAGACTCTGGACGAAAAAGGAGGGGCGGTCAACTGGAAGGTCCTCCTAGAAAGAAAGGAGGCAAACCAATCCAGGGCGCCATCCGCTATGCCTACCTCCTCCAAGCGCCTGAGCAGAATCTGGTGGGAGACCGTGTCGAACGTGGCACTGAGACTGGCGTCTAGGGCCATTCTCAGATGTTCGGTGACAGCAAGAAGAGCAGATTCTGTGCTGTGACCAGGACGGAATCCATTCTGAGATGGGTCTATGAGATTGTTTGCCTCCAGATACTCCGTCAGGATAGTTTTAACGTGAACCTCAGAAATTTTTGAGACCCAGGGCAGGAGGGAGATGGGGCGGAAACTCTCCAGTTCTTGTTTGAGTTTTATCTCTGCCAGGCTGTGTACTATGGTAGCGAGTAAATGGGAACCGATGGACCCTCTGAACTTCCCGTTCCCAATTCCAACCTGTGAGGTCCGGGAAGGCTTCCTTGAGTAGATCCAGGGTAAAGGCGTGAATGTCCCCCCTTCAAGACCCTCCTCTATACCAAGAAAGCGAAGGTTATTTCTCCTTAGGCGATTTTCCATGTCCTCTAGCTTCCACATGACATCCGTTAGCTGGGCTTCGTGAGCGCTTGTCTGCTCTCTCACAGCAGAAAGGTCAGTCTCTACAGCAACTGTTCTTTCCTCCATACTATTAAGCCGCTCACCAATCTCGGTACATGCTTTCCTTACTTTTTGGATCTCGCCTTCAAGTTTTTTAGTGGCTTGTCTTGCTCTTTTCCCATCTGCCTGAGTCTCTGCACGATGTTCCTTGATTGATTCTAATATCAGACCTAGAGCAGGGTCTATGTTAGCTGCCCCCCCATCATGCTGGTTATGTTGGTGACTTCCCGGCTGATCAGTACCTTCCTCCAATGATCCCAGCATCCTGGTGTGGGAGTAGTCCCACTTCAATCTCGTGCCTGTATTATGCCTCCCCCTATTTGGAGGGTCAGTGTGGCCTTTGGATGCTTTCGAACTCCTCCGGTGCCTATGACGTTTGAGAGCAGTCTCGGGCGCTTCCAATGTACTAGACCCAGATGTTGTCACATAATCCTCTACTTCGCTGTTGCTGGAACTGGTGATGCCTGAGTAGGAATCCTCTGAGGGAAAAAAATGTATCTGTCCCATCTGATGTGGCATCCATGGGGAGGTGTGCTGTGTTCCCTACCGTAGAGCCACAAATCAAAGCCGATTGGTGATTCATCTGTGTATCAGGTAAGTTCTTATGTACCTCCTGGGTCGGCTCACTAGGAATCTCTTCCCTTCTTTCCTGAGCGAGGGTAGGCTGCGAGAGAGATCCAGCATCTGACACCATGATCTCTATCTGTTGTTTGTCCACAATTACTGAGATGGGCTCCTTGACTCTGGGAGCCCTTTGCTTAGTTTTCTCTGAGTCTGACTCAGACAGTTGTTCTTGTACCGTACAGCTCATCCCCACTTCTTTAATTTTGAAGAAATCTGTTATGGCTGCCTGAGGAGGGATGGCAGGGTTGGATAAATTAGGTGGGGTTGATAAGGGAACCATGCTATCTCCCTCAGGGGATAGAGTCAATTCTTCTACTGATTTAGCCAGCAACGTTTTCCTCACCATGCCTTGTTGTTTCTCCATTAAATTTCTTTTCTTCCCTGCGCCTGTGCTTTCATGCCTATTTTTGACAGTACTAGGCTTACCTGCATTCTCATTTTTAGTATCTAGGGGAGACTCTTGTCTCACCCCCTGTAGTTGTGTTACAGTCCGCGCTGCTAGCTCCCTGGCTTGCTTACTGGCCTTTAGAGGCATCCCCGTGTTTCCCTCCAGCAAAGGGCTGAGTCCCGCTTCCTTCACACTCCAGGTGAATCTCAGTTTCTTTACAGCGTGACACACCCACTCTCGCAGAGGGTCACTAACTGAGCAGGAAAGCCTCACAGTCAGCGTGTATAGTGCTGCCGGGCTACTCCTTCTCCCGCCTCCTCTCTGTGCCTCCTCTGCTCCCGGGGCAGCTCCGCCGTAGAGGACCTCACTCGCGATCAGCGGGAGTCCCGTCCGCGCTGCCAGCCAAGGAATCATCCGTGAGTGCGTAGCGTAGCACACAGCCGCCGATCTAGAAGCCGACAACCGCAACCGCCGGCATCCGTCAGCACAAATCCGCCAGCTCCAACACAGGTAAGGCGATGAGAGACGTTAGGGCAGAAGCTCTATCGCGGCGATCCTACACAATCGCCATCTTGCTTTCCCAGTCCTTGCTGGTTTCCCTTATGACGTTTATATGTGAAGTAACCCCTTCTAATCAACTGTCAGGCCAGCTACCGCAAAGTGGATTTCACAAAAATGTAAATAATTTTTGAGAAGTTTCCTGAATATTGCAGAATGTCAAAATTTTGCATACCCATAGCTGACTTCCACCACAAGGCTATAATCAGTTAGCCAGACCTGCAGTATTCTGGGTAGACTTTCCCAATATACAATGAGAGAGCCCAAAAGCCAATTTGCTGTCAATTGGTTGATGGATTCATTTATTTTATGGACACGTACGAATTAAACAGAAAGAGCGATACTAAAGCCATGTACAGGACACTTGAGCTCAGCCCTTTAGCCTTGGAGGTGAACTGAGGAAGAACGACTGAGTATTGTGGGCCACAATTTAAGAAGCATCCCACACACACAGCCCCAGCCATGGTGTTAACAAAGATGGAGGTACCCATGGGTTTGAAGTCTGGTGAGAAATCTGTTAGCATCAGTGCTGACACCATGACCATCAACAAACCTTTGAATGTCATCTTGCAGAGAAAGCAAAGTTAGTTTGGCACTGTACCTTTTTAGGAGCAAAACTAGAAAAAAATAAGTCAATTTTCCTTTTGTGCAAATTTTAGCAGCTTCTTGAAAATTTTAAATAAACAAATAAAACAGAAAATAGACCAAAATTACTCAAGTCACCATCGATCAATGACGGTTTCTTAAGCGAGGGTTTAGAATGGCTGACTTTTAGGATGATGTTTTACACGAGAACTGATATAAAGTGTTATTTTAAGGAATTTCGTCAAGGTTTTAAGAAGCTGGGCAGTGGCAGCTATTCTTAGGCAAGGGCTACATATAGGTATGCTGTGGAGCAGCGTTTTCCAAACTGTGGGTCTCGACCCACTGGTGGGTCACCAGCCCATTTCTGGTGGGTCAGGAAAGAGCAATAAATAAATATTTATTTACTTATTTATTTATAGAGCACTAACAATCATCCCGAAGGATATCACGGCGCTAGATAGCAAGACTTCGTCGTACAGCTGCCAGCGGGAGTAAAGATCTGTCAAATATTAGGTCTTGGGAAACGGATAAGTTTTAAGTTTTTTCCTAAAAACTAAATAGTCTGCCGTAAGGCGTAGGTCTTGAGGTAGTTCGTTCCACTTCTTTGCTGCCAAATATGAGAATGAGCGTCCTCCTGCCCTCACTTTCCTTATACGCTTTATCCTGGCCTGCGCTTGATGGAGTGACGGTAGGCACCTCGTGGGAACGTAGAATTCAATTTTATTCTGTAAAATTCTTGGTCCACTACAGTGCAGTGCCTTATGTGCCTGACTGAGTAGCTTAAACACTGCTCTTTGTCGCATGGGTAGCCAGTGGAGATGTTTCATGCACATCGATGCTGAACTCAGTCTGCTTTTATTGCACACCAGTTTGGCTGCAGCATTTTGTAGCACCTGTAGGCTTGCAAAGAGGTAGTCTGCCATGCCTACGAACAGAGCATTGCCATAATCTAGCTTGCTGATGAGCAGGGCCTGTGTAACTGTTCTTCTTCATTCCAGTGGGATCCAGGGAAAGAGTCTTCTTAACAATTTCAGAGTTGCAAAGCCCCTTCCACACAGGGCCTTCACATGGTCCTTCATGGAAAGGGTATTATCAATGAGGATGCCTAAGTTTTTAGCACATTGCTTGGGTGCTGGGGCATCGCCCAGGGCTTGTGGCCACCAGGTGTCATCCCAAATCAAGTTGGCTCCTCCGAAGAGCAGGATTTCTGATTTCCCTGCATTTAATTTCAGGCAATGTTCTGACATCCATTGTGCCATCTCTGCGAGGCAGTTTTTCAATTTTGCTTTGGTGTCATCATGCCTTTCCTCAAGCGCTACAATCAACTGAGTATCGTCCGCATAGGAGCAGATGCTGAGGCCCCATTTTTTACTAATTTTCGCTAAAGATGACACGTATGCGTTAAAAAGTGTAGGGCTCAGGGACGCTCCCTGCGGCACGCCACAGCTGATGGCCCTAGATTTAGAAAAGAAATGGCCCAGTTGTACCGTTTGTGTTCTGTTACTCAGAAACGAGCTGAGCCACTGTAGGGCTTTGGCATGGATTCCTTTATCATGCAGGATTTCCAGCAGTTGATTGTGCGAGACCGTGTCGAACGCTGCCGACAGGTCCAGTAATATCAGGGCTACAGCTCCCCCCTGATCGCTCAGAGATCTGATGTTATCTAGGACAGCCAGAAGCGTTGCCTCCGTGCTATTGGTAGCCCTGAAGCCGGTTTGTGAGGGGTCTAATAGATCAATGAACTCTAAATAGTTGGATAATTGTCTATTTACCAACCTCTCCAAAACTTTGGAGAGGTATGGGTGTTGAGAGATCGGCCGATAGTTTTCAGGGTTGTGCACATCTGTTCCTGCTTTCTTCAACAGGGGGGTCACTACCGCCTGCTTCCAGGCCTCAGGAAAGGCAGCAGAGTTAAGAGAGTGGTTAAGTAGCTGAGTGACATAAGGACATAATACTGCTGAGGTCCGAGGAAAGATAAAGTGAGGGCAGGGGTCTAAGGGAGATCCTGATTTCACTTCCCCCATCGCTTTTAGGACCTCGTCCTCTGTAAGAGGGGAGAAGTTATCCATGCTAGATGGAGCAGCTGGGTGAGGAGTCCAGTGTTCCCAATTAGTTGAATCTGCCGTGTTGTTTGGGCTGAAGGAAGAATAGATTTTGCTGATTTTATCAGAGAAAAATCTACTGATTTTTTCGCAAGCTTCTTCTGAGGGGGGCAGTGTTTGGGACATACTCGCAGGTTTACTAAGTTCCCTTACTATTTTATACAGCTCATTTGCTGAGTTACAATTCTCGTTAATTCGTTGCACATAGTAGGTCTTCTTAGCCTTTCTAATGGCGTTATTATAGGTCCTAAGCTCAGACTTGTACCTTAACCTGTCAGATTCCTGCTTGGACTGTCTCCATTGGTGTTCGGTCATTTTACACTTTCTTTTAAGTGCCCTCAGGTCGGATGTGTACCACTTCTCAGAGTGGGGTCTTTTTGTCGACTTAGGTTTTAACTTGGAGGCGCATAGGTCCAACACTTTTGTGATTTCCGTTTCAAGGTTACCTGCTCCCATGTTCACAGGGAAAGCACTCAGAGACTTCATGTTATCGGGGGTGAAGTGGGCCTGAAAGGAGTCTTGGGTAACTAGCCTCCAGGCTCTATTAGCCACCTGCGAAGGTTTGCCCAATTTTACTGATTTTGCCGGTAAACTGAATGAGAGGGATATAAGAGAGTGATCTGTCCAGGATAGAGGTTTTATTTCTTGGATAAGTGTGGATTCAATATTAGAGAATAATAGATCTAGTGTGTGCCCAGCAATATGTGTGGGCCCCTTGATCCACTGCTTAAGTTGGAGAATTTGCATATCACTTTCCAAGTGTGTTGCTGCAGGGTTGTTCGCCTTCTCAAAGTGGACGTTAAAGTCCCCTATTACAAGGTAGTTCTTATATTTCAGACAGGCAGTGTTAGAACTGGGGGTCTCTAGTTGGCAATGGTATACACCTTTGTCCAATAAGGGACCCTTGCTTCTAAGTCAGGGAAAGGGGATTACACTCCTGGATAACCCTTGCTCACCCCCATGGTAGCTTGGCACGAGCAGACAGGCTTATCTCAGAGGCAGTGTGTTAAGCATTTGTGAACACATACAGTAATACAGTGAAAACACTACAGATGGACACAACACAGGTTTTATAAAAATAAGTATTCTTTATCTAGACTTAACCCCTTCGATGCTTATGACGAGCTGGACTCGTCATGGCACACAGTGGTCGTGTGCTCATGACGAGTCCAGCTCGTCATAAGACCCACCCACGGGGGAAGCGCTGGCGCTCCCACCGTGGGAATCTGATCGCTGTTTTTTTTGGGGGAAGGCAGGGGAAGGGCTTCCCCTGCCTTCCCCCGCACCCTCCCCCCCCCTCAATGACGTCAGCGCGCGTGGCGCGCTGACGTCATTGGGGGTTTCCCTTTGTTCCCCGACGCGCTGGAAGCCATTTGCTTCCAGCGCGTCGGGGAATAAGGTGAGTTTTGGCTCCGGGGAGCAGGGGTTTGAAACAAAAGAGGCATCGAGGGAAAGGAAAGGGTTTTCCTTTCCCCCGATGCCTCTTTTGTGCATTCCTGCTGCACGATCATGCGATCGTGCAGCAGGAATGCCCACTAGACACCAGGGAATTTTTTTTTTTTTAAATAACATGAAAATACTGTTTTGGGGAGCGGCCCCTTGGGCAAGGGTCGCTCCCCTTTTGGGGGCCATATGTTTTGGTGCTCTGCCCCCTGGGGGGCAGGTTTTTATATAGCGCGGGCTTTACCCGAAGGTGTCAGAGCGCTTCACAATAGTGTAAGCCTACTACAAAAGCAAGCGTTACATTACATGAGGAAAAAGTGACAATTGTGCAAATAAAACAAGATACACAAAGAGGTATGCGTTACAAGAGGAAAAAGTGTCTGTTGGAAAACGAGGCAGTATCTGTGAGGCCTGCACAAATAACATGACTACATTTGTCCTTCACTGGGAACCAAACACCCAATTGTAGCGCCTGACTCTCAGAGGGTAGCGTTGCAGAGCAGTCTGAGGCTTTACTCAAGGGAGGTGGTGTGGGCTAGTAATCGCCATTTGCAGGTGCGCAGAAAGAACACTCAATAATTGATTGTCCAGCCTGTACTTTGCTTTATAAAAGTAAGAGTACATTTATTAAACACACACACTACTCAATACTATGCACCAATTTACAAATATACATAAGCTGTTGGAATTACTTTGTGACAATGCATAACATCTCCACCCCTCCCTCAGGGGGGGGTGGTGTCTAGTACCACCGCTCCCATGTATGCACCTCATCTTGCCCCCTAATGCAGTGTGTTGAGCATAACCTGGAGCGAGGGCCCTGCGCACTGGCACCATCCCAGTGGCGACCTACCCCATTACCTCAACACGCATTAAAAATAGGTTCACCTGCCCTAGTGACACATAACCCTGACTGAGCATCTTATATTGACCATACAGTATGCACCCCTACATATTCAGGGCTAACAGTCTGGGTTGTTCCTCACTTAAGCGCAGCAGCAAAAATACATGTTTATGCACACTTTAGAATGACAGTACTCATCACCTCTGTTGGACATTAGAATGCATTGCAATTACAGCCCCTAAAGGCATCACAGATGAAATCACAGGGTTATGCCTATAAAGCCAGACACCCTAGCAGGCGTGTCTGGCAACCTAACCCCACTTGGCTTATGACCTCTCCTTACACATGTGACTTACAGTCCCTTTAAAAGAAGTACTCCTGGCAACTACACTTCTCTTGCAGTGCACCACCTCACCTTAAAAGGAATCACAAGTAAAAGCATGGGATTACGTAAATGCCGCCAGATCCCCTAGCAGGAAGATCCAGCAACATAACTCCATTAAGCTTCACATCACTTTAAACCAGCACTTCACTTTACACATGTGACTTTCAGTCCACCTAAAAAGGAATAATCAGGTTAAATGCATTTCTGGTGCAATTACACCTCTCTGCTCTAGAGGATGCCCTTCTCCAGCCAACTCTAACTCAGCCTTTCACTCCTTGAGACACTTCTTCATTCACCTTCAGCTGTAGAACAAAAGTTCCAGCCTAGAAAATGTTAAATGCTGACTGAGCCCTTGAGGGGTTATCCTTTGGAAGTCCCCATGAGACTTAGTGTGGACTTTTCTGTGGTGCTGGGGGCAGACTGCCTTCCTCCTGCAGCTCCCCCTGCACTCAAGCACATGGTTGGTGGTGACCCCGTCCTCCTGGGGCCACCAGAAGCGAAGAAAAATGCTGTTTTCTCCTTGCAGGCCGGTCCTGGCCTGCAAGGCATTGTGGGTACTGCCGCATATTGTAGTAGCGGCTCCCCCGCTGCTTCGGAGGGAGCCGCAGTCGCGCTGCGGCTTCGCCGCCTCTCTGCAGGCTCGGTGGGGGGCCCGGTCCCAACCGGACCCCCAGGTACGTCTTGCGGCGCGGGGAGCCCACCCCCGGCCGCCTTGCCAGCTTTCAGGGGCCCGGTCCCACCCGGGCCCCTCCTTTCTCTGCCGGGGTCCCGGTCCCACCCGGGACCCCTCGCACTGCCTGCTGCTTCTCCAGGGGGGGCCCCGGTCCCACCCGGGACCCCCGCAAGGCCACTCGATGGAGGGCAGCTTGGGGAGCCCACCCCCGGCTGCCCTCGCCGGCTCGCCGGCTCCCCGCCCGGCCCGCACACTCGCGTGCGGCCGCGGGAGCCGGCCAGGCATTTTTGGGCCGCTCGCTTCAGCGGGCGGGCACACACCTCTCTGCCGGCTCTTCCGGCCCCCGCATCTTCCTCTTCGGGGCCCGGGGATGGGATCCCGGGCCCCCGGACCTCCTCAGGGGGGCGTGACGGCGCTCCCCCTGCAGCACTCTTCAGCAGGGGCCAGGGTGGGCTCCTGGCGCCCCGCTGGGCGGATCTTCACGGGGAGCGCGACGGCGCTCCCCGGATTTTCCTTCTTCGCCGGGGGCCAGGGTGGGCTCCTGGCGCCCCGGAGGGCACAACCTTCACGGGGAGCACGACGGCGCTCCCCGGCTTTGCTTCGGGGCCCGGGGATGGGCTCCCGGGCCCCCTTGGACAAATCATCGCGGGGGGCGCGACAGCGCTCCCCCGCCTTTCCCTTCTTCCGGGGGCAGCCCCCGGGACCTGACCCACCCCGGGGGCTCATGCAAGACCGGCGGCGGAGCCCCACGTGCTTCGTCGGTCTTCTTGGGGGTCAAAGGTCGCTCACCTTCTGGGGGCCATATCTCAGCCCCTGGGGGTCCGATCTGCCCCATTTTCACGTCTTCTTGCTCCTGGTGGCCAGCCCCAGCCACTGGGAACACTCTCCTTCGCCCTCGGGGCTCCTGAGAGGGGGGATTCGGCAGGGAGCTGTCTTCACTGGCTCCCTGCGCCAGCCTTTCGCCTGTCTCCCCTCCTTGGCCGCTCTTCTCCCTGCGCAGAGGCCCCTGCTTCTGCGCACCGGTCCTGGGCTCTTCTTCTGGCGCTGTTAGGGGCCTGGGGGATAAGTCAGGGGGTACCTCCTTCCAACTGCCCATTGCCAGGCTCCAGCACCTTCCGCCTCAGCAGACCACACCCCAGAGAGAGCTTGGTGGAGAGGTGTGGTGCAGCGGCCAGGGCAGCTGACTTCAGAGCACAGGGTTCACGGTTCGATCCCCGACTCTGGCGGCAGCTCAGCTCAGCACCATGTGACTCTGGGCAATAGCTCACTTAATTTCCACTCCGGCCCCCAGCGCCTTGAGACCCGTAAGGGTGAGTAGCTGCGCTATATAAAAACGGACTTACTTCCATTTCTCTTCCTGTGCAAGCACTTTTTAAAAGTTGAGTAGGGGGCTGGCAGGAAGTCTCTGTTGGTCCTATCAAACAGCGACACATCACTTCCCTGCTCCCTCCTCCTTGACCAGCCTCTGGGTTTGTTCAAAATGGCGTCGTCCAGGGTCTCTGGCCACATGGTCTCTGAAACAAGACCCTTTCCCCAGTGCTGCCTTCACCTTGGTTCAGCTTGGTGCCTGGCACCCAGTGACAGCTGCTGATGGATTAGCCTGTAGCCCCACCTATCTTCTCTCCTTGGAGGGAAGATCTTCGCTCTGGGAAGAAAGGTCCTTAATCTAACCTGCCAGGGCCAGACCCCAGCCAGGGACTCAGAGAAATATGACATTTCTGGATGACCCAAAATCAGTACAAATATGACTTTGGACTCTGAAGAATACTTCTTTTCACTCCGCTACCGTGGACTTTAGTGCGTGTCTGGAATCTGTAGGCCTTATGGAAGTTAATCTAGCACATGGGCTACACATCCCCATAGGGGAATAATGAAGTGAAAAACACAGTAAAGCACACTGCCTTTCCCTGGCATGTTCCTTCCTAGTGTATAAGGCCTATTCCGTGTCACCACCCAATTCTGCATAAGTCCTGCCACATCATTCACTTTGTAGCTGCTCCTGGACTGCGCACGCCAAGAATCTCCCCTGCGCAGCCCCATACACGTGTGCACACGCATGTACACCTGTGTCTGCATGTAACCAGCCCGGTGCCCCTTACTCCAGCTGCTGCGCAGCGGCCTAGTCAAGCTAGGGGGACACCAGTAAAATCCACATGCAGTCTCTTTCATCATGAGTTCACTGTGGATGAGTCCCAATTTATGAGGCTCTCCCACAGTAAAACCTCAACACCTAGGTGCTCAAAAAGCGAAAAATCCGGGCGGCCCATAGTGTCAGAACCACCTTCTAACAGTGACAGGTGTGCATGATACATGAGATACAAAAGACAAATAGAGGTATAATACTGCAATAAGTGGCAGTCACTCAGAACACACTGGGAAGGCACTTCTATAGGCATGGAGTACAGAATTTCCTATAGTGGAAGAACTTCCTTGAGGGAGTAGAGAGGGCGTGAATTAAACAGGAGACTTAAAATGAAGGGTACACAAATCCAACACAGCATGCAAGGGTGAGGAATGTACAGGAAAAAGTACAAATTTACAATGAAGAGCGAACTTCCTAGAGGGGGCTGAGAGTGAAAGTATTAGTTCTGAAAGTGTCTTTGGAAGAGAAGAGATTTGAGGTCAGCTTTGAAGATCCGGGTAGAGGAGGTGGCACGGAGCAATGGGGGAAGCAAGTTCCAGATTCTCACCGGATTGCGCCCTCGATCTTTCCCTTTTGAAGACGGGGGGCTCAAGCAGAAGGTTTTCCGCATTGCGAGAAGGGCGAGAGCCACCGGACAATTTCAATTTATTTGCCAGGTAACGAGGGGAGGATGTGTATAACGCTTTGTGTGTGATGCAGGCAGTTTTGTAAATAGATCTTGCCTCGATCGGAAGCCATCGAAGAGAGGACAGGATAGGAGTGACGTGGTCGCTTCGTTTAGACCCTGAAATGAAGCGAGCTGCTGAATGGAGGATGGATTTGAGAGGGGAGAGGTGGGATTTGGGTAGGCCCGTCAGAAGAGAATTGCAATAATCCAGTCTTTCTCCGGGAAGAACCGACGGATCCCCCATAGAAGGCGCAACTGGTAACGTGCGTTCTTAGCAATAGAGTTGATGTGGGAGATTAGGTTGAGTCTTTTGTCAAGAATGACACCTAGGGATTTAGCGCTGTCGACAATGATGGGTTTGTTGTTGAGTAGGTTCAGCTGATCCATCCAAGATTTAACAGGAGGAGGTGAGAGAGAGGTAGAGAGGAGGAGGAATTCAGTTTTGGCGGGATTCAGAATGAGTTGGTGAGCTAACATCCAGTTGTGAATAGAGTTGAGAGTAGAGTTGAGTAGTGAGAGATTGTGTGCGGAAGATAAAGGTATCTTCCCACTAGTCCACCAGGCATTTATTTGTGGAGAGTGACCCCTTGGGCAAGGGTCACTCTCCTTTGGGGGCAATATTTGTGGCTGTGTCTGCCCCCCAGGAGGGCAGATCGCCATGTTTTTTTAAAAACTTGGGCCCATGAAGACTCTATCTCTGACCCTCTACCCCTTCGATGTGGGGTCCCTCAGGGATCCTCCCTGTCCCCCACTCTTTTTAACGTATATATGAGCTCCTTGGTAGGTGTTGTGGAGCCTTTCTGCATTCAAATTGTCACATATGCCGATGATACGCAGCTGATTGTCTCTTTTAATCAGCTCAACTCCATCGTCCCGGACTGGGCAATGTGTCTTCGAGAGATCGCAGTGTGGATGGAGGGTTCATTCCTGAAGCTCAACGGATCTAAAACGGAGCTTATGTTCCTGGGTAAACCTTCCATACCCAATATAATAACCTCGTGGCCGAGTTGTTTCGGTCCTCCACCTTCCCCCAAAGATTATATCAAGAGTTTGGGAGTCTGGCTAGACCGTAACCTCGATTTTGGGGAACAAGCAAGGAAGGTTGCTGGCAGCTGTTTTGGGCTGATGAGGATGCTACGGAAAATCCTTCCCCTCCTTCCTATCTCCGCAAGGAAAGTGGTAGTCCAGTCCCTTATACTTTCTAGGCTCGACTATGCCAATGCCCTATACTTAGGAACATCTTGCTCCACGATTAAGAAATTACAAACTGTCCAAAATTGTGCGGCACGACAACTCATGAATATCCCCAGCCGACAGTCAGCAGGGGCCGCTCTGGCCGCCCTTCACTGGCTGCCCATCCAACAGAGAGTGCAGTTTAAGGCGCTCTGTATTACACACAAGGTGCTGTTAGGCCCTAGCCCACCTATCACACGATCTCTTATGTCCTTTTATCATCCTGAGAGAACCCTGCGATCGTGTAATAAACGGCTGGTGGTTGTACCTAGAATTAGGAAGGCCCGCACAGGGGGTCGCCTCTTTTCATATAATGCTGCTAGGCTTTGGAACTCCCTCCCCCTTGACATTCGGTGTGAAACTAACCATCTGGCCTTTCGGAAACGCATAAAAACCTTCTTGTTTCCATGACGGAGATGTAGACTATGAATTCGGCCTCTAGCGCTGGGATGCCTTTGGTAACCATGCGCTCTATAAATGCTTTACAATTACAATTACAATTACTAGACCACCAGGGATTTGTTTGAGGGGAGTGGCCCTTTGGGCAAGGGTCGCTCCCTATGGGGAGCATTAATTTGGCCGTTTCTGCCCCCTGGGTGGGCAGATCGGCTGATTTTTTTTGTATGGCCACTAGGCCACCAGGGATTTTTTTGTGGGGAGTGGCCCCTTGGGCAAGGGTCGCTCCCCTTGGGGGCATTGTTTGTGGCGGTCTGCCCCCATGGGGGGCAGATGTCGCCATTTTGTTATATTTGGCCCACTAGACCACCAGGGATTTTTGGGGGAGTGGCCCCTTGGGCAAGGGTTGCTCCCCTTTGGGAGCATTAATTTGGCCGTTTCTGCCATCCTGAGGGGCAGATCGGCTGATTTGTTTTTTGTAGGTCCACTAGGCCACCAGGGTTTTTATGTTGGGGAGCGGCCCCTTGGGCAAGGGTCGCTCCCCTTTATGGGAGGATGATTGTGGCCATTTCTGCCGTCTTTGGGTGGCAGAATAGCAGTATGTTTTTAGGCCCATCTGCCCCCAAGGAGGGCAGAAGCCACTAGACACCAGGGTTTTTTAATTTTTGTGTTGGGGAGTGGCCAAAAGGGCAAGGGTTGCTCCCCTTTTACGGGGGTGAATATTTTATTTATACTCTTTGGCCCACCTACCCCTTAGCTTGGCTGGTGGATTGTGTGTGGACTGGTGCATTATTTGCATATGTGAATGTAATGTTTTTTTCTCCTTTTTATTCTAGTGTAAAGCTTTTGATTCCTGTTTGCGGTTTCGGCAGTGGTTGTTCTGCAGTTTTGCGTAATTGCATTTATTTGGTAAGAAAATTATTTTTGTTGTGTGTACTCAAATGAGTATTATTGTCATGCATGAATTAATTTTTTTGTAAGTGGTGTCATAATGGCAGCATATTTGTTAGTGTTCAGAGCATGAAATTCTTTGCGATGTTTTGCATTGTCTTATGTGTAATTTATTTTTTCTTCTTTTTTAGTGGGATATTGTTGATTCTTACTGTGTCTGTGCAGAGTAGGTGGTGGTGAGTCTAGCTGCTTCTGTCACATGAGTGGTATAGTGTTGGAGTATATAGGTCTTTGTGATAAAGCTACATTTTGTTTATTTCTTTTTTTTACAAAGGGTTTGTTGTTGTTGACTTGTTTGACAAGTAACCTTTATTAGTAAGCATTATGGCTAGCCGTAGAATGACTGCTCAGCAGGTGGTTGGTTTGCTTCTTGAATCTTCCTCTGAGCAGGATTATGAGACTGACACTGCGTCTGAGGGAGAGGAGGGAGGGGAAGATTCAGGCAGTGAGTTTTCTCTCCACATGGAATCATCGGATGATGAAGGTACTCTCAGTGCAGATGAAGTGCCTGTTTTAGAGGAGGATACTACTGTGCCGATGGTGCAAGAGGCATTTGGATTGCAGCCTGGGGTTGCTAGGCTTCCTACTGGAAGTGCTGGACTCTGGGTTGATCCAAACATGGTGCAGCCGGTGTTGCTTGCCTTTAGTGGTTATGCAGGGTGTAGAGTGGATTGTGAACATTATTTGCCTATACAATATTTTCAGTTGTTTATGGATGATGTATTTTTGGGTGAGATTGTTGAGCAGACTAATTTGTATGCTGAACAGTTTTTGAGGGACAACAGTGCCAGACTTAGGCCCCATTCTAGAGCTACCCGCTGGAGTCCCACAAATCTGGAAGAGATGAAGATGTTTTTGGGTTTGACTTTTTTGATGGGTTTGATAAGGAAGCCGTCCATGGGTTCATATTGGTCTACCAGTCCCTTGATGGCAACGGCCATATTTCCTGCAGTTATGACTCGTGATCGGTATTTACTTTTGCTTCGGATGATGCATTTTGTCGATAATGGTTTAGCGTTGCCACGAGATCACCCTGAATGTGACCGTCTTTTTAAGATTCGGCCTGTTCTTGATCACTTTGTAGATCGATTTTCAGAGATCTATACTCCAGGGAAAGAAATATCTATTGATGAGTCTTTGGTCCTGTTCAAGGGCCGTTTGGTTTTTAGGCAGTACATTCCTAGCAAGAGGGCACGCTATGGAATTAAGCTGTATATGTTGTCTGAGAGTAGGACAGGATATGTTTTTAATTTGCGTCTGTACACTGGTAGGGATTCCACTATTGACCCCCCTGGTTGTCCGTCCACTTTTGGAGTTTCAGAGAAAATTGTGTGGGATCTTGCTAGAGGACTGTTTAACAGAGGCCACCATTTGTACCTTGATAACTTCTACACTGCTGTGCAATTGTTTAAGGAATTGTTCAAAGTGGACACTTTTGCTTGTGGCACAATCCGCTCTAACCGTAAAGGTTATCCAAAAGAGCTTGTTTGCAAAAAACTTCAGAGGGGACAGTGCAGTTCCTTGCATAGTGATGAACTGTGAAATTTGTGGACAGGAGGGATGTGTACATGCTGACTACCATCCATGATGAGAGTACTTCACCTGTGGCTGTTTGGGGTCAGATTGCTGAAGTGCGCAAACCTGTGTGCATTTTAGACTACAATAAGCACATGGTGATAGAGTAGATCAGAGGTTGGAACCTTACACTGCTATTCGTAAGGCTTACATTTGGTATAAGAAGTTGGCCATCCATCTCTTCAATTTAGCAACTTTCAATGCTTTTGTTGTGTTCAAGGAGTGTTCTCCTGCGTCAAAGTTGACTTTTGTTCAGTTTCAGGAGTCTGTCATAGGCAGCCTTGTTGTTGTGGAACAGGCAAGTGTTCCTAGAGTTGGAGTGGTGGAGGATGTGGCTCGATTGAAAGATCGCCACTTTCCTGATCACATTCCTCCTACACCCTCAAAAGACTTTCCCACTAGGAGATGTAGAGTCTGTTGGCGAAGAGGTACGCGGAAGGAGACTCGTATGTACTGCCCTGAGTGTCCTTCTAACGCTGGGCTGTGTGTGCCTGCTTGTTATAGAGCGTACCACAAGCAAAAGAATTATTGGGAGCAACCATGAGTGGTAAAGTGAACTGCCTGGTCTGTAATGTTTAAGAATTGTTGTTCTGTTTCAAGGTTGGCATTAGTGCAATGTATTTAGTTTCTGATTTTGTGTTAGTAGATTTGTATCTATTTGCAATTTGTTTGTGTTTTCTTTTTTGTATAAAAAAAATCCTAAATGTGATGGTGGTGTGTGTAGGCTGGTGCTTGGCTGGCGGTGTGTGTGGAGTGGCTCTTGGCTGGCGTTGTGCGTGGAGTGGCGCTTGGCTGGCGGTGTGCGTGGAGTGGTGCTTGGCTGGCGGTGTGCGTGGAGTGGCGCTTGGCTGGCGGTGTGCGTGGAGTGGCGCTTGGCTGGTGGTGTGCGTGGAGTGGCGCTTGGCTGGCGGTGTGCGTGGAGTGGCGCTTGGCTGGCGATGTGCGTGGAGTGGGGCTTGGCTGGCGGTGTGCGTGGAGTGGCGCTTGGCTGGCGGTGTGCGTGGAGTGGCGCTTGGCTGGCGGTGTGCGTGGACTGGCGCTCGGCTGGCGGTGTGTGAGTAGTGACTTGCTGCTGGTCACTACACACACTGCTAGCCGAGCGACACTCACGCAATCCATCAGCTTGTGTGGTTGCTGTGTTAGGAATGTGGGCGTGTGAAAGTGATGGGCCCTTGAATGGCGCTGTCTGCTGGTGTGAGTGTTGTAATGTGATGGGCCAGCGGCTGGTGGTGTGAATGGTTTTGTATCTGTCACACGTATGAAAGGTGTATGAATGGCCTGTAAAGAGGTTGGTGCCTTGTCGTGGCTTTACAGCTCACGAGCTGTGAGTCAATGGTTCAGTTTCTCGTCCTTTCAATTATTAACAGTGCATTTCATTTTTGTGAAATCACTTGTTAATACAATTGTATATACTGAACCATCACTCACCCTCGTGCCAAATCCAACCAGTATGTGTGTGTGCTTGAGGATTAGATGGCTGTGCAGTAATATTTTTTTTGTCTTTCTCAAGCAGGGTGTACCTAGTCCCTTTTTGTGAATGTTGTAATGTGTTTGTTTCATGGCTGGTGGTGTGAATGGTCTTGTGTGTATCACGTATGAAAGGTGTGTGAATGGCCTGTAAAGCGGTTGGGGCCTTGACGTGGCTTTACAGCTCACGAGCTGCGAGTCACTGGTTCAGTTTTTTGTCCTTTCAATTATTGACAGTGCATTTCATTTTTGTGAAATCTCTTGTTAATAAAATTGTATATACTGAACCATCACTTGCCCTCGTGCCAAATCCAACCAGTATGTGTGTGTGCTTGAGGAATAGATGGCTGTGCAGTAATCTTTGTCTTTTTAGTCTGTCAGCCAAGGTGTACATTCCGTCTAAGAATAACCTACCAACTGTAGATATTGTCGTAAAGCGAAACACCCATGGGAGTACATGGTGATATCTCTCTTGTGGATCACAACAAGTTATGTTACCCACAATGTCCTGCAAACCTCAAAATGTCTGTCACATTTTCCTTGCAATATTGTGCCAAAATTTTCACGCTCAAAACTACCTGGTTTTGCAAGGGGGTCACCTGGGTTTTTGGCCCGTGGCTCGGCGGCCACCTAGGGAAACCTACCAAACCCACACATTTCTGAAAAGTAGACACCCGGGGGATTCCAGGGAGGTATGGCTTGCGTGGATCCCCCAACGTTTTCTTACCCGGAATACACTGCAAACCTGACATTTTGCTGAAAAAAATCCCTTTTTTCACACATTTTTGTGTGGTAAAGTTGTGGCATCACCGGGCTGACACAAATTTCCTAACACCCAGCGTCCCCCCAGGTCTCCCGATAAAAATGGTGCCTCACTCGGGTGGGAGGCCCAAGTACCCGTGACAGGCAAGAGCCCACAACGTATTGAGGCGACCTCAAAATGGCCTTTCACAAAACGACCTGGTTTTGCAAGGGGGGTCCCACGACGTTTTGGCCTGGGGCTCGGCGGCCACCTAGGAAACCTACCAAACCCACACATTTCTGAAAAGTAGACACCCGGGGATTCCAGGGAGGTATGGCTTGCGTGGATCCCCCAACGTTGTCTTACCCAGAATCCCCTGCAAACCTGACATTTTGCTGAAAAAATCACTTTTTTCACACATTTTTGTGTGGGAAAGTGTGGCATCACCGGGCTCACACAAATTTCCTACCACCCAGCGTTCCCCCAGGTCTCCCGATAAAAATGGTGCCTCACTTGTGTGGGAGGCCCAAGTACCCGCGACAGGCAAGAGCCCAAAACGTAGTGAGGCGACATCAAAATTGCCTATCTCAAAAACACCTGGTTTTCCAAGGGGGGTCACCTGGGTTTTTGGCCCCGTGCTCGGCGGCCATCTAGGGAAACCTACCAAACCCACACATTTCTGAAAAGTAGACACCCGGGGGCTTACAGGGAGCTATGGCTTGCGTGGATCCCCCAACGTTTCCTTATCCAGAATCCCCTGCAAACCTCAATTTTAGAAGAAAAAATCACTTTTTTCAGACATTTTTGTGTGGGAAAGTGTGGCATCACCGGGCTCACACAAATTTCCTACCACCCAGCGATCCCCCAGGTCTCCCGATAAAAATGATGCCTCAATCGTGTGGGAGGCCCAAGTACCCGCGACAGGCAAGGGCCCAAAACATAGTGACCACGTTGCGTTTTGTGCCGTTTCCTGTCGCAGGCACTAGGCCGACCCACACAAGTGAGGTACCATTTTTCTCGTAAGACTTTGGGGGATGCAGGGTGGGTTGAAATTTGTGGGTCAACGCAGATTCCAGAACTTTCCACCACAGAAATGTGGGGAAAATGTGGTTTTTTTGACAATTTTTTAGGTTTGCAAGGGATTCTGGGTCACAGAACCTGGTGGGAGGCAGTCAAGTCACCCCATCCTGGATTCCCCTGGGTGTCTAGTTTTCAAAAATGTATAGGTTTTCTAGGTTTCCCTAGGTGCCGGCAGAGGTAGGGTTAAAAAACTACAGCTAGGCACTTTGCCAAAAAAGGGTCATTTTTCACTGCGAAATTGAGGTGTGACCACGTTGCGTTTTGCACCGTTTCCTGTCGCAGGCACTAGGCCGACCCACACAAGTGAGGTACCATTTTTCTCGTAAGACTTTGGGGAACGCGGGGTAGGTGGAAATTTGTGGATCCACGCAGATTCCAGAACTTTCCACCACAGAAATGTGGGGAACATTTTTTTTATTGACAATTTTTTAGGTTTGCAAGGGATTCTGGGTAACAGAACCTGGTGGGAGGCAGTCAAGTCACCCCATCCTGGATTCCCCTGGGTGTCTAGTTTTCAAAAATATATAGGTTTGCTAGGTTTCCCTAGGTGCCGGCAGAGGTAGGGTTCAAAAACTACAGCTAGGCACTTTGCAAAAAAAGGGTCATTTTTCACTGCGAAATTGAGGTGTGACCACGTTGCGTTTTGCGCCGTTTTCCTGTCACGGGCACTAGGCCGACCCACACAAGTGAGGTACCATTTTTCTCGGAAGACTTTGGGGAACGCGGGGTGGGTGGAAATTTGTGGATCCAGGCAGATTCCAGAACTTTCCACCACAGAAATGTGGGGAAAATGTGTTTTTTTTGACAATTTTTTTAGGTTTGCAAGGGATTCTGGGTAACAGAACCTGGTGGGAGGCAGTCAAGTCACCCCATCCTGGATTCCCTGGGTGTCTAGTTTTAAAAAATGTATAGGTTAGCTAAGTTTCCCTAGGTGTCGGCAGAGCTAGGGTTCAAAAACTACACCTAGGCACTTTGCCAAAAAAGGGTCATTTTTCACTGTGAAATTGAAGTGTAACCACGTTGCGTTTTGCGTCGTTTTGTGTCGCAGGCACTAGGCCGACCCACACAAGTGAGGTACCATTTTTCTCATAAGACTTTGGGGAACACGGGGTGGGTGGAAATTTGTGGATCCACGCAGATTCCAGAACTTTCCACCACAGAAATGTGCGGAAAATGTGTTTTTGTTTGGCAATTTTTAAGGTTTGCAAGGGATTCTGGGTAACAGAACCTTGTGGGAGGCAGTCAAGTCACCCCATCCTGGATTCCCCTGGGTGTCTAGTTTTCAAAAATGTATAGATTTGCTAGGTTTCCCTAGGTGCCGGCAGAGCTAGGGTTCAAAAACTACAGCTAGGCACTTTGCCAAAAAAGGGTCATTTTTCACTGCGAAATTGAGGTGTGACCACATTGCGTTTTGTGCCGTTTCCTGTCGCAGGCACTAGGCCGACCCACACAAGTGAGGTACCATTTTTCTCGTAAGACTTTGGGGAACGTGGGGTGGGTGGAATTTTGTGGATCCACGCAGATTCCAGAACTTTCCACCACAGAAATGTGGGGAAAATGTGTTTTTTTTGACAATTTTTTAGGTTTGCGAGGGATTCTGGGTAACAGAATCTGGTGGGAGGCAGTCAAGTCACCCCATCCTGGATTCCCCAGGGTGTCTAGTTTCAAAAATGTATAGGTTTGCTAGGTTTCCCTAGGTGCCGGCAGAGCTAGGGTTCAAAAACTACAGCTAGGCACTTTGCCAAAAAAGGGTCATTTTTCACTGCGAAATTGAGGTGTGACCACGTTGCGTTTTGCGCCGTTTCCTGTCGCAGGCACTAGGCCGACCCACACAAGTGAGGTACCATTTTTTCGCAAGACTTTGGGGAACGCGGGGTGGGTGGAAATTTGTGGATCCACGCAGATTACAGAACTTTCCACCACAGAAATGTGGGGAAAATGTGTTTTTTTTGACAATTGTTTAGGTTTGCGAGGAATTCTGGTTAACAGAACCTGGTGGGAGGCAGTCAAGTCACCCCATCCTGGATTCCCCTGGGTGTCTAGTTGCCAAAAATGTATAGGTTTGCTAGGTTTCCCTAGGTGCCGGCAGAGCCAGGGTTCAAAAACTACAGCTAGGCACTTTGCAAAAAAAGGGTCATTTTTCACTGTGAAAATGTGGTGCGTCCACATTGCGTTTTGCGCTGCTTCCTGTCGCGGGCACTAGGCCTACCCACACAAGTGAGGTACCATTTTTTTCGGAAGACCTTGGGGAACGCGGGGTGGGTGGAATTTTGTGGATCCACGCAGATTCCAGAACTTTCCACCACAGAAAAGTGAGGAGAATGTGTTTTTTTTTAACCAATTTTTTAGGTTTGCAAGGGATTCTGGGTAACAGAACCTGGTGAGAGCCAGTCAAGTCACCCCATCCTGAATTCCCCTGGGTATCTAGTTTTCAAAAATGTATAGGTTTGCTAGGTTTCCCTAAGTGCCCGCAGAGCTAGGGTTAAAAAACTACAGCTAGGCACTTTGCAAAAAAAGGGTAATTTTTCATTGTGAAAATGTGGTACGTCCACGTTGCATTTTGAGCCATTTCCTGTTGTGGGCACAAGGCCTACCCACACAAGTGAGGTACCAATTTTATCGGGAGACTTAGGGTAACACAGAATTGTAGAGCAACTGTTATTACCTATTGACTTTAGATGCATTTCTGCCCTCCAAATGAAAGACAATGTGTAAAAAATAAGTCATTTTGAAAAATGACCTATAATTCTCATGCTAGTATGGGTACTCCCAATTTCGGAAATGTGCAAATATCTACTGTTTCTAAAATCTACATTTTGTTCCCATTTCAGAAATACATAGGTGTCTTTCATAACAATTTTTCCATGTATACATTTTCCCAAAATAATTGCTATATACCCGGTACATAATAAATAACCATTGCAAGATGCTGCTCAGTTATTGGCTCTGGGTTCGTCGGGTTCTTGGTGAACCTACAAGTCCTATATATCCCCACAACCAGAAAGGTCCAGCGGATATAACGGTATATTGCTTTCAAATAGCTGTCATAATTAGAAGTTACAGGTGAAAACGTTGACACAAATGGCTGTTTTTTTCAACTAATTTTCAATTTTTCCTTTATTTAACTGTTAGTTTCTATAAGGAAAACTTTAAGGATCTACACAAATGACCCCTTGCTGAATTCAGAATTCTGTCTACTTTTCAGAAATGTATGGCTTTCCAGGATACATTATTGGTTTCATACCCATTTCTACCATTAACTGGAAGGAGGTTGAAAGCACAAAAAATAGCAAAAATAGGCTATGTCCCAGAAAAATGCCAAAACTGTGTAAAAAACGTTGGCTTTCTGACAAAAGTCTGCTTGTCCCTGAAAGCTGGGAAGATGGTGATTTCAGCACCACAACCCCTTTTTTGATGCCATTTGCAGGGAAAAAACAAGACGCTTTCATCTGTAGCTCTTTTTCGCATTTTTCCCAAAAAAACAAAATTTTGCTGTATTTTGGCTAATTTCTGGGTCCCCTCCAGGGGAATCCACAAACCCTGGGTACCTTTACAATCCCCATGATGTTAGAAAAAAGGACGCAAATTTGGCGTGGATACCTTATGTGGTCAAAAAGTTACAGGGGCCTAAGCGCGCACTACCCCAAATAGCCAAAAAAAGGCTTAGCACGGGGCGGAAAAGGCCTAGCAGCAAAGGGGTTAACACAAGACCACAAACGACAAAAATACACAATACTGTACTCAAAATAGACTCAAAGATGGTAGAAGTAACTTGGGGGCATATCAGCAAGACTGGTGATAAAATTATGTGCAGGACATCTAACCTGGTATCCTATTGGAATTCTATAACGCTTATTAGCAAGCCCATTATCGCTGTTTTAGCGGCAGTTTCCTATCGCTAAAATGGCGATAATTGTATCGCCAGTCTTGCTAATATGCCCCTTAGTTCAAGATGATGATAAATGCGACATGTTTCTCACAAAAGTACCTTGGATGCGTAACGCAAAACAAACAAAGGGTCCGCAGGGAGGGCGATGCGGCAAGCAGGCGCGACGATCTGGTGTGATGCGATGAGAGTGCGCCCTTGATGCGATGCGATGACGTGAAGATGATGCATGCACGCCCGACGGCCATGCGGCGAACTCTGTACCTTTGGAGCCGCGACAGGCCCTGCGACACGCCTCTCCGGTGATGCGACGGCAGGCAACGGCGACACGCTTCTCCGGTGATGCGACGGCGACCCTTGCGGTGGCGACACGCTTCCCCGGTGATGCGACGGCAGGCAGTTGCGACGAAGACACGCTTCTCCAGTGATGCGACGGCAGGCAGCTGCGACGAAGACACGCTTCTCTGGTGATGCGGCGGCAGCCTCTGTGCGGCGACACGCTTCTCTGGTGATGCGACGGTGACCCTTGCGGTGGCGACACGCTTCCCCGGTGATGCGACGGCAGGCAGTTGCGACGAAGACACGCTTCTCCGGTGATGCGACGGCAGGCAGCTGCGACAAAGACACGCTTCTCTGGTGATGCGGCGGTGGCCTCTTCGGCGGCGACACGCTTCTCCGGCGATGCGACGGCAACAGCTGCGACACGCTTCTTCTCGTCGAGTGGCGCTTCCAGCGACACGCAGGCTTCTGCAGACAGAATCCCCAGCAAGGGAATTCAGGAGGGAGCTGGTGGTGAAGTCTTGTAGCCCTGAGACTTCAGCAGGAGGCAAGCTCTAGTTCAAGCCCTTGGAGAAATATTCTGCAAGATGATGAAAGTTCTTAGAAAGTTCCTTCTTCTTTCCTTGGCAATGAAACACCATTGCAGGCCAACCCAGCAAACAACACACTGGCAGAGGGGCAGTCCAAACTCCTGCAGCTTCCTTGGTTCTTCTCCTTGGCAATGGTTCGTCTTGTTGTTCCAGAAGGGATCTAAAATCTTGGGGTCTGGGGCCCACTATTTATACCAGTAAATCCTTTGTCCTCTGAAGGCAGAGGGTCCTGTACCTAGTCCAAACCAGTTCTGGGTGCATTCTGCCAGTGCACAACTTCTTCCTTTGTCAGTGTGGGCCAGGGTCATCAGACACACCACAGGAGGTGGAGCCAGCATTGTGGAAGGCAGGCACAGCCCTATTCAGGCCCAGGTGCTACTCCTCCCACCACTCCTCATGCAGATAGGTCTATTCAGCCTAGTGCTGACTCACCCTGTCTCCTGGAGTCCCCCAGCACCTGTCACTCACAAAACCAGACATACAATATACAAGCTAGCAGAGGCAGGCTGGATGGTTAGGCAAGAAAATACCTACTTTCTGAAAGTGGTATTTTCAAACACAGAATGTTAAAACCAACTTCACTAAAAGATGTATTTTATCATTCTGAGTTCAGGCATACTAAATTCGAATCTCTACCATGTTCCCTGGGTCAGTTAGGATTATAAGATGTTATAATCAAGCTGCCCATTCTGGCCTATGGGACAGGTAGCCTTGCAATAGTGAAAAATGAAATTGGCTGTAATTCACTATCAGGACATGCTACACACATCAGGGCATGTCCTACCTTTTACATACAATGCACCCTGCCCTTGGGCCTACCTTAGGGGTGACTGATATGTAGAAAAGGGAAGGTTTAGGGACTGGCAAGTGGGTGCACTTGCCAAGTCGACATGGCAGTCTCAGACTGCACACAGGCTCTGCAATGGCAGGCCTGAGCTACACTTTACAAGCTGCTTCTGTGGGTGGCACAATCAATGCTGCAAGCCCACCAGCAGCATTTGGATTTTTGTCGTTTGTGGTCTTGTGTTAAGTCTAGATAAAGAATGCTTATTTTTATAAAACGTGTGTGGTGTCCATCTGTAGTGTTTTCACTGTATTACTGTATGTGTTCACAAATGCTTAACACACTGCCTCTGAGGTAAGCCTGCCTGCTCGTGCCAAGCTACCAAGGGGGTGAGCAGGGGTTATCCAGGAGTGTAATCCCCTTTCCCTGACTTAGAAGCAAGGGTCCCTATTTGGACAAAGGTGTATACCATTGCCAACTAGAGACCCCCAGTTCTAACATTGGTGGTCAGCGGTGAGGATTCTGGACTTGCATTTGTGACTCATATACAGTGATTGGTGTACACTACTAGTGAGTGCAGACCAAACGCAACCACATACTTTTTTGGTAGAATTGTTTTCTTCTTGGACTGTTATTTTTTCTGAGAACTGCCAATTCTTACTACCATGAGCCGACCAGCATCTGTTGCATATATGGATATAGATTTTGAGGAAGAGAGGTTGGAAACCTACAATGTGAAACAGCTAAAGCGCTTTTAGGAGTGCATTATAATCACACATGTAGAGCGCACCCGCTTATATTCTTTTGTTGTATTAACATGAAGTGTTAGAGTTTGAATTATATTAACTTAAAACATGTGCTTAGGTCAATGACTGAGAAGTAACATGGAGGATTACCGTAGAAATTGAATGTAACTAGCAGGAAACATTAAAGTGAAGCACTTGTGTTGTGGAACTGAAATGTATTCATGTACTATAAGTGCTTATTCATTATGTCATTTTTCATGTAGGTAAATGCATTAATCGAATGTGGCTTATTTTTCTTTGCAAATTCGTAAAGTTTCTATACTGGTTTCTTATGTTAACTGAATCTTGTAGGCCTGAAATGCATTTTCTGGAAACTCTTGCTTTAGAATTAATAGCTGAATTTCATGTGTGCTGTGGAATCTGTTTTTTCTCACGTTTTGTGTTGCAGGTGAAAGAGGTGCTCTTGTTAGTTAGAATAATGCCTTTGTTTAGTAGTCAGGCAAGGAGAGTAGAAGTTACAAGGTGGTAGCTTGAATCGATAAGGGAAGGTCGTTGCGCTTCACAAGGGAGAAGGCCTGAGAACCAAGGACAAAATGTACCGAGAAGAAGAACACCGTTGACCCGTGGAAAACTACCTTTAGAATCGTGCCGAGAGCGGATGGCATGACTGGCAAAGACTCTTGGGAAAGGCACATGAAATAATGCGATGTAGAGAATAGGGAACGGCCCCATTTCTTCCTTTACCTTGGAAGAGAGAGCATCTTAGAACAAGCTCTTTCTCAATAGCCTTATGCTATTTGACCCATTGATGGTGGAGCGATTCCTTAGGAAGACTCCACTTGCTGACACCTTTTGTTTCCTTTCACTGAAGATGCTTAAGTAGGGATGTCATTTTAGCGTTAGTGTAGAGATATATTAATGCTTTATACTCATTAACCCGTGATGCAGGGAAACTTAGACTCATGCTTTCTGATCCTCTGTATCCTGCTTCTTGAATTAATTGTTTTGTTTATGTTGCACCGTTTAAACTGGATACACAGGTTTGGCCTTATGTTGATTCTGATGTATTTTTACACCCTCATTTTGAGGTGTCTTTATGTTCAGTTATTTTTGACTTTGTAATAAATTAACTAACCTTACGTAGTTTTCTGTGGTTATTAGGTGTCCAATGGATTTCTTGTTAAATTGATCGGCAATAATAAATTCTCTCCCATCTACGCTTCCATGCTGCTAAAAAGAACCATCGGATTGTGATTCTAGAATAGGTCTAGAACTTATGGGCCCGGTCCTTACAACAGTATTAACTGATGCCCAACTCAGGTCTCCGCTACTTCTCTTCTCTCCCACACCGCCTGCATGACCCACACAACCATAGGTTCAAAGGGTACATATCTAGTCGCATCCCTGGAAGATGAAGTGGGAGGTGGGGAATGTACGATGGGGATGGGGCGGGGGAAGGGAGGCAAGACAGGGTGCCAGCGCATCCATGGAGCATCCCTGTCTTATGTGCTACTATGTCGCCGCTACCGGCATTACGTCCATGCATGTAACGGGGGCCTGGGTCTCGCCCTCCGAATGCCAGCTGCATTATAACATCCCAGTCGGCTGCTATCGGAATTTTACGTAACCCCAATGTGTCTTTGCAGTGTAAGGCGATACTTTCAGCTTGCTCCCAGACTGTTAGTGAGTGGGACCACGCCAGTGCAAGGCGGAGGCTTTGAACATTTCCATCTCTTGGTGATTAAGCAGTTAGCTGCAAGTATTCCCAGATTTTTAAACCTGGACTCCACCCTGTGCCTAGCCGATCTACGGAAGAGCCCCAGGGGACATACATCCCAGGTACACGCCACCGTCCGCCCGGTGCAGCCAGCTAAGTGTGAATATTGAGCATAGGGCAGCCCCCGAGCATATGAATGAGATCTGCGCCAATCAGCTTACATCAGGGACAGCAAGCATCCGTACGCCGGAAGTACCTGTTGATCTTAGCTGGGGTCAAATAGGCTCTGTGCAATATGAATGAGGTGGAATCTGGTATTTCTAGGAATATGGGTAGATCCCTCAAGTATAGCCACCCATTCGCCATCTTTATATGGGCAAGTCAGGTCTGCGTCCCAGCGATGTTGAACAGACGTTAACGAGTGAGTTGTGTGCGTGCGCAGCGAGCTAGCAAACCACTTTGTGAGATGCCTCCCTGTGCCCATCTCGTGTATGCATTGAATTGTGATATGCGTGTCGAGCCCCCTAGATATGTCCCCCCATAAGGTCCCCAGTGCTGTAAGTAACGAGGTATGAAGTGAAAACTGACCTGGTGGCAGTCCAGACTCCTCTACTAAGGCGTCGAAGAATGCCAGCACCCCATCTTGGTATTGGCTGCCCTGAGTCTGTAGGTCAACCGCCTGCCAAGCTGAAAGTTCTGCCCTAGTTGTGGCACAGCCACCCCTTGACATGCTTTGCAGTGGTAATGTCTGTGCATCCGGGATGGCAGAGCGCATGAGACGCAAGCAATGGCGAAAGCATTTATATGTCACCTCCAGCATTATCTGGACGGGCACCCCACCTCTTCTCCCGGGATGAAAGAGCGCCTGGACTAACGAGTGCATCCACGCTGCCGAGAGCGCAGCTGTGTGCTCAAAATTGAGTCCACTGGCCCATCTGGCCACCCACTGCAATTATACCGCCAGGTAGTAGTGCTACATATTAGGTACTGCAAGAGCTCCCCAACCAACTGGTAAGTATAGCTTCAACAGTGCAACTCTGCATCGCGATCTGTTCCATAAGAACTCTCGCAACTGGCAATAATGCCTTTTGGCAACTGCCAGCAAGTATTGTTGTGTAGTTCCTATAAACCTATATAGGATCTTCGTGTTTAGACAACATATACTGTAGGATTGGAGTCAGACTGATTCTAGACACCCCTACCGAATATGTTAGCCTGTATACCAGCTAGCTCACAGTGCCACTAGAAACCCCTCTTACCAAGGAGAGAATAGTTCTTGGCAACTATGAAACATGACAACCCTGTCCCATCAGGGATCATGGAAACAGCGTACTACTTTTCGCTCAGTCACTCGTGCTCACTTCGTCTCAGAGAGATACACAGAATAAATGGTGGGGACATTTTTCAATAAGCATTTATTGAGCCAGCATCATTCTAGTGTAAAATAGGTGTGCTGAAACAACCATTAGACAGTAACAGATGTAAATAAGTATAAGCACTAACAGAGTAAAAGGATGGTAGATTTCTACCATCATGCTAAAACAATAAATACAGGCAAGTATATAAAATACATGACAATAAAATGCGTACTCCTACGATGCGTCCCTAACTAGATGTACCTGAATGTACCTAGCATGTATGTGGGTGCAAAAGCCAAGAATCCCTCTAGGAGAAAGTCAACCCAATTACCTGAAGTGAGAGACTGGGGGACCCCCATCTTGGTCTCGAGATGGACACCCCGCAAGGGATGTCAGACCACTGTGAGCTGGAGTGTCTGCATGCAGGAACCTCAGCGTCTCGAGTCAGTGTGTCGGCATGGAAGTCCTTTTCTCCTC
Organism: Calotriton arnoldi; assembly: GCA_963921515.1. NCBI lineage: Eukaryota > Metazoa > Chordata > Amphibia > Caudata > Salamandridae > Calotriton > Calotriton arnoldi. Next base: position 246,211 of record CAWUFW010004925.1, read on the forward strand.
TGACTATCTCAGCAAGATATGGTGTATAAACACCCAAAGTGGCACCCCCTGGGGATATACCTTGGTGTGTCATGTCGGACTAGGATGACGGAAGGAATGACCCTTATACATAGTTAATATGCAGGAGATGGTAGGCCTGCTGTCCTGCTGTGATTCCAAGAATCTTCATGCATAATGAATGAGGCTTAGGCTTTTTGGAGAAAACTGCATGTCATCTTTAGGCATTACCGTAACTAGGTAAAAGGTCAGTACTAAGAACCGTTATGCAGTGTAATGGTAGGGAAGAATATAGGTGAAAGGTTAGGTGGCTACCTGAGCCTATATTGGGGTACCTATATGGAACATAACAGTATCACCAGAGCTTAAGGCTCTAGGGGGTTGAGAGTTTAGCACATCAGTGCCCCACATGTCCACAGGAAAGAGCGCTCAGTGTCATTCTTATCAGTCTTCAGTTCAGCTGTGAGGGCAGGCACTGAGCTTCCCTGATTACCTTCCATCTCTCCTTCAATGGCACCATCCCAGCCGGCGCACCAGAGGCCCATGCCGAATGCATCAGATATCATGGGCACCACATGTTCCACCTGGTAGTCAACATCTTAAATTAGTTCATCTGCCATCTGAGGAGTCACATCAGGGGGTCTCCCAGACTCCGCAATGGATGGCCACGTCGCAGTGGGTCAAATCGTCGTTGGGGGAGCGTTCAGTGGATGTGTCGGGTTCCTGTCTCTGAGTGTGATTGTGCATTATCGCCGCTGCATGCAGTGCCTTCCGCCTCTCTTGTATAACTTTCTCCAGATTGGGGTAGCTTGTAGTTGTGGTGGGGGACGCCTGCTCCTCCTATGCCTCCCAGTACGACTGGCTCCATGGATGATAGTTTATTGTGCAGACTCTTCACTCCCTGTCTGCAATACCTGGCAACCAGTAGATTCCAGCCAGGTCCAGACCTCTTCAGCGGCATCATAGAATTGCATGTTACCATCTGAGACCACTTGCATCCTTGCCCGGAAGAGGAGGGAGTATTTGATGCCCAACTCTCTGAGGCATCTCTTAACCACTAGAAACAACCCCCTCTGCCTCTGCACCCTCGTGGCGTAGGCAGGGAAGAAAAGTACTGTGCCATCATCCACTTTCACCTCCCACAGCTTGTATACCTCCCTCAGGACAGCATCACGATCCCTGTAGGAGGCGGAAGATAAAGGGTCTAGACCTGTGCCCGGTGGCGGATGGCTCGCCGGCGCTCGATGGGCCTGCTCGAGAATAAAGAATGGAGAGAGTGCACCTGCTGGCAGTAGGTCACGCAACCATGTCTCAGTATATGCCACTGCATCAGCTGCTTCTGCTCTATCAGGCAGACCCACCACCTGCCTGTTGTTGCGCCGTGACCAGCCCTCCACATCTTCCGTTCTTCTTTCTAGCATCTTCACACATGCCATTAGCTCCTGTACCTCCAACACTGCAATCCGGGTATTAGGGTGGACTTCGGCCAGTTCTTGCATAATGTACCGTGTCACTCAGCTTGCAATGATCTGCACTCTCCAGGGTAAAGTCGATTGTGATTTTGTCAATGCGGCCCTCAAGGGAAGTGCGCATTTGTTCGAAGGAGGGACCTATTTTCTCCACAGCCACAAGTACAGAGTCTGGTTTGGAGTCCAGGGTGTCCACTGTCACCTGCCCTGGCAGGCAGCGACCACCAGCTGCTCGGTCCACCAACACGGAGGAGCGGCCAGGTGTCGACACTGCCCCCATGTGCAGGTGCCCCACCATTGTGCCAGACAAAAAGGCACTATGTATGACATGCAGTGCAGTGCAGTGTGGCCAGCCGGCCCCTCTCCTCCAGTCAGGTGTATACTAGAGAGGAATTTTCGCTAGGGTGGCACAGATGGAAATCCCCTGTATACCCAAGAGCGCACTAACAACGAGGTGTGGAAAGGCAGCGCCACCTGGTCACCTCCTCTGTTCTAACGGTGGTGACCAGATTCCGTGTTCCCCAGTACCCCACCAAGTAATGGCGGATCAAGCTGCGCACCCAAGGGCCTGGGCCCGAACCGCCCCCTGTGGTCTGAGCGCCCGCCACCACCAATGGCCAATATCAGTGACTAGAGCCAGTCTTGTTCAGTGCCCTCGGCGATGTGGGTCTGCCACAGCACAGGGATTGCTCAGGGCACGGTGTGCGCCATCCACAGGTGCTAGGCCTGGGCTCGACACGACCCTGGGCCTCCTCTGCTCCCCGTCCAACCTTCTCCTCACCTGGACATTGACACCAGTGCTTAATCCGCTGTGCTCTCTCGAAATCTGTGGCTCAGCCAGCAGGAGCCTCAGCCAGGCCAGATTTTACAAGCCGGAGGTACAGCAGTCGTCCACCGATTCTGCTGGGGAACCAGAACCACCCGGTCCAGGTGATGCATCAGGGCCCTCTTAAAGGCAAAGTTGCGGTGTTCCCGCCACACAAGTTTGGCACAGCTCAGGGGCTCTACAGCGTCCATGCAGCACCTCCTACTCTGGCCTGTGATGTGGAGAGGCACGACCAACCATTGGCAATCTCCTCGGTGCACCCCTGTGTAGTGGTGGCGTGTGTTATGCAATGCAGACCTCTCCATGTCGGCGCGCAGGAGCGACTCTACCAAACACAGCTCCAAGGGGCGCCAGGCGGTCTTCTCACACAGGTCAGCGACGTGTCTCCATGCAACGGGCCAGACTTCACCACTAGGTAAGGGCGATTGCCAACACCTCAATGTCTACCGCCTCGGCCCACAGGCTCGGGCCTGATGCGACACGCCTCCACCATCAGGCTGCAGTGACTCCACAGCACCAGAGCCTCCCACTCCGGGCCTCAGACGCAGGCCCAGCGAGGTCTCCAGGCCCCGGGGATTGTCCACGCTTCAAGGCATTGGCTACCCACCTGTCAGGGCCCCTCCAGGCGACTCTGAGTCCGGGCAGCAGCACCGTCTTATTCTTCTGTTGTCCAGCGTGCATTTCACGCAGCTGCAGCTCACTGCGATAGTCAGCAGCCCCGTAGTCAGCACACCATGAGGGAGTAGGGCCCGGGTAAGGACTCGGACTTCGGGCACCCAACTCCTCCAGATTGCCAGCAGCTAAGTGTTCCGCATCTCACAGCTCACATGGAACCCCTGTGCAGGCACAGATGGCCCTGATAGCGCATGTAATGTGTCGGATAATGGGGTTTGGATGCGGATCCTCGCCAGAGAGCGTCTGCCATCTTGGCTAGCCAGCCACGCCTGCAGCATGCAGCATACCTGGAATGAGCTTAAACTCACAAGAACTAAATACATGGCTCCCAGTCTTGTCTGTCTACCATTGCATTTTCAGAGTTGTCAAATTTGACACATCCTCAGATATGTGGATCTGTAGCCGCATCAAAAGCAATGGATATTGTTGTGGAATCTCCAACCCAACACCAATTACCCACACCTTTGCTGTAGCGGACTGCTGTGGTAAGGCAAATATGGACTATGTGGTTTAAATCCATGTTAACTGGCTTTGCGGAACCCTGTAAAAATGGGGATGCTATTCACACCACAAGAACATAAACAAAAGGGATGTCGCATTGGCGTTTGTGCCTTGTATGCATGCCCCCAAGTCTTTGACAAAGTAGGAAATGCTTGGTTGACACATATGTGTGTGTCTCAAACCCATGACACCTTACTTATATGGAGTAAGTACTTGCCACATATGTAGTCACACATACAACATATGGAAAACAGTATAACTTGTACAATTGCATGCATTGTCAAACAAAAATTGAGAAGTATGGCGCAGCATGCATCTGTGAAGGTTTGCATGTTGAGAGCCTCAACACATTTTGCACCAAAGACATCTGACCAATGAAAGCCACATACACAACATATGTCACATGACATTGCCCTAGACTGTTGCCAGACATGGAACCACTTAGCATTCATTTTTTAACCTCATTACATGCTAGCGTGAAGTTTTCATAGCCGCAATGAAAAAAACTTGCAAAGTACATGAGTTGTCAATGGAAAAACAAATCTAAACTGTTAGCCGCAAACAAAATTCACACAAACTACACTGGACTGCCACCTCCGGTCTGCATTGCAGCCTGTCGATGAGTAGCCAGTTTCTGCTTAGTTTTGCGCTTGATATCATGCCAGCGCTTCTTGCAGTCCGTCACTGTCCTCTTGATTTCTGCATTGGAGTTCACCTTGTTGACTATGGACTGCCAAATAGCGTGTTTGGTCCTCAATGACACCTTGGAGTTGACCAAGAGCTGGTGTTGATGCTCCGTCACCACTGCAATCAGGATATAATTCTTCTCCTGACTGGGGCCCTCTTTATGAAGGTTAGTGCCTCCATTGCGTCACTTTTCTTTGATGCTGCGGTGGCATAAACAATGCGCCACACTATGCATGATTTATAAAGTTACGCATCTAGGCAGATGCATCTAGGCAGATGCATCACTTTGTAAAGCCCTGCACTCCATTATACCTGCATCAAATATATTGTATGCAGGGTGGGCTTTCCCACGTACAAAACGCCTTGTAGAAGTGGCACAGTGAAATCTATGAGATTTCACTGTGCCACTCCTATGACTTGGCTGCGTCACAATCCTTACGCCTGCTTCAAGCAGGCATAAGGAGTGATGCAGGGCTTTTCACATGGGACTTGTCGATGTGTATTGACACATTGCTGGAGTTGCATCCGTTATCCGACACACTCCAGCAATGTGTTCCTATAGCGCCACCAGATAATCAGGATTCCTGACGTATTTGTTGAGTCCTTGCGACATGGAGCGCCATAGTGTAAATACGGCGCATCCATTGTATCGCAAGGATGGCGCAATGAAAAGTGAAGCATCACTGTTTTTCCCCAGCGATGCACCACTTTTCATAAATGAGGCCCTGAATCTGCATTTCCTCTTCCCCTGGGACTCTGGCTGGTCATCCTGGCTGTTGGAGGGGGGCTGGGGGTTGTTGACCTGTGCTGAACTTGGTCCTGGCTGCTCCATTCTGCATTCCGTTTTTTTTTGTTTTTTTTCCTTAGAGGTGTATTTGTAAGCCCTTTTTGCCGCTAGAGGCTGAAAAGTGACGTTGGGCTGACTAGCATGAATTGTTTTGCCGCTAATTGGTTGGACGTCACTTTTTTCACGCTAATGTGTATTTTTCTATTGCCTTGATGCTAGTATTAGCGACATTTTTCCCGGTTACTAGCTCATCCTAACGCCATGTAGCGGTGTATTGTAAATACGTCACAAACATAGCATTAGGATTTGGCGATCAGCAGTGGTAAAAAAATTGCAGCTAAGCAGCGTAAAAACTGCGTAGCGGCAATTCTTGTAAATATACCCCACAATTTCCACACATTACAATACTATATAGTTTAATCAGTCAAACTGTACATCTGTGCAAATTTAGTGGGCATTTCAATGGAAAATGTGCTGTCTGTAAATGACATTGCACTACTGCACCATGCTTTAGCAATATATTTGCAGCAGTGTGCTCCAAAATGCACAACCAGCTACATAGTACACTGTCACCACTCTCCTTTTCACAATCCTTATGACTTCACAGATGTAACATAGATTTTAGCACCCCCCACTCTAATGATTGCTCCAGCACCACTGGTGCAAAGGTGCTGCACTATGTCCCTAAGTCCAGTTTTAAAAGAACCCTTTGCAAATATTCTCAAGCAGGACTCATTTATTTATTTTTACTTCGGAAAGCCATTTCAACAGAGAACGTACGTAGTCATAGAAAATAATCCTACTTATCTATATACATTTGGTTAAGGGGATGCAAAGAAATAAGGGGGAGGTCTCTAAACGGGCTTAAAATGCAATGCATTTTCAATAGACTTTTTTTTTTTAACTGCTTTTATTTTTTTGAAAATAAAACATACAGTGTGTTTCAAAAGTTCCATACAGATTACTAATTTGCATCCAAGGCAGCTCCAACAAGACAGTAGACAGTGTTCAAGAGCAGGAGTAGCTGCTTGACAATGATAAACCATAATGTAAGTACAGAAACCAGGACAGAGAGCATGAAAGGTAACATCATCACTCACCTGGTAAGCAAGAAATTGTGAAACGCGGAAAATGTATTTCCCCTTCAACTTCCGCCTCAGAGCCACTCTCAGAAGACGCATCAGTGTCGTCCCGAAACATACTCAGCAGTTGGGTCCACATCATTGCGGCCTCAGCAGCCCCCTCATCATTACAAGATATTCTCATGTGATGTTCCTCTGCCACCCACCATTCCAGTATGTCCCGTAACCAATGAGTCAATAACGGGACCCTCGTGCCCATCCACCCAATGGCCACCCATCTCTTCGCCAGCAACAGGGTCAACTGAGCTACTGTATACAGAATTGTGCCTCTTTGGTCGTGCCACTACTCTCAAAAGGCAGGCGAGTGGCGTCAGTGGGACCCGAATCCCGATGGCCTCCTCCTCAGGAGGCACCATTTGTCCCCAGTGAACTCAAACCTTTTCGCAGCCAACGCTAGATGCAGGAAAGTGGCCCTACCTCCTTGCAGTGCCCACACACAGCTCCCTGATTAGGATCTGTTTTATTCAGATTATATGGTGTGACATAGATGTGATGCAGGAAATGAAAATGCAGGAGTTTAAACTTGTTATTGCAGGATACAGTGCATGGGCTTGGTGATCAGTTGCTTGAAGCAGATATTATCCAGTCTTTCCAGGAGGTCGGTGGAGTTGGTGTCAGTGGAGTCGTCCAGATGGAAGTTGAGGTCTCCCAGAAAGGGTGCCTCTGATGGTGGTGTTGTCGTTGGTGCGGAGCTGGAAATTCATGTGTTCCATGGTTGTTATGGTTTCATCATCAGCTATAGTGCATGTGATTGATTCCTTGAGTATGATGGCGATGCTGCCTCCGTGTTTATTAGTGCAGTCGCTGTGTTTCATCTTATAGCCAATAGGTGTTGCCATGGTGATGTCCAGGGTCAATGCGGGGGTAAGTCAGGTCTCTGTGATGAAGGTCACATCGAGGGTGAGGGTGAAGATGGTGTCCCAGATTTCAGTGGCCTGTTTGCAGAGTGATCTGGTGTTGATCAGTAGGCAGGAGAGCTGTTTCGTGAGGGTCTTGACTCCCAGGGCTGGCATGGCACTGGTTGCTGTGGTTGCTGTGGTGGTGGTGGGTGCTGTGGTAGAATTGAACTGGCATCAGAGGCAGGTGAATGGCCCCTCAGTGGATCGAAGTGATGCAAGGCAGCAGTTGTTGTTGCGACTGCTGCACCATCAGTGTCCGTGCTCCATACAGGCTCCATCCTGGGCCTGTGGACATCTGAAGACCTCCAAAGGAATCTCCCTTGGAGTGAAGGAGTCACTCCCCTGCATCCACAGGCACTGTAACAAGATCTATCGGTTTTCCAAACCTGGGCTTCCCCAGATTCTTCAAGGCTCAGCAACACAGGTGGTGGTTCTGCATTCCCTCGAGGCCTGAGTTGTCCTCTCGTCGCGTTGAGGTCAGTCAGCATCCCTCGTAGAATGCCCTGCAACCTAACCCCTGTGCTTCTTTATGTGGTAACCACAACGGTTACTACGACTGAGTCATACTGACGTAGTTGGACACATCGAAAGGTTCTGTTAACGAGTCTGTCCCTGCTATAACTGAGCTGTGCCAACGCGGTCGGTTGGACGGATGGATCCTGTCATCTTCAGCATCCCGGTGGCTCAGGCTGAGCTACAGATTCTGTGCACTTTAAGCCTCTTCATCATTTGACCTGTTTCCCTGAACTTGAGTGGTCTTCGTCATCCGTGCTTCCTGGATGTCCCGGTGTGGCATAGACTCTGTCCCCTCTGCTTTCAGGTACTGTTCGGCACATTCCCACACCTGGGTTCCAACAGATTCTTTCATCCTTCTGCAAGAGTGGTCTCGTCCTGAAGTCCTTGATTGTGCTCGACAGTGGTTGTAGGTATTCTGAATCTGAGGGTATCCACGGGTGGGGTAGCTCTCCAACCTTCTGTCTTCCACGTGGTGTCCTCAGGGTCCACTGTGAAGGGTCCTTCTTCTTTAATCTTGCACCCGCGACTTACCCATTGACTTGTATTGAGCTTGCGTCCGTGTTCACACTCTGTGCACGGCCTCTGTGGGGTTCCTGGTTACTTACCTCTGGTGGTTTCTTGGGTCCCCATCATTTCTATGTCTTCTGGGTCCAGTCTAGATTTGGATCGTGATTCGCATTCCTCTATTTTAGTATATGGTTTGGTCTCCCCCTGGCAACAACTGTGTATTTGTGCTTCTTACCTGTTTCTATGGCAAAGTATTGTGTGCATTGTGTATATCTCCGGGAGGGAGATATCTGTATGTGTTAGTGAGTGTCTTATAATAAATACATATTTTTATAAATACACTGTGTGGTTCTTTTTCACTTAATCTAAACCAATAAGATTATGTTCTGGTAAAACAAGCTGCTTTACACTCCTTCTGGACTAAGCCTGAAGGCTGCTCCCACAGCTACCACTTAGAGAGCTTCTAAGGTTGTCGAAGACCACTAAAATCACCATAAGGGTTGTCTGGATTGGTGCAGGGTGCCCACTTACATAAGTGTGCATCATATACCAAGCCAGCTTCTCGCATTGGTGTGCAGCCGTTGGGATTCAAGCCTGCATTGTTTTACCAGATAATCTTGGTGTGGATTAATTGAAAAATCATCACTAATATTAGGCACATATAGTACAGCTTAGAATAAGTAAGTTCTACTGAACTTAAGGGTTGGGTAGATAAGGGTCTAGCACAACCCGTTCTCCAACCTCAGAGAGTTTAGTTCCCACTAGGTTAGGTAGGTGCAACACCACACTACACCTAGTATGTCTTCAGTGGGAGAAGCCAGTGGCCCTCTGCCTTCTAGATAACAGTGGCTTCACGTTCCAGGAACTTAGAGCCCTGTGTTCCTCTAGCAGTGGCGGCTCGCATAGGGCGTGCTGTGGGGTGGTGGGCGGGGGGTAGTAAACTTGGACATACGACGGAACGGAGGAACGTAATAATTACTTTCCTCCGTTCCGCCGTATGTTCGAGTTTACTACCCCCACACCCTGCCCCTCCCCCGCCTGGCTCACTGCCCCACAGCACGCCCTATGTGAGCTGCCACTGTCCTCTAGAAAACTTAAGACAGGGAAGGGCCCTAGTGCTCAACGCCTCTTAGAGGTGTTACTGCAAGTTGACCTCCAGAAAGCTGGTGGGTCAGAGGAGCAGGACCAAGTGGGTGGGCAAGGGACAGAAGAAGAGTCAGGACGGAACCCCCATTTGACTTAGAGTCTGACCCAAACCAGGAGGAGTCTAATGACTCCCCCTGGAAAACTCAGATCCCCCAGAGGATAGTGCAGATGGCACAGAGGGTGTCCCTAGAAGTAGATCCCCTTTATCCCACCTGGGAGGTACAAGGTAGGCAGAGTTCATTGCCTCTCAAACTTCTGTAGGGACATCCATCTCTAACAAGAAGGATGACTCCATAGATAGGGAATACCAAATGATCCGCCTGGAGAAACTGAGACTCAGGCAGGATCAGTTGGCCCTTGACAAGGAGGCCTTTGAAGTGCAGAAGGCTAGGATAAATTTGGGACTTGAGTCCCATGGTGGCAGTCCCAGTGTCCCAAGATCAGGGAACCCGCCTTTGACACTAGGAACCTGAGCAGGATAGTCTCTCCTTACCAGGAGGGTGATGACATCCACAAACGGATCACTGCTTTAGAGAGGGCCTGTAAAGTACAGAAGGTCCCTCAAGGGCAGTGGGCAGCTATCCTGTGGCTCTCCTTTGCTAACAATGGTAGAGATAAGCTTCTCACTGTTCGAAAAGAGGATGCTGACAATTACTCAGTACTGAAGAGTGCTCTCATAGGTGGGTTTGGCTTAACCATTGAACAGTATAGGATTATGTTTAGAGACACCCAGAAAGCACAAACCCAGGACTGGGTCAATTTTATAGACAGTACTATCAAGGCTCTGGAAGGCTGGTTTCATGGAAGCAAGGTACAGGACTATGAGGGATTGTGCAATTTGATTATGAGGGAGCACATCCTTAATAACTGTCAGAGCCAGCTTTTGCATCAGTACCTGGTGGATTCTGATCTGACCTCTCCCCAAGAATTAGAAAAGAAGGCAGACAAATGGGTCCACACCAGGGTTAAGCAGAAAAACCATGGTAATGGAGGTGATCAGAAAAAGCAAGATTCTTCTAAATCCCAGGATAAGGGTGGGGACAAGGGTAAAGATAAAAAAGAGTCTTCACAAGGGCCCCAAAAACCTGCATCTGGAGGTGAGTCCCAAAATTCCAAAAAGGCAAAAAGAAACCTTGGTGATACGTCTGTAAGGGAAAGACCCATTGGACAAGGGATGCTGATTGTCCAAAGGCCAAGGAAACTTCTACTTCCACTGCCCCTAAGGCACCTGCTCCCCCTAGCAGAAGTACAGGTGGTAGTACAGCAACCAAGGGATTAGTGGAGTTAACCTTGGGTTCTGAGATGGGTTCTTCCTCAGACAGAACTCCAGCTCAGGCTGTTCTAGTCTGTGATGGTGGCATAGACCTTGCTACCTTACTGGTAAGTCCCACTAACTTGGGCAATTACAGACAACAGCCTTTGGTCAATGGAAGAGAAGCAATGGCTTACAGGGACACAGGGGCCAGTGTCACTATGGTGACAGAGAAACATGCGTCCCCTGAACAGATCATACTTGGACAAGTGTACCAAGTCACCAATGCTAGCAATGCCAGGACTGACCATTCCTTGGCAATTGTGAATCTCAGCTGGGGAGGGGTAACTGGACCGAAGAAGGTTGTGGTGTCTCCAGACCTACCTGTGGATTGTCTGTTGGGTAATGATCTAGAAACTTCAGCCTGGGCTGAGGTAGAGTTCAGGACTCATGCAGAAATGATGGTCATTTCTGCCATTGTATTTTCTGTCACCAGGACTCAGGCCAAACAGCTTAGCGCTGTAGGAGCACTGGGTCCTGGAAACATGGACCAGGTGCCTCCTAAGAGAAGGAGCAGGAAGGGTAAGGAATTATCGACCTCACAAACTCCTAGTGAAGATCAGCCTCCTGAGGGAGATGATCTCAGCTCCTGTGAAGATACTGTCCCAGAGGAACTTGGGCCTGACCAGACAGAGTTCTTGGAGGCAGGGGACCCTTCCAGGGCAGACCTGAGTTTAGAGCAGCAGACCTGCCCCTCTCTCTTGAACCCCTCAGACAGCAGGCTGCTGCTGAGGAAGCAGGGAATATCAGTGGGCCCCATGGGATCTATTGGGAAGATGGACTTCTGTACTCTGAAGGTACAGACCCCAAGCCTGGTGCAACCAGGAGGCTGGTACTATCCCAGAGGTTTCCTCCTCTCCCTAGCACATGATATTCCTCTTGCAGGACACTTAGGGCAAAGCAAGACTTGGGACAGGCGTGTCCCTCACTTTCACTGGACCCATATGTCTGAAGACACCAAGGAGTTTTGTTGCTCCTGTGCCACTTGCCAAGCCAGTGGTAAGTCAGGTGGCACCACAAAGGCCCCCTTAATTCCACTTCCAGTGGTTGGGGTCCCCTTTGAAAGGGTAGGGATTGACATTGTTGACCCCTTGAACCTCCCAACTTCATCTGGGCACAGTTACATCCTAGTGGTAGTGGACCATGCCACAAGGTACCCAAAAGCTATTCGTCTTAGAACCACCACAGCTCCTGTATTGGCCAGGGTCCTTGTGGGATCTTTTCATGGGTTGGCTTCCCTAAGGATGTCTTAACAGACAGAGTTACAAACTTCATGTCTAGTTACATCACTGCCATGTGGAAACAGTGTGGAGTGAACTACAAGTTTGCCACGCCCTACCATCCACAGTGCAATGGGCTTGTTGAAAGGTTCTACAAGACCCTAAAGGGTATGATTATGGGACTCCCAGAAAACCTTAGGCGAAAATGGTATGTATTACTACCCTGCCTTCTCTTTGCCTACAGAGAGGTTCCTCAGAAGGGGGTTAGCTACAGCCCTTTTGAACTTCTGTTTGGACATCCAGTTAGGGGCCCATTGTGTCTAGTGAAGGAAGGCTGGGAGCAACCTGTCAAGCCTCCTAAACAATACATTGTGGACTATGTCCTTGGCCGGCGTTCACGCATGGCTGAGTACATGAAGAAGGCCAGTAAAAACCTGGTGGCCAGCCAAGAACTCCAAAAAGCTTGGCATGACCAAAAGGCTGTCTTGACTGTTTACTAGCCAAGCCAGAAAGTGTGGGTGTTGGAGCCAGTGGTCCCAGCAGCTCTCCAGGACAAGTGGAGAGGGCCCCACACTATCCTTGAACAGAAAGGTGAGGTCACCTACTTGGTGGACCTAGGTACTCCAAGAAGTCCCCATAGGGTACTTCATGTGAACCGCCTGAAACCTTTGTGGACAGGGCTGGCATGGACTTGCTCATGGCAACTGATGAGGGACAGGAGGAAGAGAGTGACCCTCTCCCTGATTTCCTCTCTCAGAACCCTGATGATGGGTCAGTAGATGGAGTAGCCTTGGCAGGCAGCCTCACTGACCAACAGAAAGCTGATTGTAGGCAAGTCCTCAATAAGTACAGATACATGTTCTCCTTGACACCCAGTCAGACCATCTGGTGTGCCCATGAAGTGGGCACAGGTGACAGCCTGCCTGTAAAGAGTAAAATCTACAGACAGCCCGACCATGTCAGGGATTGCATCAGGACCGAGGTCCAAAACATGCTGGAATTGGGGGTCATTGAGCCTTCAGATAGCCCCTGGGCTAGTCTAATAGTCCTTGTGCCAAAACCTCACACCAAGGGTGGAAAAAGAGAGATGAGGTTTTGTGTGGACTACAGAGGCCTCAATGCAGTCACTAGGACGGATGCCCATCCTATTCCAAGGGCAGATGAACTCCTAGATACTTTGGCCTCAGCCAAGTTTCTGAGTACATTTGACCTGACTGCTGGCTATTGGCAAATCCGACTGGCTGAGGATGCCAAGCCAAAGACAGCATTTTTAACCCCTAGTAGGCATTATCAATTTATTGTGATGCCCTTTGGTCTGAAGAATGCACCTGCCACATTTAAAAGGTTGGTGAACAAAGTCCTAACAGGTCTGGAAGCCTATAGTGCAGCATATCTAGATGATATTGCTGTCTTTAGCTCCACCTGGGAGTATCACCTGGTCCACCTCAGGAATGTTCTGCAGGCCATGAAGAAGCCAGGCCTCACTATCAAGGCCACTAAGTGCCAGATAGGGCAGAGTATGGTTGTGTACTTGGGCCACCTGGTAGGTGGAGGCCAGGTTCAACCATTGGAGAGCAAAATCCAGACCATTGTGGACTGGATTGCGCCCACTACCCAGACTCAGGTCAGAGCGTTCTTGGGCCTGGCTGGGTACTACCAAAAAGATTTTCAGGAGATATGGGTCCATTGTGACTCCCCTGAATGATCTGTATACAAGAAAAAAGGTACCCCCTATTTACTTTTAGGTCCAAGAGGAGGGGGAAATAACAATAATTGTGAAAATAACCTCTTATCTGACCTATTTCATTTCGACATTGGCAATTGCTCAAAATGACATTTCCCCATAAACACAGTCTTATCACATCAAATTTTTCTTATGATTTTATTCTTTATCATAACACTTATATTTTTCTTTTTTTATATATAGTATTTATATTTTTTGATGCTCATATAGTCATAAAAAACATTTACAAACATTTACAAATTCATGTACTTTTTTGTAATGTTATACATAAAAGATCAAATCTCTACATCGTAGTAACCCCTACAATAAACCATCATACCTCCATTCTCACCTCTCATTCTCTTCAATCATACTACCTAGCATACCACACAAAAAACAAAAAATTTCAATTAAAATACAAAACTTTGATGGGATCCTACTCAGTTATACTTTCTATCGTAATATTAAATTTCGACTTTCACATTTAGAAATTTGCTCATTGATTCTTATTCTCTTCTGTATCTCGGGTAGGATTCCCAGATGTCTAAGAAACGGTCTACGCATGTTTCGGTGAAAGGACAAATTATATCACCTTCATCAGGACCAAATATACAACGATTCCATTAAATGTGTATAGTGGGTAGGGGGTTATATTAGTTGTTTAACGTGAAGTTGTCTCTAGTTCTGAAGGTTGCCTTGTCCTCAAGTACTGATCGTTAGGTTAGTATACCCTCAGGAATTCAAATTTTCCCTGATTGTATGTTCTTATCCAGGGTAAGGTATTCTCTGTACTCTAAGAGGATCAGAGTGCGACTTGTGCTCAATGCTTATCCAGTACGCAATCTGTTCTGAGTCCAACTTTTATGTTATAGGTCCATAGGTTCCATCTATATATTAACAGTACCGTCAGTTATACAGTGATTCTCACTAGACTCATTACCCAATTTTTGAGAAGGCCAATTTCTCTTTGTAGCCGTAGTTTAACCAAGTGGTATTGTGTGGTATGCTAGGTAGTATGATTGAAGAGAATGAGAGGTGAGAATGGAGGTATGATGGTTTATTGTAGGGGTTACTACGATGTAGAGATTTGATCTTTTATGTATAACATTACAAAAAAGTATATGAATTTGTGAATATTTGTAAATGTTTTTTATGACTATATGAGCATCAAAAAATATAAATACTATATATAATAAAAAGAAAAAGTATAAGTGTTCTGATAAAGAATAAAATCATAAGAAAAATTCGATGTGATAAGACTGTGTTTATGGGGAAATGTCATTTTGAGCAATTGCCAATGTCGAAATGAAATAGGTCAGATAAGAGGTTATTTTCACAATTATTGTTATTTCCCCTGAATGATCTGACATCTAAGAGAATGCCCAAGAAAGTTCAGTGGACAGTAAGCTGTCAAAAGGCATTTGATGACCTGAAGCAGGCCATGTGCACTGCTCCCATTCTACAAAGTCCTGATTACTCTAAAACTTTCATTGTCCAGACAGATACATCTGAGATAGGGGTAGGGGCTGTGTTATCCCAACTTAATGCAGAGGGCCAGGATCAACCAGTAGCTTTTATCAGCAGAAGGTTGACCCCTAGGGAGAAACGTTGGTCAGCTATAGAGAGGGAGGCCTTTGCTGTGGTCTGGGCCCAAAAGAAGCTGAGTCCATATTTGTTTGACACTCACTTTATTGCTCAGACAGACCACAAGCACCTCTTATGGCTTAAACAGATAAAGGGTAAAAAAAAAAAAACTTTTGAGGTGGCCCATTTCCCTACAGGGGACGGACTATGCAGTGGAACATAGAACTGGGAGTAACCATGCCAATGCAGATGAACTCTCCATATATTTCCACTTAGAAAATGAAGACTCAACTGGGCAAGGTTAGTCTCATCTCCTTTCGTTTGGGGGGGTTGTGAAGGAAGGTAGGATCTGCTTTTATGGCTACCCCTACTTTTTGCCTGGTGCTGTGCTGTCTCTGACTAGTCTGACTGGGATCCTGCTAACCAGGACTCCAGCCTCTGTGCTTTCTCCCTTAAGTTGGTTATGGTCGTACTTAGGTACATCCCAGATTGGATACTGGTGTATCCTCATCAGTCCCCAGTAAATGGTACTGAGGTACCCACGGCATAGGTACACAAGTGGTCCCCCATGGGCTGAAGCATGTATTATGCCACCCATAGGAGAACCCTCTAACGAAAACTACAGGCCTGCCATTGCAGTCTGTGCAAGCTAGTGCTAGCACCACTTACGGCAGATATAGGATTACCTATATCTGAGGCCACTGTACTTAAAACCTATAGGTCACCCCTAAGCAGGATTTTTTAATCCTAAAGGCAGGGTGCTCGGTTCTAAGTGTGAGGGTGCCGCTGCATGAGCAGGATACCCCTACAACCTTCGGAGTCCATTTTCCCGGATTGTAAGTGCATCAGCCATTACGATACATAGAGTGGCCATGCGTAAACGGTGTGGGAGGTATGATTCCATGCACTGTAAAGCTCCTCCAGAAGACCCTCAGTGCTCCTGGAACCAGTCTTCTAGACCCGAACAGCCCAACATGGCTGCTGCCGACCTGAGACACGATTCTGCCCTCCTGCTGCTGAGCCAAGCTCGAGCAGGGCAAGTCAGAACAATAGGTATCCTGTCACAGGGAGGTGTGACCACTGTTAGAATAAAAAGAATCCTACTTATGCATTATTATATGTATGTTAGCATTCGCTGCACCATTTTATATGTAGACGCCATTTTGGGTTGCAATCAAAACTTATACTCTGTTATTTCCAAGAAAAGGCCTCAGTTAGGTTCTGTTTCTCCAAGGTTAGGTTTTGCTTTGCTAATGAATGCACTGTTCTTATTACGCATACCTTTCCCCTTAGATGGAAACCCTCTCCCACTTGTCGAGTGGCGGGCACGGGTAGAATGACCTTGACTGCTAGATAGTGTGTGCGCGTCTGTAGAATCAAAACTTATTTTTTTTGTATTTCACAGTTCCACTGTATCTGTTTGCCTTCATTCGCTCTGAAATGTACATAATGTATCTTTATGCTTGCTGATGCCAGTCCCTCTGCAGGACTCCTTAGAGACTGGGCAGACCGGGCTCCTCTCTGAGTGTACTCTGAATAAACAGATATTGGTTTGTATTCTCTACTGTCTGACCTACTCTTCAATTGGTATGGAAGGCTGAGAGGTGGTCCGAACAGGGATTCCTTCAGGTGAGTGACCGATCCCCTTCCACGGATGGGGGGCAGGTCGAGGCTATCGTCGGGTCGGACTGACGGTTCAGGGATCCCTGTATGAGGAGCATTGATTGCACGGAGCTGTCCCTTCCATCCTGCCGGACGGTGCCTCGCCCAGCGGTCATCCCAACTGGAGTCCTAGACCACAAAACCCTTGGATCTGACCGTTTGGTCTGAAGAGTCGGCAGTGGAGAATTAATTCGTTTTTGCCTGTATATATCAGGTGAGTTTTTTTTGTGTGGATAAGGTACCATTTTGGTTTGCATTGGCAATGGTCTGAGGACCGTCTTTGGGACAAAACCATTTGCAACTGCTTTACCAGACATAGAATAGTGAACTTGTTTTCTTTTGAGAATGCCTGGGATCAGTAAGCTGTTTTCTTTGTGCTGTTGTTGTTCTACAGATGCTCGATTGGAAGAAGCTCAGCCGGCGCCTCCAGAAGGCACTCCAAATTTTGATATGTATGTGAAACATGGTCTTGGCCCTATTATGTTTAGTACATTATGGCACAAATATACAAGGAACAATGCCGAGTTGCAGTGGCCGTTAACGGGCACTTTTGATGAACAAAAGATTGGGTATTTACAGGAACAGTTATTTAAGAGGCGAAGTAGACAGTCTACGTTTGATTCTCTTAGGACGTGGCAGAAGGCAGCTAGGCAGAGACGATTGAAGTCTGAGAAAGAGGCCCGGAAGGGAAAAATGCAGACACTGACTCAGAAAGATGTAGCATAAGATAGGAAAAAACAGGAAAAGGGAGTTGAATGCGAAGATAGGAGGTTCCGATTACAAATTGATAAATCATATTTGTCTCAGGATGGAACTGATACTTTTGTGGAAGAATTGTTAGATACTCGATCCCTTCCTCTGTATGCTCCGCAAAGAATATATCCCACTGTTCCGTGCATCACAGCCGCCTGTTACAGCTGTTCTTTCTGTCCCTGTGTCTACTGCCGTCGTTTCAACGGCTGTGGCTCGGCTCCTCCTCCTCCTTCTCTCTCTTCTGTTTCTTTGCCGTCTGTGGTAACGATGACTGTTAGTATTCCTGCCACGCCTATTGTCTCAGCATCTCTGTCCCCTGTTCTTACTCCTGTGACGCACCTGCCAGCAACACTTGTGCCGGTTACTTCAGTTGCTTCTACTTCTGCGGTTCTTCATACCCCGACATTTGTAAGCACTGAGACACCAGTTCGTGGGTTTGAGGATAGAAATGTATTAAAATTTCATGAGCGTATGGGCCCTTTTGTACGGTCTGCTGTGGGAGATGAAGAGAAGAAGGTAGTAGCTAATCAAGCCACACAGTAGGGCCGTAAACCCATTTATAGTATGGAGGATGTTTGGAGTGTGATGAAAGATTATGAGCCTTTTATACAGCAGCATGCCCTTAAACATATGTCCTCTACGTTGATTGGCCTTTGGCAGCAATGTTTTGGGGATGATGCGCCACAAATTTTATTCGATATTAGAGACCGTGTGTATGCTAGTGATTTGGACCCAGGTCAAGTGTTTAGGAACATTACCACGTTGGTTGCTTATAGAGGTATGTTGCATGACAAGAGTCCTACCACGGTATCTCAGTTTCCGATGAGAGAGGTTCATCCCATATATCATCCAGAGATACCAGAGATAACAGATTAGCGTGGTAATGTCACTCGAGCGGGTGTAGCGGCCCGGTTTCAGGAGCAAAGGGTTTATTCTCCGTGGAAAAGAAGTGAGGTTTTATCTCTTAAAACTCATTTGCCTGATCCTAGGAAAAATCCCACTGCTTATTATAAGGAATTGACCGAAGCCGCCTCTTCGACGGTAATGACTCCTGCTGATATTGAAATACTTTTTGGTCTTCTTGTTCCGGTTGATATTTGGAGGCAGGTCCATACTCAAGATCATGTCCCTGAGTTGGGTGGTACTTGGGATCAAATTAAAGCATGGGACCAGGAGAGAAAGCCAGGTGATAAGCCCCGAGCAGAAATTTTAGCATTGCCAGGCCGTATTATTACGTATATGCATTCTCTTCTTCCTCTGCGGAAAGTAGATTGGGATAAATTGTCGGCTTGCTGCCAGAAGAAAGATGAGAGTGTGTCTGATTTTTACACTCGGTTCGAGGATACGTTCTTGGATTATAGTGGCCAGGATTTGTCTATTGAAGGGGGTGTTCGGTTGTTTGTTAACAGATTTGTCTCTAATTTGCTTCCTGAAATTGCGACTCAGTTGCAGGCTTCTGAGAGTACCTGGTCCACCTCTTCCCCTTCTATTATTTTGAACATGGCCCAATATTATGAGCATCGAGACAATGAGGAGAAAGAAAGGACAGAGAAGAAGCATAAAGATTTAAAAACAAAGGTGTTGTTGCAACAAGCTTTTAGAGGGAATGGTAGGGGACGTGGTGGTCCTGCCCGACAGCTTCAACGTACTAGTAGACAGCCAAATACGACACCTCTGGGACCGAATCAGTGTGCGTATTCTAAGGAGGAGGGTCCCTGGCGTAGCGAGTGCCCCGTGCTTTTGCAGAAGGTGGCGGTCCCCAGAGGACGAGGTTCCCGTGGACGGATCGTGGGGCTGATAGGGCTCAGAATGCCGCAGCTTCACAGGGTCATACTTTTAACAATTACTTTGATGACTCTCATGATGGACAGTACTATCATGAAGATTATGATGTGGAGGAGGTGACAGGAATGTCTTATAACTAGGGCAGCCAGGGACAGAGTGAGGGGCTAGTTTCGATACCTGTAGATCAGCGTGGACCTTATGTAACAGTGGAACTGCAAGGTTCGACTAAGGAATTTTTGGTGGACACAGGCGCAACAAAAAGTTCTGTTTCTCGAAATATGGTCCCTGGGGCGGCTCTGTCTGGCCATAATAATGTTTTGGTAGGTTTTTCTGGTGTATCGGTAGTAAGCCTCATTTCAAGACCCCTTGCACTAACTGTTGGTCCTTTTACAGTGGATTCACCATTTCTGTTAACATCTAATTGTGGTGAGAATTTGATGGGTTTGGATTTGTTGAAAAAACTTGTATGCTACGATTTATTGTTACCCGGACGGCGTTTACATGACGATGGGTCCAAATTTGACTACTAGACAGTGTCTGTCTCTCCCTCTTCCTGCTGAATTTGCTGACATACCATCTACTTTGTGGGCAACTGGTGATACGTATGTGGGATTGCTGCATATCCCGCCGGTTTCAATAAAAGTTAAAGACAATGTTATTCTGCCTCGTATTCCTCAGTATAAAATACCACAGGCCGGATAGCGAGCCTTATTGCAAATTGTTCAGGATTTGATCAAGAAAGGAGTAGTTGAGGAAACATCTGCTAATATTTGTAATAATCCTATTCTTCCGATTCTTAAACGGACACCCTCAGGTTCCCCTGATGATCATGAAGATGTTTATCGCTTTGTGATTGATTTGCGTGAAATTAACAAAATAGTGGTTCCTCAGTTTCCAGTGGTCCCAGACATTACTACGCTTTTGACGATGATTCTGTGTACTGCTAAATTCTTTTCTGTCATTGATTTGAAAATGCCTTCTTTAGTATTCCTATACATCTGGATAATAGGTACTTGTTTGGGTTTACGCTAGCTGGCAGGAGCTTTAGGTGCTGTCGAGCTCCTCAGGGCTATACTGAAAGTCCCAGTATTTATAGCCAGGGTTTAAAGCGTCAGATGGATTCCCTTTCACTTCCTGCAGGTAATGTATTGGGGCAGTATGTTGTTTATCTCCTCATCGCTTCCGATACTGAGCAAGGTTGTAAAGACAGTACAGTTCAATTGTTGCTGCATTTGGCTCACCATGGACATAAAGGTTCTCTTTCTAAATTTCAGTATTGTCGACAGGAGGTCACTTACTTAGGGGAGGTCATCTACTTAGGTCACCTACTGTCGAAGGAGGGTAGGAGATTAACCCCTGAGCGCATTAGCACCATTGTTAAAATGCTTGTTCCACAAACCCAGAAAGATGTGCGCGCTTTTATAGGTATCACCTCCTACTGTCGGCAGTGGATACCTAGTTATTCCCTACTAATCAAACCCTTGCTTGCACTGACAACGAAAGATGTGCATGAGCCTTTGCCTTGGACGCCTGAATGTCAGCAGTCTTTTGAGCAATCGTAGGAAGCTGGCTCTGTATATACTATACCAAAATGAGGTATAGTGTGCACAGAGTCCAGTGGAACCCCAAAGGTAGGCAGAGGTAAAGTTAGATAGCACCTCACTGTCTATTTGTGGTAGTGTGGTCGAGCCGTAAGGCAGTATCAGAGGACAGTGTTAAGCATTTGTTGTACACAGTCAGCAAATGAATTCACACACTCAAAGACTGCACTTCAGACCAATTGTTTTTGTATCAAAAATATTCTTTTAGTTATTTTATTTTCTAGAACCAAGCAAGCCTGGCACAGGTAAGCAATAAATACTTTACAGTAGTAATGCCGTTTGTAAACAGTTTGAATTGAAATTGTGTATGCACTTTGTTTTGACTTACAGGATGGTTGCAGAGAAATGCAATACTTTGTAAATACAGTACATAGACTTGAATGGGCTTTTCAGTAAAATACCAGGTAAGTTACTTATTAGATTACTTTTCTTACTCAGAGTAGTATACCTGGATACTACTCTAGGACATTTCCTAGAAACAGGTAAGTAAAATTGCTTTTGTTAAACAGTACAATTTTAAAGAATTTCTTTAGGTTTTCAAACTCCACACTTAGAAACTTTTCCAAGAAAAACAGTCAATGTTATCCTATCGAAGAAAATAGTGTTATCGGTTTTAAGGTAAGTATTTGGTAGTGGGAGTTGAGGTTCTGGGGTAGACTCAGGGGTCCCTCAGGGTCAAGGATGCACTCTAGTTACACCCTCAGCGGCACTAGGGCGGCTGGGTGCAGAGTGCTGAGGCCCAATGTTATCCAATGGGGGATACGGGGCCTCCGGTTGTTGGCTGCTGGCGAGCAGGCCACTTGGTTGTGGGAGCAAAGATCCTGGACTTTAGCTCAGGACAAATGGGGAAATAAAGTAGCAACAAAGGTGCACCCTCAGCGGCACTAGGGGTGCAGGGTGCTGTTTTGACGTCGGGCGACCTGTTGTTTGCAATGGGGAACCTCCGGTTTGCAAAGGCACTGCAGGCTTGGGGACGAAGGTCTTCTGGGTGCGACCACTACTTCGAGAGGTAAGTTGGGAAGTTGGGGGTTGGTTATGCACCGTCGGTTTGGCCACCCAAGGCCGTAGGGCGTTGGGTGCAGATGTGCCTTTTGGTGTCAGATCTTCTTACCAGCTCCTGGTCGCGGTTGGGGGACCTTCCGGATTTAGGCTGCAGGCGTCGGCTGGAGGCTTGAGGCAGGCCAGGAGTCGCTGGACCTCGGGTCAGGGTCACCGGGGGGACCTTCTCGTGGTGTTTGCCCACTCGAGCTCGGGCCGTGGACGGCGGGTGCAGAGTGGGGTGGATTTGCTGTGTCCGGCGGTAGCCAGACGTTGCAGATGAACAAATCCGGTGTTCACGGGAGACAAAGTCTTTGTGGTTGAAGGCAGGCAGGTCCTCCAGGGTTTTAGAGGTTGCTGGCTGCAGGACACACCGGGATTTCACAGGAGCAGGTTCGAGGTGGAGACAGGCAGGTAGGGCTGGGGTCAAGTCAGTGGGCTTTTTCCTCTTGTTAGCTTCGGCACGGCTGTTCGGTCCTTCTTCTTCTTTTCTTGTTGCAGGTTCTTGTCTGAGGAAGCAAGGGCAGGGGTGCCCCTAAATACTAGATTTAGGGGCGTTACAGGTAGGTAAAAGGTAGGGACCAATGGATCCCTTCCATAGGGTGGGTACACCCCCTATTATTCCACCCTCCAGTGGGAGGGGGGCATAAGCCTTTCCCTGGTTGGCTGAGTCCCCCCATCTGCAAGATGGTGGGGACTGAGAGTTGTGCTTCGCCTCGCCTCCCCCACCTGAGGGGTGGAGTTGGCAGAGGTGGGCACACCTCTCTTCTCACTTGTTTTTCCCACCGGTTCTCCCTCCCAAAGTGGGGGGTCAGAACCAGTGGGGACCAGTTGCTGAAAGCAGCAAGTGACCTGGGGAAGCTCACAAAGGCGGCAAGCCTTTGAAGCTTCCCCTTCGTGAACCCTGCCCATCCTGGGGGAGGAGGCTTGGCACCTCGTCCCCAGGATGTGCATTGTTTCAGGCCCCTGAGAGCAGCAGGCTCTTGACCCAGGGGTCCAGAAACATGTCTGGGGTGGCAGCTGAAAGCAGCCACTCAGCCTGGACACTGGTGGTAGGTTAGTTTTCAGGGGGCATCTCTAAGATGCCCTCTGTGTGCATTTTTCATTAAATCCCACACTGGCATCAGTGTGGGTTTAATGTGCTGAGAAGTTTGATACCAAACTTCTCAGTTTTCAGTGTAGCCATTATGGTGCTTTGGAGTTCGTAATGACAAACTCCCAGCACTATATACTCTTAATGGCAGCACTGCACTTACAATGTCTAAGAATGGACTTAGACACTGTAGGGGTACAGGGCTCTTGCACCTGTACCCTCCCCACTGGTATAGTGCACCCAGCTATAGGGGTGACAGATCTATGCCAGGGCAGTGGGTTGTAGGCATGGCACACAGAGATGTGTGCCATGTCGACTCTTCACTTTGTTCTGCACCAAAACACGCAGCCTGCAAAGGCAGTGTGTGAGTATAATGGTACAGGACCTCTAAGGGTGGCACAATAAGTGCTGCAGCCCTTAGAGGCCTTCTCTGGTCACAGTGCCCTGGGTACCTGTGGTACCATTTACCAGGGGCCAACCTGTAGCCAGAGATGCCAGTTGGATTTAGGCTTCAATGCAGTTTTAGGAAAAGAACATAGGCCCTGGCTACCTGATTGGCAGGAGCCCAGGACACACTCAGTCAAAGCACATCAGCAAAAAGTGGGGGCAACCATGCAGAAAGAGGGCACTTTTCACAGCAATTGAAAACTTTGCTTTATTCGGCTCAAGTACTAGGCATTCCAGATTACAATAAACTGTTTGTGTTGTACGTCCATGAGATGGCTGGTTGCGCACTTTCTGTTTTAACACAAAAATTTGGAGATAAGCAACGGCCGTGAGCTTATTTTTCTGCTATCCTTGATCCAGTCGCAAGAGCCCTTCTGAGTTGTCTAAGAGTGGTCACGGCCATGGCCGTTTCGATTAGACAATCGGCTAGACTTGTGCTGGATACTGATCTCACAGTCATGGTACCCCATGCTGTGGATACACTTTTGAATAAGACAAAGACACAGCACCTCACCAGTGCACGTCTGACTGGCTATGAATTAACGCTCTTTCTTAACACATCACGAGCAAAAGATGTGCCACTCTGAATCAAGCCACGTTACTGCCCCTCCCTTCCGAGAGTGATGAAGTCGACAAACATGACTGTATCTTCCGGACGGAAGAGGAAACAAAAGGATGTGTAGACTTGACTGATGTTCCCTTATCTGACCCACAAGGGGAACTGTTAGACCTGGCATCCTTGGCGTGGGTCTCCCTTCCATTTTTTGATGATGCCTCCAATGTTATTGATCTGTTTTTGCTGGTTTAGATGCTTTGGGCACTGTGCCACTGCTATTCAGTGCCACAGTGCAAGTGCTCCCTATTGTAAATTGATGTATGTATTAGTGACTCCATGATTGGATGATTGGTTTACTTGTCAGTCCCTAGTACAGTGCACTGAGTGTGCCCAGGGCTTGTAAATCCAATGCTGCTGGTGGGCTTGCAGCACTGGTTGTGCCACCCACAGAAGCAGCTTGTAAAATGTGTCTCAGGCCTGCCATTGCAGAGCCTGTGTGCAGCCTAGGGCTGCCATGTCGACTTGGTGAGTGCACCCACTTACCAGGCCCTAAACCTTCCCTTTACTGCATGTTGGTCACCCCTAAAGTAGGCCCTAGGGCAGGGTGGATTGTAAGTATAAGGTAGGACATGCCCTGGTGTGTGTGGCATGTCCTAATAGTGAATTACAGCCATTTTCGTTTTTCAGTATTGCAAGGCTTCCTGGGCAGTTTTGATTATTACACCTTATAATCCTAACTGGCCCAGGGAACATGGTAGAAAAACGAATTTAGTATGCCTGAACTCAGGATGATAAAATACATCTTTTAGTGAAGTTGGTTTTAACATTCTGTGTTTGAAAATACCACTTTTAGAAAGTAGGTATTTTCTTGCCTAACTATCCAAGCCTGCCTCTGCTAGAGTTGTGTATTCCTTGTCTGGGTTTGTGAGTGACAGGGGCTGGGGGACTCCAGGAGACAGGGTGAGTCAGCACAGGGCTGAATAGAGAGATCTGCATCCAGAGTGGAGGGAGGAGTTGCACCTGGGTCTGAATAGGGCTGTGCCTGCCTTCCACAATGCTGGCTCCACCTCCTGCCGGGCGGCTGAGCACTCTGCCCCACATTCTGAAAGGAAAGAAGGAGTCCTGTAAACAAAGTGCTCCAGGACTGACCAGAACTGGTTTTGGACTAGGCAAAGGCCTCTCTGCCTTCAGAGAACAAAGAGAAAAGGTGTATAAAAGGGGACCCAGACCCCTAGGAAATTAGATCACTTTTGGGAAACAAGAAGAAACCTTTGCTGAGGAGCGGAACCAAGAAGAAATTGAGGAGAAGACTATCCCTAAGCTAGAGGGATCTGCCTGCAGTGGTTGCCTGACTGCCAAAGAAAGGAGAAGGGAACTTTGTGTGTACTTTCATCAACTTGTGAAGGATTTCCAAAGCCTTGATTTCAGAGCTTGCCTCCTGCTGAAGTCTCAGGGACAACAGACTTCACCCACCAGCTCCCCTGAATTCCCTTGCTGGGAATTTGGACCTTCTGACACACTTGCGTGTCTCTGGGAGCTGGAAGTGCGACTCAAGACGAAGAAGCGTGTCACCGCAGCCGCCGATTCTCGTATCGCCGGAGAAGAATGTCGACGTCGCATCAGACGCCGGCGCAACCCCGAAGAAGCGCGCCGCTGACACCCTCGCAACCTTCGAAGCGCCTCGCAGCACCGGAGAAAAGTGTTGCCGTCGCATCAGACGCCGTCGCATCTCCTGGGCAGAGCATCGACTTCGCATCAGACGCCGACGCATCGCAACACGAGGCGCCCCGCATCCCAGGAGAAGATCGTCGACCTCGCATCAGACGCCGTCGCATCGCCAGGGAAGCGTGTTGAAGGGCCGGTCACAGCTCCAAAGACTCATCGAAATAGCCGCATGGCCGTCGGGCGTGCACGCATCACCCCTTCGTTGTCGCAACATCAAGAAGACGCCACTTTGTTTCTTTGCACCAGATCTTCAACGCATCACCGTCCTTGCGTGTAAGGGACTACCGCATCACCTTCCCTGCAACACTTTCGTTGCCCTGCATTACGTATCTTAAGGTACATTGAACTCAAAGTGTCGCATTTCCATTTTAAGAGACTCAAGCTAATTCTACCATCTTTAAAGTACAGTATTGTGGATTATTTTTGTCGTTTATGGTCTTGTGGTAATTCTATATAAAAGATACTTATTTTTATAATACAACCTGTGTGGTGTCCATTTGTAGTGTTGTCACTGGATTACTGTATGTGTTCACAAATGCTTTACACACTGCCTCTGAACTAAGCCTGTCTGCTCGTGCCAAGCTACCAAGGGGGTGAGCAGGGGTTATTTCAGGAGTGTACCCCCTTACCCTGACTAGAAGCAAGGGTCCCTATTTGGACAAAGGTACCTACCTCTGCCAACTAGAGACCCCCAGTTCTAACATGAACTATATGTCAATGGCTCTTGTTTTAAACTACCAGATGGCACTACTACTGCTGTTTATGCTATTACTACACTGCGTACAGTAGTGGAGACATCACGAGTCCCTTATCAGTCGGCTCCAGCTGCTGAACTTGTTGCCCTTATACGAGCTTGTGAATTGAGTGAAGGACTGGTTGTCAATATTTATACTGACAGCCAGTATACCTTCGGGGTCTCGCATAGTTTTAAGCGACTCTCGGCAGAGAGAGGGTTTCTTACTTCACATGGCACCAAAATTCAGCATGGGCACCTTATATTAAAGCTTTTTTCTGCTTTGACGCTTCTCAAGAAATTTTCTATAGTGAAGTGTAGAGTCCATCGGAAAGTCATTGACGATGTGGGAAGGGGGAATGCTTTTGCGGATCAGATAGCAAAAGATACTGCTCAGACTAAAATGAAATGGATGTTTGTAGCAGACCCAGCTAGGTGGGTGCCTGAAGTTACCATGTTTGAAGATAAACTTGACAATGTGAAAGAGATACAGAGTGAAGCCACAATAGAAGAGTTAGCTGTGTGGCAGGAAAGTACAGCACAATTGAACGATGAGGGATGTTGGATTGATAAGTCAGGGAAGCAGAGATGGATGTTGCCTGATGCATGTGTTCTTCCTGTAGTTACGATGGCTCATGGTCCAGCCCATATTAGTGCTAAGGGTATTTGAAGTTGTTAGACCCTGTATGGCAGAACAACAACATTTAGAAAACGGCTGCACATTTAGTGAAATATTGTATGGTGTGCATGATGCACAATCCTGGAAAGGGTACACCTACACCGCCTGGTAATTTTGCACCTCCTACTTTCCCTTTTGAGGTCCTTCAGATGGATTATATAGAGTTAGAAAGGTGCAATAATTTGAAGTATGTTTTGGTAGATGTTTGTGCATTCAGTAAATGGGTTGAGGCCTATCCCATTAAGGACAATACAGCCATTACGACTGCAAAGGTACTCCTGAAGGAGTTCTTTCCTTGTTTCGGCTTGCCCCTTTTGATTTGGAGTGATAACGGAAGTCATTTCAATGCAAAAGTGATTCAATTGATTTGTGATGGTTTGTGCATTAAACAGAAGTTTCATGCTGCCAATCATCCACAGTCCACAGGTTTAGTTGAGAAGTACAATGGTACTCTCAAACTTTAATTGGCAAAAATACAGGAGAACACAGGGTTTGTTGCGGGGATTCTGTACCTACACAGAACTATGCGTAGGAAAACAGGACCTCGGTGTATAGGGGTGTACCAACCTACCACCTTAGTACCCAAAATTCCAAAACCGACTAGCTATAGTGTCTCATTGGTTCTCCTCCAAAATCACGAAGCTACAAATGATTAGACAACCCAGAACACAACACTCCTGACTCTCTCAAGATTTGCGGCAGCAAGACATACCCTTTCGCTCGCTCACTCGTACTTGTCCACAATAAGAATGGTCAGAGTCACTGTTAAAGATCAAAATGTGTATTTTAGCTATTGTGCTCTATAATGCAGTATACGAGCCACTACCAGCAGCGAAATGCATAAACTTAGAACAATTAGCATTGTTACAATTCCATAGAATATAAAGGGGGATGTCATTATATATAGACAGTGGAAAAAGGACTATAAGGCCTAATCACTCTCCCCTTGGTAAGGTGTCTATTATATAAAAGACGATCTCTGGGCTTTGTCAGCAGACCCCCTACCTTAGTGCCTAGATGGAAGCTTTACATCATAGGAACCGCATAGCTCTTCTCCCTGGAAAGGACCCTCCCCAAGTGTGTGTCAGAACAACATGCATCCCCATAATATCAAAGCACGAGCTTTGAGCAGCGCAGCTGTGTTAGCATGTTTTGTCTAGATGCTAGGGACTGACCAGAACAGAACAACAAGGAGCATTGTTTATCGACCTTGCACATTGTGTGCAGACTAAACCCAAGAGCAGGCAGAGAACGCAGAAAGCAGACAGTTCTCATGGGAAAGGCACAAACAGAGTCTTGCACAACAAAGTCATGTAGTAACGTGCGCAAAAGCAGGATCATGGCAGCCGTGCTCTAGCTAACTTAGCAATGTCGACAATGACCCTAATGGCCATATAATACACCCTCCCCTTGGTGAGGTCATAGAACATAGACAAAGGACCAAAACAGATTTGAAGGGTAAGCAGAGGCCAAAGATGCTTGAAAACAACAGATAGGAAAAAAGTTAAGTTGGTAAAATGTGTTCATTGTCACGAAAAACGCGACTAACATGGAGGTGGCGTATCCATGAAGGTACGTGACCCTGTCAATGCAATGCGTTCCAAAAGGTCATCCCTATCGTTAGCAGCATAGAGGGATGCCATCCAATCAAGTAGGCCGAAGGAACAAACTTGTTCCTCGTAATCCGAAGCTTCCAAGAGCATATCCGGGCAACTTGCGTGATATTCAATAAAGCTCAGTTGCAGTAGGTTCTGCGCAGCCGCACAGATATCGCATGCAGCCAAGATCCCAAGTGCAGCAGCCCGCGCCATACAGCCATTCCCAGAACAAGCCCGGTCATGGGCCTCTAAGGGACCCATTAACTGGTTAAAATCCGGGACTGGACATGACGTAGTGGAAAGGCATAAATCCAAGGCCCAATAGAAGGGGCACCATTGACAGTAGAATACATGTTGCACGCAAGTGAAGTAGGCAAAGCGAAAAGTTAATCCATAACTCACTCTAAGCGTCGCTAATGGCAAGCATCCAAAAACTTGTTGCATTCGATCACGGTACAGCTGCAATTGGCCTTGCCTGTGCATTACCACAAGATGAGCAGCCATTGCGTACCACAAACAGAAGCAGCAGGATTCCACCAGCTAGCACCAGTATCAATGGGAACTCTCCGAAGGCGCTGGAAAAAATAGAATGAATAAAGGCCGGTATTACACCAAATATAGCCTGAAAAGAAGTCACAAGGCCGGATCCCACCAGTTTAAAAAAATGAGCAAGGCCTTCGGTGTCAGATGCATTAAATATTTGATGCATCAGCTCCCCAAAATGAAGTGGGAGATTCGTGTTCAGAAGTGACTGAATCTCGCTCGAAGTTCTAGCCACCTGTAATTCGAAGGTCTCTCGCGCTGAAGTGAGAGCCATATCTTGTTGAAACAATAGCGCTTTGAGCCTGCTTAATTTGTTGAAATCTGTTTTCAAAGTTGGAATGTAAGGCCAAATAGAGATATCTACTTTCTCATGCCGGGGCGGAAAAAGCACATTGCTACAACAAGTAACACGTTGTGAAACTATTACTATATACGGGATTCCTGCCCATAAACCACAGCAGTCGTGGTTATTCAAAATAAGATAACTGCCGTTAGTAAGCAATATAAAAGCTGGAATTATTGCTGGGACTGGACTTCCTTTCAAAAAGCAAGCAAGATTAGGTGCGGATACATTACAAGCGCTTTGCAATTTTACGTGTTTGCAAACTAGGGAGTGTCCCACCGTAGAATCGCAGTCCTCCCCTGTTAGGAAAACTTCCTTATCCTCCCGATGATATCTGTAAGTGAACGGTAGGGACCATAACTCATGGAGGAATGCACTACCCAGGGGTTCAAAACGGCCAATCAGGAAATGTTTCATGCAAGATTTAAATTGAAATAGTGAGAAAGGGAGAGAGATAACCCCGTATATTAACCACATAGCAGAATCTGTTTCTGCCACAGAGAATGGCAAATGTTCTAATTGTTCAATGTGTAATAATGTGTATGTTGCATCTTTCATGGACATAAAACGTTGTTTATCAGTTAAATTAAATGGTAAAAACAAAGCTGTAGCATTCAAATAATCCCAAGGTACTCTACCCATTTTTATAGTTTGCAACGTCCATGCAAACTGCATTATACATCGTAATTGATTTTGACCATGATGTAACACAGATACATCAGTCTGAACAATATCAATAACAGATTAAACAATATTATCAAGGGTATAAATGCGTGAAGACAGTGTGTTAATGCTATTGTCAACCACTGCGAGCACTTTCTCCAAATTTGCTTTATCAATTTGTCGCAGACGAAATGCTGCCTCCATCTGCGATAATTTCCATATTTCATTCTACGCAGCATAGAAAAATCTTTTCTGTCTCGGGGTCCTAGGACCTAGAAGAAAATCAGCCAAATTGATATCACTCGACAATTGAGACAAGTGTTTTTTAACGGAGGACAACGTTGAATGTTCCAACCATTGTTGGCTCAATTTACCCACTGAATATGTTGTGACCGAATGTGATTGCGGAAAACGTGGATCTGACCTAGCCTGTGTAAAACCTGGCGTTATATTATAAAAATGCAGTTGGCATGTATTTGAACTGGTTTGCCACAGCAGCCAACCGTTAGGGTCAACACCAGAAGCATTGAAAGTGCCGTAACGAAAAAGAGCTTGTAAAACATCAATTGAATAATTCGTGTGTGAGCGCCAATTATCATATTCAGCCAAAGATGGAAAGGACGGATTATTTACATTTTTAGCAGTTGCCAGGCCAAGGCAAGTAGTTTGATATATCATATCATTTAAAAATTACATTTGTGCAGGTATCAGGCAGGGCCGATGTAAAGCCTCAGAACCTTCCAATCCTTAGTGCCCCATATTGTTTTTAAATCAATGGTAGCACTCCTGTGATCATAACCTGCATGGCCAATTCATCTCTTAAGGAATTGGAACAGACCAATTTAGTATGGGTAAGAATAAATTTAGATTGCGATGACAAATGTAATTTAAAAAAATAGGATTCATGATTGGACATGTCATAATCCGTAAAATAGGTGAACTTATCCCTAAGCTTTTTAGAAGTTCCCTGTAAAGGGGTTGGACAATGTTCCCACTGTGTGTAATATAAAACAGGACTTAACGTGTTTGTCTTGTGTAAGTAATGATGCCCATAATGTTGGTAACAGAATAAATCTGCATAATTGGCTGAATTTAAATATAAATCTTCAGCATCAGAAGCAGCATAATACTTTAAATCTGAAAACAATGAATGCACTGCTTGGACATCCCAATCATCGGAATGTATGTCCTGTGTCACCACATCTCCTAAAGAGACTCGAAACACGTATGGCACGTTGATGACCTCCGTCGGACCATGGATTTCAAATGCTACTTTATCCCAAACTATGCCATCTGCAACTGGGAAAGCTGAAATGTTCACAAGGGCTTGATCAGGTTTCATTTTATGGGACCATGTATGAGGGGCCAGAATTTCATCGACCAACTTCACTGCAGAGCGTTCTGGCAAATAATGACCATTGATAAGCAAGAAAAAGACAGTTACAAATCCGATCGACATGAAGAGGAAAATCAGGATAAGCACCATCCAGATGTATGTCCAGGGTGCGACCATGTAAGTTTTTTTGAACCATGAACTGAAAATACTTAATTTTGTCGGTGGAAGGGCCAAAGTGGAAGACGAGGAGGAAGAGTCACAGGAGAAGCTCGGACAGTCCCCATAGTAACCGCTTGCACCCATACCCATCAAAGGCGGTCGGGCGGAATCAGTGTGATGTTGACGTGGCCTGTCTGGCACTTCACTCGGGCACTCTTCCACAGGATAAGTGTATTCAACGTCTGCAGTGGAACAGGGAGGTGTGGGAGCAGTTGAAAGGTCAATAGTAGTTTCCATTTCACCCCCTGTAGTACGAGGATGATTCGCAGTGGAGGAATGCACCGGGTTCAATGAGATAGTGTTGCTTGAAACAGCAGGAGTTACACTATTCAGAATCGGCCAGACAGTGTAACTTGACATTGTCCACTGAAATATATCTGTTGTTTTTGCGACCAGGTAAAGGTGGTAGTATCACTGTACGAGTACCCTTCAATCCAAGAACTGGGACTGGTGCACAATAAGAGGGACCAAATTCTTTCTTTTTCTCCAGCTTTTCCCAAACCAGATCTCCAATCTTAGGAAGCCAACCGGTAACCGGAATCAGCATCGATGTGTCATTGGAAGAGGGTAAATGTTCAGTTGCGTAGCTGTCACGGGTCTTTTGTAGGTCCTGTAACATAGTAGATGGAATATCTACGTCAAAGGTTGCGGCTGCTGCCACAACTTCTAGACCATCAAGGTCAGGCACAAACATTTTAATGCCAAAGAGCAGTTCATAGGGGGTCCGCCCACCCAGAGATCTTCTAGGGAGATTATTAAGTGCACGTTGAACCCCATACAAATGGGCCAGCCAGTTCCTGCCAGTACCTAAGACTCTAGCTGTCAAAGATTGCTTTAACTCGCGGTTCATTCGCTCCACAATAGAATTGCCCCCAGGCCTGTCTGGAGATGAAAACTTCACCGGCACCCCCATCGACTTCATTGCATCCTTGTACGTCTTAGAGGCGAACGCCAGACCTTGGTCTGAATGGAAGGTGCCACAGGCAAACATCCCGACAAAGACACGCAAATCCCTGATGACATTTCGAGCGTCAGCACTGCATTGTGGCCAAACCCAAAGGAATCTAGTGCACGATTCAACTGCAACTAAAATGTATTTATATGCAGTATCAGAAGAGAATGGACCGCAGGGATCAAGATATACACAGCCAAATGGTTGATTAGAAATACATATGGTGGGCGTGATACCGTAGATGGTTTGATTTGCTGACAAATGTCACAAGAAAGCACATAATTACGGGTTTGTTTATATAAACCATGCCACCAATAACGTTGCTGTAAAATCGAGACTGTCGCAGACACCCCGGCATGTGCAGAAGCCATGCCCTCATGTGCGGCTCTGATCAAAGCAAGTCTGCGGTCCATGTTGAGAATCAGCCAATCCCCAACAGATGGAATAGAAGCATAAGGAATTTGGTTGGGAGATATATGATAAGAGTATTTCGAAGGGAAACCCTGAGGATAAGCAGCTCCCTCCCTCGTAGCAGCTACTTCTGCCAGAATATCATTATCTATTTTAGTCATGGACCTTGTAACTGCTGCTACGGAACATGTGGCTACTGCAGATTTGGCCGCTTCGTCAGCCAAAGAATTACCAAGAGCATGTGCTCCCACACGCTGATGGCCAAGAGTATGGATCACTTGCGTGAGGGGCAGATGTTGTTTAAGGTCTGCCACTCGAACCCAAAGCGTTTTATGCTTGATTGCGCTGCCTTTAGAGTCTCGATAGTCATTCTGAGACCAAAAGAATAAGTTGTCATTAAAAGATTGAACACAGTAGTAAGAATCGCATACAATAAGAGTATTCACATTAGGATCGGCAAACTCAAGGGCAAGAACAAGAGCACGCAGCTCCGCCAATTGTGCTGTACAGTCCCCAAGTGCCTGAGTATGCACAATGGAAGACTTAAATTCTCCATTGACAATTGAACCAGCCACAATAGCGCAAGCCGCTGAATAAGTGTGTTTGGAGCCGGTGGACGGTTGAGCCGAGCCATCAGTATAAATGATACATTTGTACTTATCTAAAGGAAGCAACGACAACTGAGGAGGATGAACGTGTTCATACTGTAAAAACTCCTGTGTCTGAAGCGCAGGATCAAAGCTAAATGTGACATCAGATGATGCAAAGAAGTAGCTCATTGTATCCAACGGGGATGTAGTGCCTTAGAGTTAGGTACACTTGCCTTAGTCACTGCTTCTAAGGCAGGGAAAAGCGTGACCGTAAGAATGCGTTTTCCTTGGGCCAGCGAACATTCTTTCAGAATCGGCATTTGGACCGCCGTCAAAACTTTTTCAACATTCTAAAAACGCATTTCTGCCGCAGTGTACAAATGTGATTTGTATGCAATAGGTACAATGTCCCCCTCATTGAACGTCAAGTATGTAAAACCCACATTCCCTGGCACTATATGCATCACCAGGTTCGTGGTGTTATCACGCGTCAACAAGTAGTTAGTTGCAAGCATATCAAAATGCAAAGATTGTAGGATAGTGGTATGTTCCGGAAGCCAGCTGGCAGAAGAATATGTTGGTTGTATCAACGCATAAAGCGGTTTGATACGCTGGGCATAATCGGGAATGTATGTCCTCCCGAAATTCAAAAATCCCCGCAAAGACTGAAGTTTCTTCAGCGTATAGAGAAGTAGCAATTGTGCACATTACTCCAGAAAGTGGGGGGCTTACCCCCTACCTAGCTCATAGCCCAAAAAGAGCACCGCCAAATGAGCGATGTGTGATTTTGAAAAATTGAATTTGTATCCATAGTCGGCAAAGGATAAAATTATGCAGTCAACTCGGACAAGATGCGCTATTAGTTCGTCGTCCGTCAGATAAATATCATCAATGTACGAGAACGCATCGGGATCTATATCGCGCAATAAAGACACAACACATGCAGCAAATGCCCCGGGGCTGTTTTTATACCCCATAGGCAAACATGTAAATTTTTTCTGATTCCCGCCGGCGGTAAATGCTGTCAAGTCACGGCTCTCAGGAGCCAAATTATGACTGTAGAAACCATTGGATATGTCCAGTGTAATTTTGTACTTTTTACGAACAAAGTTGTTCATCAGCGCAGAGCTGTGCGTGTTTTGCACTGCAAAAGTGCGACAATGACTATTCAAATTTCGATAATCCAATACAATTCGATATGAACCATCAGGTTTTGATATAAAAAAAGAGGATTAGTCATCGGTGGTACACAGGATCCAATCACTCCTTGATACTCCACCTGTGTTAGAATGTCACAAACGTGAGCCTTAGCTTCATGTCTGATTGGATATTGCGGTTGTGGTTGTGGCATAGACCGTAAAGGTATCTCATGTGCCGGTGAATCAATATCCCAGCCCACCTGATTACGGTACACCCCTGGGGCAAGGGCCAAAGCCCACTCAGTTGGTAAGCCTTTGCATGTTCCTCAGGGACGTAACACGAAAAACTCGGAAGTTTCACGTCCTCCCCTCTAGAAGCGGCTAGCACAAAGGGCGGAGGCCAATCTGCCTCTACCAACAAAATGTCGTATGAGGAGGTAAGATTTTCCCAGAAAACCGCTTTGATAGGACGCAGTATATCACCTTCAATTTGAATTATGATCTCATAGAGTCTATCCGGGGGGGCAACTCGGGTATCAGCTGTTTCTACTGTAATGAATGTATCAGTTGCTGTCGCCTCCAGACAGGGACGCAGTGCCTCTCGCACTATGGTAACCTCCTCTGCGCTGTCAAGCAGAGTCACTGCCCATGTCCAGTCTAGGAGTCGCGTTCTCACCGTCTGAGGCATACTTCGCAGTTAAAGCGGCAACTTTTTTCTTCTGATATAGGGGTCAAAAACGAGGCAGTTTCTCTTGTTTGGCCTTAACGTCAAACTGTCGAGGTAGATCTCGTCCCTGTTGCTTTGTCGGACCTTTGCCACGATCCTGGCGCTCCCCTCCACCGACTTGAGAGTCCGATGAGTCCTATAAAGAACGAGGAGAGCGCTGATCAGGGACCTGAAATCTATCAGGACTCTTAATTTTCGCTCGGTCGCGCAAGTCATAAGTACGCTCAGAAGACTGAGGTGTCGGTGAACCAGCACGCAAACCCTGCTTTTGCTGCCCCTGTTTTTTATTTTTCCAGTTCTTTTTAGGAAAGAACGGGCGTCCATCTTTATCAGTCTGGGCCTTTTGTTGAGTTTGAGATTGCGTCTGCCTTTGAGTAAAAGGCTTAACTTCCAGACTATTGCGGCCTAAGGTCTTATAAGCCTTAGCAATAATCTTCGGAAATTCGCGCTGTTTGTCTGCATCTGCCACAGCCTCCAAGCGGTTAGCCACTTGTAAGCTTACAGCATCACACTTAACATTATCAAGGATCATATCAGCAACAACGTCGAACACCCTGACCAGTCTCATCCCCAACTCTAGAGCCACTTCGGCTCCGTGTTCATCCTGAACACGTTTTATCACGGAAGGGAGTACGGTCATGGAGGGGGTGCCGAAACACATCAAATATACCGCTGCAAACACTTTACCCCAAGTGTTACAATCAGCCAATTCGGGAACTATGTCTTTAGGTAAACTTATGGTTAGTATCCTGTGTTTCTCCACCGGAGAGGTATTCGGAAAAACAGCTTCGATCTGTTCAAATTTTTCAGCAAGCCAATAAGGCAATTCATCCTTATTCTGTGGACGCTTGCCCATCACTGAATTAACCATAAGAGGACTGATGGTGACACCACCAGGTGCAGCTGGTTGCGCAGCAACGCCAGGTGGTCCCACCTGGAAGTTGCGCGACACGAACTGTATAACAGATCTATTGTCATAGGGTTTCTGCACATACAGAGCTATGCACAGGATAATAGGACCTCAGAATATAGTGGTGAGCCAACCATAAACCGTAGCACCTAAAACCCCAACCCAACTAGCCTTAGCGTCCCATTAGCAACAATGTACTAATGATTAGACAACCCAGAACACAGTATCTTTCTCTCAGGACTCGCAGAGGCAAGAACACTCTTTCGTCACTCACTCGTACCTGTACACAACGTGCGTAAGAAGAGACACAGTATAGGTTAAAATGTTTATTTCAACTTACGTGCTCTAAGATACAGTACACGTGTCAGTACTATAAGCATAATGCATAAGAATAATATAATCAGCATAGTTACAACTCCATAGAATACAAACGGGGAAAGCATCTCATAAAGCAATGTATATAGAGCTAAATGACCTTTTCACCCTCCCCGTGCTAGAAGCTAGTTTATTATAAAAATAGAAGACCTCTGGGCTTTGACTAGCGAACCCCCATACCTCAGTCTCTAGATGCAAAGACTACATCAGCAGACAATCACAGCTCTTCTCCCTGGAAAGGTTATTCTCCAAGTGTCTCTAGAGCGGGAAAACCGCAATATTAAAAGCACACAAATTACTCCATGGCAGCTGTACATAGTGTTATGTCTAGGTGCGAGGGACTGGCCAAATCAGCAAGAACAAGGAAACGTTGTTATTCGACCTTGTACATGTTGTGCAGACTGAGCCCAAAGTGAACAGGAGAAAAGGTGAAAGGCAGAGAATGCAGACAGTGCTAAAATAACTTGGCAAGAGCAGAGGTCGATAGAACAACGGCTCAGGGTAACGTGTGCAAAGAAGAGCATCATGGCAGACAGGCCCAAGACAACGCAGCAAGGCAGGCCAGGAGGCCACAAACCACAAGACACCCTCCCCTGGACAGTCCATCGGCCAAGACAAAGGACGAAGACAGAGTTCAAATGGACCGAGCAGAACAGAAACGTCTTTAGGGTACGTAGTCTCCATGAGGGACAACCAATGAAAAATGAGAGCCAGCGAGGCAGGCCACTTCAATCCAGAAGCGTGTAAGTGCAGAAAAACGCTATAGCATCCAAGAGGACATCATTGGAAGTGTCAGAAAACATAGACGCCATCCAGTCCAACAGATCAAACGAGCAGGAATGTTCCTCAGAGGACGGAGCATCCAAAAGCAATGCAGGACAGCTTGCGTGATATTCAATATAGCTTTGTTGTAGGAGATTCTGAGCAGCCGCCCAGATATCCCATTGCGCCAAAATCCCCAGTGCAGCCGCACACGTCATGCAGCCTGCAACGGAACAGTCCTGTTCGTCAGCCTCTAAGGGACTCACCAACTGAACAAAATCCGGAACAGACAACGACGTATTGGAGAGGCAATAATCCATGGTCCAGGTGAAAGTACAGCGGATGCAAGACATCACAGGTTGCATGCAAGTGAAATACGCAAAGCGAAAAGAAAGGGTGTAGGACACACTCAGTGTCGCCAACGGCAGTACACCGAAACCAGCCAGGATGTGCTCACGGAGCAGCTGGAGGCGTTCGGGATCTAGAAGGGCCCATCGGGGAGCAGCCATTGCGCAGAAAACAGACCAACAGCAGGACACCAGCCGCCAAGGCGAGGATCAATGGGAAGCCACCAAAGACGCTGGAAAAAATCGAATGAATAAATGCCGTTATCACACCAAAAATAGTCTGGAAAGTGGACACAAGGCCGGACCCCACCACTTTAAAAAAATGCACCAGACCTTCAGTGTTAGACGCATTAAAAATACGGTGTATTAATTCCCCGAAATGCTGTGGGAGGTTTGTGTTCAAAAGGGCCTGAATTTCACTGTGGGTACGTGCCACCTGGAGAATAAATGTCTCCCTGGCGGATGTGAGCATAACCTCCTGGTTCAATAATAGTGCCTTTATTCTGCTCAGCTTATTGAAATCTGCCTCCATGGTAGGAATGGAAGGCCAAATAGAATTATCAACGATGTCGTGAGGGGGAGGAAAGAGCACATTCTTGCAGCAGACAACCCTGTGTGAAACCGTAACAATATAGGGTATGCCGGCCTGCATGCCACAGCAATTTTTGTTATTTAAAAGCAAATAGCTACCGTTAGTAAGCAAAGTAAAAGTAGGAGAAATAGCAGGAGTAGGAATGCCCTTTAACACACAAGCAAGATTCGGAGCAGAAACGTTAGAAGCTCCGTGCAGTTTAATATGTTTACAATCAAGGGAACGACCCACAGTTGAATCGCATGACTCCCCCGTGAGAAAAACTTCCTTTCCGTCTCGAAGGCATTTATACATGAAAGGGAGAGACCAAAGTTCATGTAGGAAGGCACTACCCAAGGGCTGGAAACGGCCCACAGGATAATGTTTCATGCACGAACCAAATTCAAACAAGGAAAAAGGCAAAGCGATAACCCCATGAACTAACCACACAGCAGAATCCAATTCCGCCACAGAGAACGGTAAGGGTTCCACTTTCTCGATATGTAACAGAGTGTAAGCTGCATCTTTCATGGACATGAACTGCTGTTTGTCAGTTAAATTAAAAGGCAGAAATAAGGCAGTGGTGTTCAAAAAATGCCAGGGAACTTTACCCAACTTAAGAGTCTGTAAAGTCCACGCAAACTGCATTACAGAACGTAACTGATTTTGACCATGATATAACACAGAAACATCATCTTGTACAACATCAACAACAGAGGACACAATATTCTCTAATGTGTAAATGCGGGAAGACAGGGTATTAATGCTGTTGTCAACAACAGCAAGCACCTTTTCCAAATTTGCTTGGTCTATTTCCCGTAAACGGGAAGCAGCTTCCATTTGCGACAGCTTCCAGAGTTCATTATAAGCTTCATAAATGAATCTCTTCGGTCGTGGACCGCGAGGCCCCAATATAAAGTCGGACAGATCAATAGTGCCTGATAGGAGGGATAAATGTTGTTTAACAGAATCTAGGGAAGAATGCTGCAACCACTGTTTACATAATTTACCAACAGAATATGTTGTGACAGAACGGGAGTCAGAAAACCTAGGATCGGGCCTGTCCTGTTTATAGCCAGGGACTGAGTCGTGAAAACGCAGTTGGCACGCATTAGATGATATGGGCCAAGCCAACCAGGGTGACTGAACAAGTGTAGAAATATTAAATGTATTGTTCTGAAACAAAACCTGCAAAGTCGAAAGGGACATATTAAAATGCAAGCTATTGTTTGGAATCGAAGACAGGGAAGGAATTGATGGTGCGTTCAATTTTTTGGTGGTAGCCAAACCCCAACACGTAGTCTGGTAGATGGAAGCATTCAGAAACATAATTTGGGCCGGGATAAGGCATGCACGGTGCAAGGCTTCGGTGCCTTGCACCTGCCATGGTTTTGAGCCCCAGATTGATTTCAAATCCACAGTGTCCCTCCAGTATTCATAACCACCCACAGCTAAGGCGCTCAAAAAGGAACCCGAATATAGCAATTTGGTGTGGGTCAACATGATTTTTGGAATGGATGGTGCATTTAATTTGAAATAATAGGACCCAGGGTTCAATCTATTAAAATCCGTAAAATAAGTAAATTTATTTCTAAGAGTCTGGGAGCTACCAGGTAATGGTGTTGGACAATGTTCCCACTGGGTGTAGGCGAAAGAGTCACGTAGTGCACTTGGTTTGTGGATAAAATGGTGGCCCCAATGCTGGTAGCAATACAAATCGGCGTAATTTGCAGAATTCATATACAAATCCTCCGCATTAAAGGAAGCATAATATTTTAAATCAGCAAACAACGCTTCAACAGCATGCACATCCCAATCGTCAGAATGAATATTACTGTTTACTACATCACCCATCGAAACTCGAGGGATATTAGGTACATTAATAATTTCTGTCGGTCCATGAATTTGAAAATTTACCGCATCCCATACGATGCCATCAGCAATTGGAAAAGCAGAAATGTTCACAAATGTGTGGTCACGCTTCATGATGTGAGATGATGAGTGGGGAGCCAAAGTTCCAGCAACACTGTTCACAGCAGAGCGTTCAGCTAAATAGTGACCATTGATGAGTAGAAAAAACACTGTGACAAAGCCAATGGACATGAATAAAAAAATCAAGAAAAGCACCATCCATATGTATGTGCAGGGGGGAATCAAAAAATTGTCTCTAAACCAGGATACAAAAATACTGAACTTGGACGGGACAATTGATGAGGTGGAATCCGAGTCAAAGGAATAACGTGTCGGGCTCAGTGGCGTTGTTGGTAAGTGGGCCACCGATTCTGTTTCGGGATAGGTATACTCGTTCTCATCGATGCAGGGGGAGACAGGGGGTTCGAGTATACTTTCAGGCAAATCAACCATCTCAATTGTAACATCAGTGACCGTTCGGGCAGGAGGTCCTCGAACACATGTCCGGTAAATGGCAGGACAAGAGACCGCTGGTGTAACACTATTCAGGATCGGCCAGATGTTGTAGCTTGACATTTTCCACTGAGATGTATCTGTTCTCCTTGCGACCAGGAAGCGGTGGTAAGATGACTGTACGTGTTCCCTTCAAGCCCAGGACTGGAACCGGTGCACGATAAGAGGGGCCAAATTCTTTTTTGTTCTCCACCTTCTCTCGAACCAGGTCGCCAATCTTCGGAAGCCAGCCGGCAACCGGAATCTGCAGGGCAGGATCTGTGGCTGAAGGTAAATGTGCGTTTGCAAGTTTGTCTCGGGCTTCTTGTAAGTCCTGTAACATAGGAGAATGGTTATCTACATCAAACTTGGCGGATTGCGCCGCCATGTCTAGACCATCAAGGTCAGGCACAAACATTCTTATGCCAAAGAGCATTTCGTATGGGGTCCGCCCACCCAGAGGTCTTCTAGGGAGATTATTAAGTGCACGTTGTACGGTATACAAGTGGGCCAGCCAGTTCCTGCCAGTACCTAAGACTCTAGCTGTCAAGGATTGCTTTAAGTCACGGTTCATTCGTTCAACGATTGAGTTGCCCTCAGGCCTATACGGAGACGAAAATTTCACCCGCACCCCCAGTGAACCCATTGCGTCCTTGTAATCCTTAGAGGCAAACGCTGGACCTTGGTCAGAATGGAAGGTGCCGCATGCGAAAATTCCCACAAAGACACGCAAATCCCTGATGACATTTTGAGCGTCAGCACTCCGTTGTGGCCAGACCCAGATGAAACGTGTGCACGAGTCAACTGCCACTAAGATATATTTATAGGCAGTGTCTGAAGAAAATGGACCGCAGTGATCCAGGTAAACACACCCAAAGGGTCTGTTAGAAATGCAGAGCGAAGTATGTGGTGGTCGTGTAACCGTAGAAGACTTAATCTGCTGACAAACGTCACAAGAAAGCACATAAGTACGGGTGTCTTTATATAAACCATGCCACCAGTAACGCTGCTGCAAGATGGAAACGGTCGCTGACACTCCAGCATGAGCCATACCTTCGTGTGCTGCCGTTATCAAGGAAAGTCTGCGGTCCGCGTTGGGGATCAGCCGATCACCAACGTCGGGTATAGTGACATAAGGAGCCTGTTCGGGACCTAACTGATAAGAATATTTGGAAGGAAAACCCCTAGGGTAATTAGCACCTTCCTTTGTCGCAGCAATAGCTGCTAAAATATCGGTGTCAATTCTAGACATGGATCTAGTAACTGCTGCTACTGAACACGTGACTAATGCTGATTTGACAGCTTCATCTGCCAAACTGTTACCAACAGCGTGTGCGCCCACCCGCTGATGGCCTAGGGTGTGAACCACCTGTGTGAGTGGCAGAAGTTGTCTCAATTCTGCCACCCGAACCCAAAGCATTTTATGCTTTATTGTGCTGCCTTTAGCGTTTCTATAGTCATTTTGCGACCAAAAGAACAGATTGTCATTGTAAGATTGAACACAGTAGTAAGAATCGCAAACAATGAGTGGTCACATCAGGATTAACAAACTCAAGCGCAAGCACCAATGCGCGCAGCTCGGCCAATTGTGCAGTACTGTCCCCGAGTGCCTGAGTGTGCACTACAGTGGATTTGAACTTTCCGTTCAC
This sequence comes from Calotriton arnoldi, assembly GCA_963921515.1. NCBI lineage: Eukaryota > Metazoa > Chordata > Amphibia > Caudata > Salamandridae > Calotriton > Calotriton arnoldi. The sequence continues at coordinate 288,812 of CAWUFW010004925.1, forward strand.
AAAAGTACCTGCAACGATAGCACATGCGGCTGAATAAGCATGCTTGGACCCCGTGGCCGGTTGTGCCGAACCATCGGTGTAGATCACACAGTCGTAATCCTCAAGCAGGAGCAAAGACAGATGAGGAGGATGAACGAATTCATACTGTAAAAACTCCTGAGTCTGAAGAGAAGAATCGAAAATGAAAGTGACATCCGGAGACGTCAAAGAGGTTGCCCATTGAATCCAACGGGGTGCAAAGCTTTAGAGTTCGGTACACTTGCTTTTGTCACTGCCTCTAGGGCAGGATATGGTGTTACCACCAGAATGCGTTTTCCCTGTGCCAGTGCGCGCTCCTTTAGAATCGCCATTTGCACTGCAGTCAGAACTTTCTCCACAGATGAAAAACGCATTTCTGCGGAAGTGTACAGATGTGACTTGTATGCGATGGGTACTGTGTCACCGTCGTTAAAGGTTAAGTACATGAAACCCACTGCCCCCGGAATTATTCTGATCACCAGGTTTGTGTGGTTATCACGCGTCAACAGGTATTTAGACTCAAGAAGGTCTGTCTGCAAAGACTGCAGAATGGAGGAATGCTCCGGAAGCCAGCAAGACTTCGAAAAGGTAGGTTGTATCAAGGCATACAATGGCTTGATACGCTGGGCGTATTCGGGAATGTAAGTACGCCCGAAGTTCAGGAAACCCAGCAAAGACTGAAGTTTTTTCAGATTAGTAGGAGGGCACAAAAGTGCACATTTTTCTAGGAAGTGGGGGGCTAAGCCCTTTGCTTCATTGTTGAGCTCGTAGCCCAAGAACAAAACGGTAAATTCAGCAATGTGAGACTTGGCAAAGTTAAACTTGTAACCTTGAACCGCAAATTCTAGAATAATGCGGTCTACTCGGGAGAGATGCGGGAACAATTCGTCGTCAGTCAGATAAATGTCATCGACGTACGAACATGCATCTGGGTCAAGGCCATCTAACAAAGAGACAACACGGGCGGCGAATACGCCGGGACTGTTCTTATAGCCCATAGGTAAACGCCTGAATTTGAATAATTTACCACCGGTAGTATAAGCGCTCCATTGGCCACTCTCCGGGGCTAAGTTGTGCGTGTAGAATGCATTTGAGAGGTCAAGTGTCGTTTTATATTTTTTACGAACAAGACTGTCTACAAGCGCAGAACTGTGTGTGTTTTGCACCGCAAAGGTCCGACAATGAGAGTTCAAATGCCGGTAATCCAAAACTAAGCGGTACGATCCATCGGGTTTAGAAACCGCAAAAAGGGGATTGTTCATAGGTGATACGCATGTTTCAATTACTCCCTGATATTCCAACTGAGTCAGAATTTCGGAAACGGGGCCTTTGGCGTCACGTTTAATGGGATATTGGGGTTGTGGCTGCGGTAGGGACCACAAAGGTATTTCATGGGGGGGAGAGTCTTCATCCCAGCCCACGTGATTGCGGTATAACGCAGGAGCCAGGGACACAGCACACTCGGCTGCCAGAGCCTCCGCTTTGTCCTTTGGGACATGTCGAGAAAAGCTCGGAAGGATTACCTCCTCCCCTTTACGCGCAGCAAGAACGAATGGAGGTGGCCAATCCACCTCTGCTAACAAAATGTCATATGAAGAGGTCAGATTCTCCCAAAAAATCCCTTTAATTACACGCTGTATATCACCTTCGATTTGAATGACAATATTAAAAAGTCTGTCAGGGGGTGCCACTCTGGTGTCAGCCGTCTCGACAGTAATTAATGTTTCAGTTGCTGCCGCCTCCATATGAGGACGTAGCGCCTCCCGCACTATGGTAACTTCCACAGCGCTGTCTAGGAGGGTCACTGCCCACGTCCAATTCAGGAGTCTCATTCTCACCGTCTGTGGCATATTTCGCTGTTACAGCGGCAACTTTCTTCTTCTGAAATTGTGGGCGAGAACGTTGAAAGTCTTCTGCTTTCCCTCTTACTTGTTGTCGAGGTTGGTCTCGTCCCTGGGGAGCCTCTCGACCCCTTCCTCTATCCTGGCGGTCTCCTCCACTGGCCTGTGAAGTTGTCTGTGCCTGTGATGAACGAGGAGAACGCGTATCAGGGATCTGAAACCTATCCGGAGATTTAATTCTCGCCCTATCGCGTAAATCTTAAGTGCGTTCAGAAGAGACTGAAACCGGGGATGCGCCTCTCGACCCCGGCTTCTTTTGTTGCTTTCCCTGTTTTTTCAGCCTCCAACTCTTTTTAGTGAAGACTGGTCTCTCATCTTTCTCAGATTGAGGTTTAGGTTATTGTTGTTGTTGCGATTGTGTTTGCTGTTTTGCAAAAAGGCTTATTGCCCAGGCTATTTCTGCCAATAGTTTTGTAAGCCTGGGTAATAATTTTCGGTAATTCGCGAGGCTTGTCCAATTCTGGGACCAAAGCCAAAGCATTAGCTACTTGAAAGTTCACTGCATCGCCCTTGACATTCGCAAGGATCAACTCAGCTACTACTTCAAACACTCCCACCAGTCTCATCCCTAATTCCACAGCCGCCTCAGGGCCATGTTCATCCTGTACTTTTTTAATAACAGAGGGGAGAACCGTCATGGAAGGAGTGCCGAAACACTTCGAATAAACTGCTGTGAATACCCTACCCCAGTTGTCACAGGCTGTCAATTCGGGGATTAAGTCTTTTGGCAAACTAATCGTAAGAATTCGATGTTTATCCACCGGTGTAGTGTTTGGAAAAACTGCCTCCAGCTGGTCAAATTTCTCTGCAAGCCAATAAGGAAAATCATCCTTATTTTGTGGGCGCTTGCCCATCACCGAATTCACCAAGACAGGACTTATGGTATTTCCGCCCGCACCAGCTGGATGGCCTGCAACCCCAGGAGGGGCTCCCTGGATGTTGCCTGTAACATATTGCACTAAGGCTCGATGCACTCGCACCAAAGCCGAATACATATTGCGCAGGTCCGCGACTGGTATCGTCATATATTGCGGATGTGGGGTATACCCGGCCAAAACAGGCCAAGTGGCCCCATCAATAGATAAGGGGCCTAAACGAACCGTGGTAACCGGTTGGGGGAGGGCACCATCAAACCAAACACGGTGCTGCCAAGCCGTGAGCGGTACTTCAAGTTTAGTATAAGGTCTATAGACAGCAGGAACAACGGTGGGTTCATATTCATGGAACAAATTGTCTGTCCCATCCACCGCTGGAAAGGTGACCCAAGAGTAGAACACCTCAAAGTGGAAAGCCGGATCGGCTTGAACCACAAAGATCAGTTCGACCCCCGTGTAGGGAGCTCCATACACCCGTAAGTGATCTCGGAGCGCCCCGCGGCTATGTGCCGCTATGTTTACACCCGCCATTACGATCGGGGATGTCCGACAACCTAACAGGAGGCAGCACAAATAGGGTTCTGGTTAAGAAACCTTTTAACAACTTCAAGCTTGAAAGAACCTAAAAAAATGTCAATATAGGAGGTATCACCGTCACACATGATTCCGGAAGCGTCTGCGAGGGGAGTTGTGGACAAGCACAAGTACTACTCAAGCGTCTCGCAGATAAGCAGCCCCCTCGTTGGTCGCGCCATGTCATAGGGTTTCTGCACATACAGAGCTATGCACAGGATAATAGGACCTCGGAATATAGTGGTGAGCCAACCATAAACCGTAGCACCTAAAACCCCAACTCAACTAGCCTTAGCGTCCCATTAGCAACAATGTACTAATGATTAGACAACGCAGAACACGGTATCTTTCTCTCAGGACTCGCAGAGGCAAGAACACGCTTTCGTCACTCACTCGTACCTGTCCACAACGTGCGTAAGAAGAGACACAGTATAGGTTAAAATGTTTATTTCAACTTACGTGCTCTAAGATACAGTACACGTGTCAGTACTATAAGCATAATGCATAAGAATAATATAATCAGCATAGTTACAACTCCATAGAATACAAACGGGGAAAGCATCTCATAAAGCAATGTATATAGAGCTAAATGACCTTTTCACCCTCCCCGTGCTAGAAGCTAGTTTATTATAAAAATAGAAGACTTCTGGGCTTTGACTAGCGAACCCCCATACCTCAGTCTCTAGATGCAAAGACTACATCAGCAGACAATCACAGCTCTTCTCCCTGGAAAGGTTATTCTCCAAGTGTCTCTAGAGCGGGAAAACCGCAATATTAAAAGCACACAAATTACTCCATGGCAGCTGTACATAGTGTTATGTCTAGGTGCGAGGGACTGGCCAAATCAGCAAGAACAAGGAAACGTTGTTTTTCGACCTTGTACATGTTGTGCAGACTGAGCCCAAAGTGAACAGGAGAAAAGGTGAAAGGCAGAGAATGCAGACAGTGCTAAAATAACTTGGCAAGAGCAGAGCTCGATAGAACAACGGCTCAGAGTAACGTGTGCAAAGAAGAGCATCATGGCAGACAGGCCCAAGACAACGCAGCAAGGCAAGCCAGGAGGCCACAAACCACAAGACACTATGTATACGTATTAAAGAAGTATGCAATACCCGAAGTTTTGCAAGTGTTGCAGTTGTTAGATAACGCTGGTGTGGGGTATACCCAGCCAACGCGGGTCACGTGGCCCCTGCTATCGATAAAGGGCCTAAAAGGACCGGCGTTATTGGGTGAGGAAGGGTGCCATTAAACCATATTTGATGTTGCCAAGCCGTTAGTGGAACTTCAAGAGACCTATAAGGCTGAAAATTTTGAGGTAGGGCCGTGGCAGTATAGTCGTGAAACAAATTATCTGTCCCATCCACCGCCGGAAAGGTGACCCATGAATAAAAGACCTCGAAGCGGTAAGCCGCGTCCATTTCTACAACAAAAATGAGTGCAACACCAGCATTAGGGACTCCATTTTGAGTCAAATAAGCTGTGACTGCAGCCCGATTAGGCGGTGCAATGGCAACCGCCATAATAAATAGCTAAAGATAACAACCTAAAGCGTGGCAGTGCAATAACGGGTTGACAAGAAAGAGTAGGAACCTTTTAAAATTCAAGTTTGAAAGAACATATAAAACATCAATATAGGAGGTTACACCGTCACAACCGTCTCCGGAAACAGATGTGAGCGTATTGTGGACAACCACAAGCACTACTCAAGAGTCTCGCAGATAAGAACCAGACCAAACATTGGCGGCGCCATGTTGCGGGGATTCTGTACCTACACAGAACTATGCGCAGGAAAACAGGACCTCGGTGTATAGGGGTGTACCAACCTACCACCTTAGTACCCAAAATCCCAAAACCGACTAGCTATAGTGTCTCATTCGTTCTCCTCCAAAATCACGAAGCTACAAATGATTAGACAACCCAGAACACAACACTCCCGACTCTCTCAGGAATCGCGGTAGCATGACATACCCTTTCGCTCGTTCACTCGTACTTGTCCACAATAAGAATGGTCAGAGTCACTGTTATAGTTCAAAATGTTTATTTTAACTATCGTGCTCTATAATGCAGTACACGAGCCACTACCAGCAGCGAAATGCATAAACTTAGAACAATTAGCATTGTTACAATTCTATAGAATATAATGGGGGATTTCATTACATATAGTCAGTGGAAAAAGGACTACAAGGCCTAATCACCCTCCCCTTGGTAAGGTGTCTATGATATAAAAGAAGATCTCCGGGATTTGACAGAAGACCCCCTACCTTAGTGCCTAGATGGAAGCTTTACATCATAGGAACCGCATAGCTCTTCTGCCTGGAAAGGACCCTCTCCAAGTGTGTGTCAGAACAACATGCATCCCCATATTATCAAAGCACGAGCTTTCAGCAGCGCAGCTGTATTAGCATGTTTTGTCTAGATGCTAGGGACTGACCAGAACAGAATAACAAGGAGCATTGTTTATCAACCTTGCACATCGTGTGCAGACTAAACCCAAGAGCAGGCAAAGAAGGCAGAAAGCAGACAGTTCTCATGTGAAAGGCACAAACAGAGTCTTGCACAACAAAGTAATGTAGCAACGTGCGCAAAAGCAGCATCATGGCAGCCGTGCTCTAGCTAACTTAGCAATGTCGACAATGACCCTAATGGCCATATAACAGGTTAAAATGGCCAGATGCCTTACCATTAGCTCTTTTGTCCACCAGAACAACAGCACATTCTAGGACAGGATTGTCACCGTACGAGGTTGTGTTTGGACGCCCGGCAAATGTCTGGGGCGTCCCACGCCCTCGGCGGTTTTCCGATATTGAGTATCTGTTGTTGATTGACTACCTGTGACAGTTCACTGAAAGTTTGCATTCTATTCACCAGCAGGTCCGGGAAACCCTGCCAGCTACACCCGAGGGACCCGGACTCAACATTCAGCCTGGGGACTACAACCTTATAAGGAACTTTCAGCAGAAGAAAAGTTTGGAGCCACGTTGGAAGGGACCAGAACAAGTCCTTATAGCCACCCGTACCGCAGTCAAAGTTGCTGGCCGAAAGAACTGGATCCATGCAACCCACTGTCGCAGGGTCCCTCTGCCTTTACCCTATCCTCAATGGACAAAGGATGGAGTAGGAGACTCCGAGTGTGAGACAGTGTCTCAGTTTGTCCCCTTCAGTGATGCCAGGCTGACCTGGACGTGAACAGAGGTGGAAAATGATGAAGTGCTAAATTCAGCCGTCCCTCCGGAAATACGGGCTATCTAGGAGCCGCTTATTGCTGACCCTTCTGTGTCTGGAGTCACTAGGAATAATTTGCGCCCTCGACTGGAGAAAAGTGCACTAAAGGAGAAGTCAGATTAGCTAGGGATGGACTGTGTAAATTAGGGTGTACTTTGCTATAGTACCAACGGAATTAGCTTAGGGTGATGAGAAATTTGTGCACTATTTGAACATTGGACAGGATAGATCAAAGGTATCCCCTGAGGGATATATTATCCTGGTCAACTTGGGAACACAAGCTTAGGACAGAGCAAGCTCCACCGCCGGTGCTCAATAGCGCCAACGCTTTGATGAATAGGAGCCTGTACCAGTGAGGCTCTGACGGACACTGGGAACTTGTATATTTCTCTCGTTTGTATTTATCCCCATTTCATCATTCGATATGCATCCCTTTGGCAGAATGGTTGCTGAGAAAGAGCAGCCGGTGTTTCCCCCTGTTTTTACACGTCTTTTGGTCTACAAAGAAAAAGTTCACATGTGTTGTTCTTGTGACTCTGTTGCTGTTGACTTTGAGTGGGGTGTCATGGGTTTTGGAGGATAATAAGGATGTGGCATCATGTACTGAGGTTAAAGTCATCCCTCAAATTCGACAGAAAAGAATAACACTGGTGCAAAGTTATCCTGTGTCCTGGGCACCCCCCAACATTTTGCTGAATGGTACTGGTGGTAACGGACTCTGACTGACCCTGGGCTCTGCCTAACCAGGCCCAGGGCCAGTGCCATGCTGAAAGAGACACATTTAGATTACAGTGAAAACACCTACATACACTAGGGTACACTATGGTATGGGGTACCCCTGTGATTGGAATGACCTACCCCATAGGGCCCTAGTACATATTAGGGCAGGGGGATTGAAACTACCTATCAGTCCCTAGTATAAATAGGGCATGGCAGTTTAGAGGCCAGCAGACCTTTCTGCACTTGTATGTGTGCACTGCTGAAGCCTGAGGTATTTTTAAAAGTGGCCCTGGGTGGCAGGACTGCTTTTAAAAAGTAAATTGTGCCCAAACTTGACTTTGGTGTTTGGGACACTTAAAAATGGATAACCTACAATGTTTTGGCATTCTAGGAACCCCCAGGGTCTACCTAGTTGTCCCAGGGGTGGGGGGGTCAGGTATTTATAAGGTGGACCCTAATAAAATGAGTTTTATATGCCCTGGGTAAAGTGCAATTTCACATTTCACTCCCCACATTGTGATAAAGTGCTGCCCAAATTCGACTTTGATGCTAGGAGCACTGTGGAGGGAAGATCTGCAATATTTCTACAGATTCAGAGCCCCTAAAGTCTCCCCTAGTTGTCCCATGGGGTGGGGGTCCTGTAGATATAAGCGAAGTACTTATAAAATTTGTTTTTATAAGCCCTAGTGCTGGAAAAATGGCCCAAGTCATTTTTCCCATTGCAAATCCCCTGCCACATAGGTTAACATGGCAAGGAGTTATTAACTAATAACTCCAGATAGGAGAATGATAGCACTTCCATTCAAAGTCTTCCCAGAATGGTAGTGATAAATCCAACAATATGATATCGTTGAATTTCTCCTAAAATGTACAGACAAGGGGCCTGATTCACAGAACTAACTTACGTCAAAAACGTAAAGTTAGTACTTTTTGGTATTCACAGAATACACTTACTCATTTTGGTATTCACAGAATGAACTTACTCATTTTGGTATTCACAGAATGAACTTACTCATTTTGGTATTCACAGAATGAATTTACTCATCCTAACTTTATGTCCGCACTCGGGCCGGACAGTCCGCCTCCGGCCCGGAATCTCCGCCTCCAGCCCGGAATCTCCGCCTCAAGCCCGGAATCTCCGATTCCAGCCCGGAATCTTTGATTCCGGGCCGGAAAAACAGCATTTTGGCCATCTGAGTATTTCAAGTGCCTACCATCCCCCACCATGCTCCAGCTGAAGTCAATTAAGACTAACTGCAAAACCAGCACCACATAAAAGCAGCACACATTCAAAGACCAGGTTTGGCCACAGAGAGTTCCTGTTTGCTTTGCTGTTCATCGCTACTGCAAAATGTACACACTGAGGAGGAAGAAGAACTTCACAACTGAGGAGACCACCATGATTGTGGAGTTCATTGTGAGGCACCACAAACGCCTACATGGTCTCCCACCTTACTGCACCAGTGGCAGACAGAAGGCAGCTCTCTGGCAGCAGTTAGCCACTGCTGTCACAGCATTGGGGGAGGATGTGCGCACAGTCCGTGAAATAAAGAGGAAGTGGCAGGATGAAAAGAAGAGTGCGAAGGAGAAGTACTCCAGGATCGAGTTAAACAGAGTTCTCCCTGCCTCACAATCTGGACCCCACCTCCGTCTCACACCACTAGAGGAGGATATCATCACTACAATCCACCCCCCACATGCTCCATGGGCTGCCTGTGAGTGTTGCCCGCAATGTGGCACCAGGTAAATGGGATGACAAGAACAAGTATACAAAATGTATGTCTGCCATTGTGAGTAAGGAAGTTGTCCAAAGTTCATATACAAATATAGTCAGTCAGAGGCTCATGTGTTTCCCTCTGTATGTTGCACCACAAGTCCCAGAATCCTTTATATGTGAAATGGCAAATCCCTTTCACACTATTAAAAACAAAGGCCCAGTACTGATGCCGTATGTATCTACCTAACACCGTTAAGTAGCAATTTTCAAAGCGCCCCTTCCACTTATCCAGATGCGGCTGGGTCAGTCAAGAACATAAGGGGGTGGGGGTGTGGTGCAGAGGCAAATCAACAGACAACAGAATAGAGAAAATACCTATAAAATATCCTACAAAAAACTCACCTTGGGCCTATCAAAACCACATAACTGAAGGTGAGAGAATCCTCATTTCAAAATATTTAATTCCCATATCCCATCGTTAAATTCCCACCTTGCCACGCCATCACATCACCAACACACCACTGCTCCTACCTGCACCGGCTGTGGCAGTACTTCACAATACTGTTAGCATGCAAAAGAGATGAGGAAATGTCTGACAAGTTCCACATGTACATTGTCCATGTGTTGATTTTTCTCTCTTCTCACCCATTGACACATTCAGCCAGAGTACAGACAACCACAGTAGCAGAGGTCCCTGCATCTTCTGGGAGGAAACATCATCCAGAGCAACGTAGAGCACACTCACCAACTGGTAAGTCAAACTTGTCAGGAGATGGTCAAAATGCACACATAGGCATCAGACAACAGAGGGAGATACATAGTGTCTGCATCTCAAAGCAACTGGAGAGGAAAAACTAGCCTTACAACTATTTGAATTCTCAAAGGACATTTACCTTTACCAAACTATATCTGTGAATAGCAAAAGACAAAACATAACATATCTAGGCTCATCATATCATTGTGTTTACAGAACATTACATGTAGTCCACCAACAGTTCCATGCCTGGGAACTCGATCGTGGAATTGAGTGCCAGTGCAAGTCTAAATGTATCCACCTCTAGATTGCAATTATTTTTGTAGCCTAAATCAAAAAACCTATGAGAACAAATATGACAATGATGAACAAGAAGTGAGATTCAAATATCAGGATTGAGAATGCGTCCACTGTCCAACTTAGAATGTTTCTTTTCCATACATGAATTTGTCAAGTCCAACCAGCTGGTCATAGATGTCATAATTGTATGGTATGTCTATTGGTCCATTCACATGATAGTGGACCTTACTTCAGGAAGAGTTGTTGTGTCAATTTGATAGAAGTTGTTACTAGGCAGTGGGGCCATAATAAGTTGGATGTGGGATCACTCATGATAATTTGTGGTAGATACTGCTGCAACGGTAGGGCCCACACTCCTTGTGCTCATCCTTCCTGCCCCATACTGAGTGCATCACATGTGGCAGCCAAAATGTAAAGTTGCAAACACACTTATCATTGTAGGTCCAATGATGTCCTCCCAGAGTCCAAGACACACATTGACTTCTGCTACAAGGTTGGCTGTGACATCTGGTCGGGGACCACACACTGTGCTGGTGCAGGGCCATGGTAAGTAAACCTAGGAACAATGAACCTGAATGCTCATGCTCATGAAATGTGCCTTTAATCTCCGCTGTATGTTGTATGTGTTTCACATAACTGTTGTCCTGCATCACAATATGCTGACATATGGCATTGAACCATATACCAGATCACACCATGGTGGCTAGTGAAAGGATGTCACAAAACATATGACAAGTGAGTGTAGAATGGACATAAAAATAGTATAAAGTGTCACATGAAGTGTGCTAGACACAACTGGATCGTAATTCAATGATATGAAAACTCCTAGCAGAATTCCAAGGGACAAAACAATTTGAAATTGGTGTGGATGATGCTTGCACTGATGCCAGTTCTGTACGTTTGTGATGGATGTATGGGCTGCCAAGGTGAATCTTCAGGAAGTCACATTTCAAAATCCCTTGGCTGAAAGACCCAAACAAAATCCAGTTTATGCGTCAACCATTGAAGATTCACAACTTACCCACAATGTGGTATCCTAGTCAAATGTTGCACTCTGCCTGCCTCCTCTTCTACTGTATCCACCTATATAAGTGAGTGTATGATATCTGAGGGAAGGATGTCTGCTGTACAAGACCTCATCCGTTGTCAGCTTAGTTCTAACATGATGTAGGAAAAGGAGAATGGGAACAGAGGACACTCCAAGGATGAACATAACAAATGTGTGATCTTCTCAATCCAAAATGAGCTTTGTGACTCCATTGTTAGGGAAGCACAAATGACACACAAAAGGTACCTGACGATTGCACATCTCATATATGAACTCTGCAATGCAATGTTTGAACCGATGTGCAAATGTGAAACTGGTTAACAGACAACATCATACTCATGAGACATATTAGTCTTAACGGTGAAGGTGTAAGCAATGTAATGCGGTGGCGTCCTGATCATTTCTCCCCTTCCTTCCTATATCAGTAACCTTCTCATATATGTTTGTCTGTTAATGTGCCATCTCATTGATGTCAGTGCTGTGTGGAGGTACAGCTGCCAATTGCTGCATGTGAGCAGGGGCCCACATGTAAAGTCCATGAGGTAAACATGCTGCACATTGTCCAGGAATATCCTATCAATGGTCATTAAGAATGACATGTACATGTTAGCTCATAGCTACCATCTGGTGTACTGAAATATGGATATGTATGTCTCATCACAGCTGCTGACAGGATGAGACCTGGGCAGCATAGAACAACATCCCGGGGAATGCAAGACATCCTGGCTGCATCAGTGAAACCCTCTCGCACATGTACATCAGGTAAATGTGGTGTGAAGTGTTTCCCTATCAAAACCATGACAAACATCAAAACCCCCTTCTAAATAGAACCTGCAGTTGTTGTTGACAAAGTTTCATCCATATCATAAGTGTCACATGTGCCTGTTTGTAAATTTGTAATGCAGATGATTGACATTGGTGTCACTTCCCTCTACAGCTGCTGGATTGGGAAACGCTTCGTCAACAGTACCTATGAGGGGCACGGTTCAGCAGTTGACATCAGGGAGGATTGCAGAACGACACAAAGCTGTGGATGGAGTTGGTAACTTTGATTTATCAGTGTACATCTCCGTTTCACCCCCCAGTGCTATTGTGTGAGCTGTCACCTGTAGGGGTACCCAAACCAGGTCACATGTGCGTCATCTTTTGATGCAAAGTACAGTAGAATCAACCCTTGTGTTGCACCACATCTCATACTAGGTCAATTACTTATCCTGTTGCAACCTCTGTGTTCCAGGTGATGATGACGATGAGGAGGATGGACCTTCCACCAGTGTTGGGCGGCGGGCAATCAGAGATGAAAATCCACTGCTCCTACAGGCAGTGATGTCAGCTGCAAGTACTGTGCAAGAGGAGGAGGAGGAGGAAGTACCTGGGGAGGATGAAGTATCGGACGATAGTGACTGTCTGTTCATCCCCTCAGAGGATGAAGAATCTGATGCCATGGACAGTAATTTTCCAACATCGCCCACATTTAGCAAGGCCTCACACCCTCCGCCCAGCAAAGTGTGTCAGCCTCCTCCAATGAAAAAGATTGCCTGTCCACAGAATAGAGATAACCAGCCACAGCTCACCCACAAACGAACACAGGCCTCACTCCCTCACAGCCCTCACATCCGGGACAGACATGGTGGTTCCCCTACACACTCCTCCCCGTACAGAGTATCCCAGGCACCACCTTCACCATCTGAGGGAAGTACCAACCCTGTTGTGGTGCAGGTATCCCCTGTGCACCATTCTCCTGTCCACAGGCTTCCACATGCCAACACCCCCCCTGCTGTTGGACCTGGCGGTCTCATCCATGGCCGACCCCTGCAGAGAGGGCCTGCACATGGCCGTGGTGGCCAGTGGGAGCAGGACTTCTTCAAACAGCAGACAGATGTGAGGCAGGACATTCGTGCCATAGGGCCACCCTGTCAGACATGTCTGAGGCCCTGCGCCAATTCCCTCAGGTGGTGGACAGACAGACCCAAGTTTTGGATAGGTTGGATAGAACTTGGCAAGACATGTCCAAGAATATCAGAGACATGATATCTTTCCAAAGGGAAGAGAGTTTAAGACACCATGCCTTGGCCATGAAGATGATGGACGGCATGATGAAAGTGATCCAAAGTCTCCCTTCACGGTCAACGCTGGGAGGGGAGCCATCACATCTGCCTACAGCACATCACACCCACACACCTGTACCACAAACTGCACAGGACCACAGCAAGGATACACACCCACAACCGCCCCCCCCATCCAGGCACTCCCCCTACCTGCACATCCACTCCCACCCCCTGAACAGGCACTAACACCACCTTCACAACATCCCCCTGTCCATGCACATACACCAAGTGTACAGACACAATCCGCCCCTGCACATGAACTTCACCCTGTACAGGCACATGCACGAGACCAACCTGCACCTCGCCGTCAACCCAGACTTAATCCCTCACAGCGGTCATCAACCCCGAAATTGCGAAGTCACAAGCACGATCCCCAGTGATCACATCCCAGGAACTGTTTTGACCAGTGTGAATATGTGTCACTAAAAAATAAATCTGTTCCCAAGTCAAAATTCTGTGGCGTATCATGTCCTGATAGGCTAATGATCACCAAGTTAGTTGGCGCAGAGATGAGAGGATGTATGTGTGTGTGTGACACATGTACAAGTGTAAACCTGTCATTGCAGCAAGCCGTCATGTGCTGGAGCAGATGACTACCAAAATACATGGGTATATTTCGAAAAAGACATTCACAATGAAGCCAAACAAGATAGGGAAAGTATGAATTAAAATAAGTTTTTATGTAAAAAATATGTGGGGTTAGAAAAACAACAACAGTCCGTCTGGAAGGGAGAATGGAAAACAAATGATGTCCTTACTGCAGAAGGAGAAGGGAACTTGGATTGGGGTGGGGCAACATAAATATAACACGTCAGGGAGCGTCAGGGAAACCAGTCTATTTACAAGGGGGAAAGTAAATCATTGTCCACAAAGAAAAATCTGTCCAACTGTTCAAGTGTCCTTCGGGTCATCCTCTAGGACCACAATGTCCAGATCCTCTGGGTCCCATGCATGCTCCTGGCTGGCCGGTGCATGGACAGGCACCGCACGGGGTCGGGACACACGAGGAGTAGGGGGGAAAGAGTGTGGGGCAATGGACAGGGGGAGACATTGACGGTGGTGTGGGAGGGAAGTTGGGACACAACAGACGACATGGCTGCACTGAGGGAATTGAAACTGGCAGTGAGGGTGGCCAGAGCTCTTAACATTTCCTCTCGCTTCATGCGCACTTCTAGACACAATTGCAGCAAGATGCGAGAGGACATGTCTGGCTGACCCTCACATGCCCACATAAAGTCATCTGGTACAGCCACAGACGGAACAACACAGGGAGGGTTTTGGGTCGCACGTGGGGGGTGTGGTGCCTCAGGTTCGGAGCCAATGTCGGAGTCGACCTGGCAGCTACGATGAGGGGGACAGATTGCAGGGGTTGCAGCTGGAGGCCCCGATGGAATGGGGGCCTCTGGAGTTAGGGAGGAGCTGAAGGCAGGCCCAGGTTGATTATTGGCCTGACCCGGGGACACCTCGGCAATACTCCTAGGTGAATGGTCCGTGGGAGAGTGGCTCTCCACCTCCCCCTGACCAGAGGTGTCCAGTTTATCACCCCCCCTTCAATGTCCTCAGCCTCCACCCGGTCTGTAGCACCAGAGTTGTCATCCTGGTCAGTCCGGGTGGGCGCAATCCCCATTCCTCCTGATGTTGAGGGTTCTGCCTCATTGTCCTCTTCCTCAGTACTGGAAAGAGGCCGTAGCCGCCAGCACACCACAGATGTCCTGCTCCCAACCCGGTCCTCTTGGCCAGCGGAGTCCACTGAAATGTGAGACAAATCATTATGTAGTTGGTGTACACGTCAGGAAAAGACACATCTCAAGATGAGCCAAGGTCAGACTTTGTTCTCCTCTGATCACACTATAGAGTTGTCAGTGTTTATGAGCTTAAATTACGTGCATGTTCAATGTCATCTCCTGATTTGAGTCTGACATGGACATCTCACAAGTTTATTGTTGGTTTGCACGTCTGTACTGCCAACTCTCAGCTATGGCATTCTTGTGACCTGTGTGTCCTGTCACTGCTACATGGGCAGGTTCCACAACCCAGTCCACAAAAGGAGATCAGAGAGAGTCCAGATGAAATTGGAAAGGGCCTGTGATATGGAGTGTCTGCACTTTCACGTCTGGACAAATGTTATCTGCTGTGTAGCATTGGATGGGACAACAGAAAGGCAGAATGGGGGTAACACATTCATATAGGGTCTGGCCAATTAGGTTTGCTAAGTTGTGAGTCTCAGCTTTTGATATCCTCTCACAAAAGCTGACAATCCAGTGCCACATATTGGCTTTGGAGGGTGAGCAGGTAGTGGTGTGCACTGGTGTACAGTAGTGGCTCGTTGTTACAGCTACCTGTACATGAAAAATGGCATACAAGCTACTGGGGGTAAGACGTGCGTCTGTGGACACACTTGGCAACATTTGAAACCCTTATGAGTGTGGCAAGGGTCTCAAAGTCTGTCTTGACTCCATGGCACATGTGATCTGTCTCAATCAGAGCCCAAACTCTCCGAAAGCAATGTAAGTCACAGCATCCAATTCCCATTGGCCTCACATACACACACTGGACAGTGTCTGTACCATTCCTCATCCAATGCACACATCAGTTATGATTCCCTTGGTTCACTGTTAGTGGTGCTGGCAGTGCATATTCCATTAGTAATGCATCTGTGTGTCATAAATCCCCAGTTTTCATGATGACACTACGACTCCCAGAATGCACTCTGCCCTGTAAGATAATGTGCAAAAGTGAGCTTTTTGCTTCATGATGACTGCTGCATAGCCACAGAATAGGTGACTGGAGGCATGGGACACAGAATGGTACAGCTCTGTCTGCACTTGCATCATACTTCAAGACACATTTTGCCTATAATGCACTTACCAGGGCTCTGCTGCTCTTGCTTCTCCAGCTGAGCATGGAGGGTCGGAAGAGCTGCACGCAGGACCCTCCTGTACAGTGGCGAGAGGCGAGGACGAAGCAAATGGTGCTGGGAAGACTGGCCCAGTAGCTCTTCAGCCTTGATCCGGGCCCAGCGTTTCAGGTCCTCCCAGCGCTTGCGGCATGCCCTCGCGTTCCTGGTGTGAACGCCCACTGTACTGCAGCGCTCACCAATTCTGGCCCATAATCTGGCACGCGCTGCATTGCTCAGCTGTTCCTCTGGCCCCCCATATAGCTGAGGATATTTCAGTATCACCCCCTCAGCCAGGATGTCTAATTCCCTTTCACTGAAAGGGGGTGCTTTCTCTTCATAACCCTCAGCCATTTTGGGGGAAATAAGGTTGATGTGAGCAGCAGGATATCAGAGGATCTGATGTGTGAGAGAGGATGACTCAGAATGAACACAAAATGGCTGTGAACAACTTCCTGTGATGTATTTCCTGCTTCCCACTTCCTGTATGTCATTTCCTGTCTGAAATTATGGGTTCCGGTTACATTTCGGAATTTACGGCCCGAAAACGTACTTTCCGCATACGGAGAGTACTCTGCGCATGCGCGGAGTACGTTCCGCATACGGAGAGTACTCTGCGCATGCGCAGAGTACGCTACGCATGCGGAACGTACTCCGCGCATGCGCAGAGTACGCTACTGTGCCGGAATGTGCGAAATCGACCAGGAACCCATTTTTTCATACAAGAAGTGACAGACAGGTAGTGGGAGACAGGAAATACATCACAAGAAGTAGTTGTCAGCCATTTTGTGTTCATTCTGATTCATCCACAATCACAGAACAAATCCACTGCCATCCTGTTATTCTGTAGCAGAGAAACCTAAAATGACAGTGTAAAATAAATTCATAGACATGAAACAAAAGGAGGAACAGACCATGTTATGAGATTTGGGCTGGGACAAGGGGGGCTGGCACAACATCACCCCCAGTTTACTTTTCAACTGCATTGCATTGTGGTACATGTAGTCCATATTTAGTGATCAACACAAGAGTTGGCTGTTGTGTTACAGTGTATTAGGGGTTAGCAGTGCTGTGCATCCCAGACACATAGTGGCAGATTCAGCCACAACATCATCACTTACGTAGTGGGCCCAACATCATTGGTGTATGTAACTCATTTGGGGCCCAAATATCAAAAATGCTACAGTTATGCACTTGTTAGCCACAGACACCCATTGTCAAAAGGTACGGGAGGGTCTCTCAGAACATGTACATCTCATCCTCAGATTCAATAAAATCCTTAGGAAATCCACTACACTGATTGCTGACATTGGCACATGACCTGATGCACGGTCAATATTTTGACTCATGTCAACAGTTGTGGTTGACATACAGTTAGTGTGGTTTGCAAAGTAGTCTCAGGATGGAGTTTTTGGACAGAGTCGTAAATATCCATTTTTCATCATTGACAACAGACAGCAAACCACATTTTGGCCATGACCCAACAGGTTGCTCACGTGAAAAACGTGGCAACCAGCTGATCACGGACTTGCATACCCTGACCTCGGTTATGTGCAATGGCCCGGTTGCCCGGATTCAGAGCTAGCCAAGGTTCAAGTGGTATGTGTAAGCCATGCGTTAAAGCGATATTGTGCAAGACACAACAGGCCATAATGATCTTGCACACAACTTCAGGGGAGTACGTCAGCACACCCCCTGTACGGCTGAGACATCTGAAATGCGACTTCAACAGGTCAAAAGTGCGCTCTATGATGGCTCGAGTCCGTATGTGTGCCCGATTGTACCTACGCTGAGGTACAGTGGTTGGATGTCTGTAAGGTGTAAGGAGTTGAGGGGAGAGTGCATACCCAGCATCGCCGGAGGAGGGAAGATAGGGCAATAGGTTACATTTCCATCTAAAATTTGAACAGAACATGATCTTTACTCAGTACATGCAGTGTCTGTTGTGACCGTGTATGTGTCTTGGTGTTTCTTATTGTAGTATGGTTGTTGATATAAGGTGGCATTCATTCATTACTGGGCTGCTTGACAGGCCCCTTGCGCCACCAGTGCGTCACTTTTCATATGTGAGAAAGTGACGTACCGGCAGCGCAAGGGGCATGTAAATTAGCCCTTTCATAAGCACACATCACTCTTTGCAGTGCTTGGTACTTACCCAGTAACCACATGTTGCCAAATTCTCCCGCAGCCATACGCCGGGCAAGAGGTGACATGCGGAATACGAAGCTGTCATGGGTACTGCCTGGAAACGCTGCATGCACATCTATGAATCTCCCACTGGCATCACAGACAGCCTGCACATTGATGGAATACCATCGGTGTCTGTTGCAGTATATGTGTGCAATGCGGCGGGGTGGCTGAAGGGCCACATGGGTACAGTCAATTGCACCCAGCACACGTGGGAAGCCGGAGATGGGAAAAAAGTCCCTAGCTGCCCTTTGTCTGCTGGCCAGTGTATGGGGCATTCCTATGTGAAGGTGGGCTCTAGAATTGATGCAGCTCAGTACCTGATGCAAGCACCGCGACTGGCTAGCCTGGGAGATGCCCACGACTTCACTGGTGACCCTTTGGAATGACCCCGTCGCAAAAAAATGGAGAGCAGAAAGGACCTTCAGATAGGCTGGAATGGCATGGGAGCAGCAGGTAGCAGAGTCAAGTTCCTCCTCCCACTCACATACCATCTCCAAGATGACTTCTGGAGGGAAGCGGTATCTGGCCCTTACATCTTGGGTGGACATCCCAAATATGTTGATCCTCTGTCTGAAGATCCTCTGTCTTCTCCTCCTCCTCCTCCTCAAGTCTTCTTGCCGCGTGGCAAGGGGCAGAGCAACAAATACATTAGCGACATGTTGAAAGTGTTTCTGTGTGTCTGCTCTGCTTTCATATGTGCTGCATGGCTGGGATTGGCTGCAGTGTGTCAGCTGATGCATCATGGGGGATGGTAGAGACTTGGACAGGTGTTTAGCATTGAGGTAATGCTCAAACGGGCAGAATGCGGATATTCCGGCCCGGGAGCGGATATTCCGGCCCCGTATCGGAGATTCCGATCCGGAGGCGGAGATTCCGCCATTAGGCCGGAGTCTCCGCCTCCGGCCTGGAATCTCCGCCTCTGGGCCGGAATTTCCGGCCCGAGTGCGGACATAAAGTTAGGATGAGTAAGTTCATTCTGTGAATACCAAAATGAGTAAGTGTATTCTGTGAATACCAAAAAGTACTAACTTTACGTTTTTGACGTAAGTTAGTTCTGTGAATCAGGCCCAAGAAGTTATAAGACTTTCTTGTTTGTAGGTCCAGATTCAGCCTTCCAGTGGTCTGTCCTGATTGGTCAGAGTTAAGTGGATTAGCCAGGCTGCCTTGAAGAGGTGATAAAGAGCCCGTGGGGTTAACCAGCTCTGCTGGGAGGGCAGTGTGCTGCTACACAGGAATGCCAGAGCAGGGGGAGGAGTCGTACACCATGGTCTTCAAAGGGAATGGGAAGGCCTCAGTGTCATTTACAACTCTACTCTTTTGACCCAAAGCCAGAGCTAGGATTAAGGAAAGAATGAGAAGATGCAAGTGGGAGAGTCTATGGAAAGCAGTCATCCTAGGGGTGTGTTTAGCCAGCTCTTTCCTCCCTGCTGGAAAATCAGCCATTATGAATTTGGAAGATTTGGTGCACTCTGGGACAAAATAATGCCACACTCTACAGGATGTGGTCATATCCTTGGGGAGTTGCCCTGCTCCCATTGGTCAGGAGTGACCTCCTGCTTGACCCAGAGAACTTAGAATAAGTATCTGAGAGGGGCAGAGTCTCTCAGATCTGCTGCTTGAAACTTAAGAGAATCAGAAGGGTCTGCGCTGAAGATTTTGATGTGCATTTCCAAAGGCAAGGACTCTGAGATTGCGCCTTTTTTGCACCATTTTAAACTACAGTCCTGTGGATCAAACCTGCTTCAAAAGGACTAAAGAGTGGACTCCCTACAAGGTACAGGTTAACAGAGCTCACCTGGACATCACCACAAAGAATCCCCAGCCTGGAGTACTACCAGAGGATTTGTAAGGGTTTTTTTCAAGTGGATTGAGGAATTGAAGTCTCACACTTTCAAGGACCCTCTTGGAGATTCCAGAACCTTGGATTGTGTGTTGGATACTTTGGGACCTGCAAGAAGAACTTCAGGAAGGAGTTCTAACTGGACCCAGCCTGCTGGAGAAGGCTGCACCCGAGTGGTGAGAAATTCTCCACAACAATTTGGTAAATGTGAATGTGTCCCTGTCAGAGCAAACGGAATGACTAAAAGGGGCACTGTTGTTTTCTAAGCACTAGAAATTGACTAGTCTTTAAAAATTCATATCTCTCGTTCCCTACAGTGGATTTTTTTCGTTTTGGAGTCATTTAAAAGATAAAAATGTTTCCTATTTTTTAAATTGGTGTTGGATTTTTATTTTGTGTTGTGTCTTAATTATTTACTGAATTGGTGTTTTTAAATGCTTTACATACCTGTCTTTGAAGTTAAGCTTGCCTGCTCGCAGCCAAGCTACCAAGGGTTGAGGATGGGAATAATTTTCTAAGACCTATTTTGAGCCCTATACTGTGTTAGTGGCCTTATTGCCAGTGGCAGACCTACATTTGCCCCTACCAATAATCCACTTTCCAACCTTTGGTGCTCAGCGGTGTGGATGAGGACTTGCGTTTAAAGAGTACACCTTTCAGTAAAGTGAATTAAAATTGTAAAAATCCTCTAAATTGCCTTAGAACAAAACTTTTGAGTTTGATTTTTGGAATTTGAACTAAACTGTTTTTAATCCATTGTTTTGATTTTTCCAAATTGTTCTAAGTCTGTTGTGCCTAGTTATTGTGACCCAAAACTAGGGAACCATGGAGCTGGACCTGGCTAAACTGTCCCAGTTCGCAATGGATGATCTTAGGGTACAGTGTAGGCTTAGGGGGCTGCCTGCTTCCAACAAGTTTAAGAAGACAGCATTGCTTAAGTCCCTATCGGCCTGGGCTGGGGTAGCTGAGGAGACTCAAGGGGGGATGGAGGGTGAGCCCCCCAACCTCACCCCAGAGGGGGGTGAGTATGATACCTCTTCTATTTTTTCTAGTGTTAGCCATATGATTCCAAGTGGTGGGAGGGGGGGAAGAGTCCCTTACTCAGGAACCACCACTGTCCCTTGCAGAGAGACAGCTTAAGGCTCAATTAGCTTTGATAGCTTTGGAGCAGAGGAAACTGGAATTGGCTGAGAAGAGATGGGAGAGGGAGCAAACGTTGAAATGAAATGGTGGCAGTGACAATGATGAAGATTTTGAAATGTCCAGGGGTGGTGGTCTTGATCACAAACTTCCCAAGGGTATGGTACCCAAGTACACTGAGGGGGATGACATTGACAAGTGGCTAGCAGCTTTTGAGAGGGCCCTTACAATGAGTAGGTTCCACTCTAAGGGCCTGATTCTGATGCGGTTAGGAAAGCATTCCCACCCAGGGCCTTATTCTGATGCGGTTAGGAAGGCCTCCTAATGGCATTTGCTCCTTCCAAATCGGATCGGGAATGTGTCTTCCCGACCCAGGGCCCAATTATGATGCGGTTAGGAACATATGCTCCCATTGAAGTCAATGGGAGTCCAACCAAATCGTATCTGGAAGCATCCGGATGCATCGTACTCCGTCGGTCGGACTCTCCCGATCCGAGTGGGTCGGAAACCATTTCCAAACCGATTCGGTCGGGAAGCTTTCCAACCCACATCAGAATCAGGCCCTAAGTATTGGAGTGCACTCCTGTGGGAGTTGATTCCTCTAGCTGGGAGGGATAGGTTCGTGACCCTGAAGGGAGAGGATGCAGAATCATACCAGCAGATGAAGGCATGCTTAGTCAAAAGATTTGGTCTGACTCCAGAGCAGTACAGGGTGAAGTTTAGAGGCACCCAGAAATTGAGTTCAAAGTCTTGGGAAGACTTTGTGGACGTTTCAGTGAAGGCACTGGAAGGCTGGATTGTTGGTAACACTATTGACACATATGAGGGATTGTATAATTTGTTTTTGAAAAAACACATTTTGACTCATTGTGCAGAAGAGGAGTTACACCAGTATCTAGTGGACTCTAAGCTGACAGACCCCAGAGAGCTGGGAGAAGCAGCTGATGGGTGGGTGAGAACCCGGGTTTCCGTTCAGCACCCAGGGGGTGACCAGAAGAAAGGAGGACAGGTCCCTTCCCAGATCAAAGCCCAAGGGAAAGAAGGTCAAAACCAGAAGGAGTCCTCCAAAGACCCACAAAAACCTGCACAAGGAGGGGGGCCCCGAGCCAACCCAAATTCAAAGGGAGGGGGTATCAGGGAAAGAATGGTAGGTTCTTTGATCCCTCAAAGGTGGGTAAGTGCTTTGACAGTAACCAGCCAGGGCACAAACAGGGAGATGCTGCCTGCGCCAAGAAGCTCCCTCCTAAGGGGCCATCCACAGGGATTGCCAGTGTAAGTGTAGGGGTGGAGAGTGGTGCCCCAGAGAGGGGTAGTCAGGTGGTGGAAGCAACATTAGTGTCCCTGGGTGGGGTGAATATTGCAACCCTTGCTGCCTTACCTCCAAACATGGACAAGTACAGACAGAGGCCTAAAGTGAATGGGACTGAGGTTGAAGCTATCAGAGACACTTGGGCTAGTGTAACTATGGTCCTGGATGAGCTGGTGCCTCCAGGAAGGTTACTACTTGGTGAATTTCACCAGGTGACTTATGCAGACAGCACTACCAAACTCCATCCTGTGGCTGTGGTGGATTTGGAATGGGAAGGTGTGACAGGCCGTATAAAGGTAGCTGTGTCAAAGGTGCTCCCAATCCAGTGTTTACTGGGCAATGATCTTGAAGCCTCTGTGTGGTCAGAGGTGGAGAGAGGACTCCATATGAAAATATTGGAGCTCCCTGAGTGGGTATGTGCTGTGACTAGGTCACAGACTAGCCAGAAGGGAGGGGCTGGACACTTGGACCCTGGAACAAAGGGCCAAGCATCCAAGGACAAGGGTACTGGGCCTGGTGAGCCAGCCCAGGGAACTCCAGAGGTGCCGGAAGAATCTAACCCAGATGGGGAGGATCTGGCCTCTGAGGGAGGGATTCCATCCCTGCCAGAGCTGTCAGATTTGGCAGAACTGACAGGAGCAGGTGGACCCTCCAGAGAGGAGTTCAGTAAGGGACACAGAGACTGTCCCACCCTTGAGAGCTTGAGGCGGATTGCTTCTAAGCAAGAGGAGGGGGATGACAGTCGGTTTCATAGAATCTACTGGGAAGATGGACTGCTTTATACTGAGGCCAGAAACCTCAAGGAGGGGGCCACCAGGAGGTTGGTGGTGCCCCAGAAGTACAGAGAGTTCATCCTGACTTTGGGTCATGATATCCCCTTGGCAGAACATTTGGGTCAGACAAAGACATGGAACCGATTGGTGAACCATTTCTACTGGCCCCATATGTCTGAAAAGGTAAAGGAGTTTTGCAGCTCCTGTGTCACCTGTCAGGCCAGTGGCAAGGCAGGGGGCAAGACAAAGGCTCCCCTAATACCACTGCCAGTGGTTGGGGTTCCTTTTGAAAGGGTGGGGATGGACATTGTTGGTCCCCTGGACCCACCTACTTCATCAGGGAATAGGTATATCTTAGTGGTAGTGGACCATGCCACTAGGTACCCTGAAGCAATCCCTCTTAGAACCATTGATGCTCCTGCAGTGGCTAGAGCACTGCTTGGTGTGTTCACCAGAGTGGGTTTTCCGAAAGAGGTGGTTCAGATAGGGGCACGAACTTCCTGTCCAGCTATCTGACTACTATGGGGGATGAGTGTGGTGTCAACTACAAGTTCACTATCCCCTATCACCAACAAGCAAATGGTCTTGTTGAGAGATTCAACAAAACCCTGAAAGGCATGATAAATGGGTTGTCACAGACACTCAAGAGGAGATGGGATGTTCTCCTCCCATGCTTACTGCTTGCCTACAGGGCGGTGCCACAGAAAGGGGTTCGTTTCAGTCCCTTTGAATTGTTGTTTGGACACCCTGTCAGGGGGCCATTGAGCCTGCTGAGAGAGTCTTTAGAGAAGCCTCTTAAAGAAGCAAAGGATAATGTGCTTGACTATTTGCTAGGCCTGAGATCTAGAATGGCAGAGTACATGTACAAGGCAAACAGGAAACTGGAGGCCAGCCAGGAGCTCATGAAGCACTGGTATGATCAAAAGGCTAATATGCCTCAGTATACTCCAGGACAATTGGTGTGGGTGTTGGAGCCTGTGGCTCCCAGGGCCATCAATGACAAGTGGAGTGGGCCCTATCCAATATTAGAAAAGAAGGGTGAGATTACCTATTTGGTTGACCTTGGCACCCCCAGGAACCCTCATAGGGACCTGCATGTGAATAGATTGAAACCCTACCATGAAAGGGCAGACATGACCATGTTACTGGTCACTGATGAGGGTGTGGAGGAGGAAACTGAGCCTGTGCCCGACCTCCTCTCCACTAATGTGCAAGATGGGTCAGTGGAGGGAGTTGTGCTCTCTCCCAAGTTGACAGACCAGCAGCACAGAGACTGTAAGCTAGTGCTGGAGCAGTTTGCTGGAATTGGGGGTAATTGAACCATCTGAGAGTCCATGGGCCAGTCCAGTGGTGCTGGTACCTAAACCTAATCCTCAGGGGGGACCCACGGAGTTAAGGTTCTGTGTGGACTACAGAGGATTGAATGCAGTCACAAAGACTGACGCTCACCCTATACCTAGGGCTGATGAGCTCATTGACAGGTTAGGGGCTGCTAAGTACCTGAGTACTTTTGATTTGACTTCAGGTTACTGGCAGATTGCCTTCACTGATGGAGCAAAGGAGAGGTCCGCATTCTCCACACCAGAGGGACATTATCACTTAAAGGTAATGCCCTTTGGCTTGAAGAATGCACCTGCCACCTTCCAAAGGTTGGTGATCAGGGTCTTCTCTGGGTTGGAACAGTTCAGTGCAGCTTACCTGGATGATATAGCTGTATACATTTCTACCTGGGGGGGATCACTTAAGCCACCTAAGGGAAGTGCTTCAGACCATGTAGCAGGCAGGCCTGACTATTAAGGCAAGTAAGTGCCAAATAGGGCAGAGTTCTGTGGTGTACCTGGGCCACCAGGTAGGTGGGGGCCATGTACAGCTTCTCCAATCGAAAATCCAAACTATTTTGGATTGGACCGCTCCTGTTACCCAGACTCAGGTCAGGGCATTCCTTGGACTGACAGGGTACTATAGAAGGTTTGTTCAAAATTATGGGACCATTGTGGGGCCCTTAACAGAACTCACTTCTAAAAAGTGGCCCAAGAAGGTGGATTGGACCCTAGAGTGTCAGAAGGCTTTTGACACTCTGAAAGCTGCTATGTGTTCAGCACCAGTGCTGCTGGCCCCTTGACTAAACAAAAAAATTTGTGGTTCAGACAGATGCTTCAGAGCAAGGGTTTGGGGCAGTGTTGTCACAGCTAAATGAAGAGGCCCTTGATCAGCCAGTTGCCTTTATTAGCAGGGGGCTTCTTCCCAGAGACCAGAGGTGGAGTGCCATTGAGAGAGAGGCTTTTGCTGTGGTTTGGTCCCTGAAAAAGTTGGGACCATATTTGTTTGGCACTCACTTTCATGTTCAAACTGACCACAGGCCTCTCAGATGGCTCATGCAGATGAGAGGGAAGAATCCCAAGCTGTTAAGGTGGTCCATTTCCCTACAGGGAATGGACTTTACAGTGGAACACAGACCTGGGGTTGCCCATGCAAATGCGGATGGACTTTCCAGGTTTTTCCACTTAGCTGATGAGGACAACCAGGGTGTAGGTTAGTAACCCATCACCTTTCGTTTGGGGGGGGCTATGTTGCAAAGTCATCCTGTGTCCTGGGCACCCCCCAACTTTTTGCTGAATGGTACTGGTGGTAACTGACTGACCCTGGGCTCTGCCTAACCAGGCCCAGGGCCATTGCTATGCTAAAAGAGACACATTTAGATTACAGTGAAATCACCTACATACACTAGGGTACACTATGGTATGGGGTACCCCTGTGATTGGCATGATCTACCCCATAGGGCCCTAGTACATATTAGGGCAGGGGGATTGAAACTACCCATCAGTCCCTATTATAAATAGGGCATGACAGTTTAGAGGCCAGCAGACCTTTCTGCACTTGCATGTGTGCACTGCTGAAGCCTGAGGTATTTTTAAAAGTGGCCTGGGTAGCAGGACTGCTTTTAAAAAGTAAATTGTGCACAAACTCGACTTTGGTGTTTGGGGCACTTCAAAATGGATAACCTACAATGTTTTGGCATTTTAGGAACCCCCAGGGTCTCCCCTAGGTGTCCCAGGGATGGGGGGCAGGTATTTATAAGGTGGACCCTTATAAAATGAGTTTTATATGCCCTGGGTTAAGTGAAATTTCACATTTCACTCCCCACATTGTGATAAAGTGCTGCCCAAATTCGACTTTGATGCTAGGAGCACTGTGGAGGGAAGATCTGCAATATTTCTACAGATTCAGAGCCCCTAAAGTCTCCCCTAGTAATCCCATGGGGTGGGGGTCCTGTAGATATAAGCGACGTACTTATAAAATTTGTTTTTATAAGCCGTAGTGCTGGAAAAATGGCCCAAGTCATTTTTCCCATTGCAAATCCCCTGCCACATAGGTTAACATGGCAAGAAGTTATTAACTAATAACTCCAGATAGGAGAATGATAGCACTTCCATTCAAAGACGTCCCAGAATGGTAGTGATAAATCCAACAATATGATATTGTTGAATTTCTCCTAAAATGTACAGACAAGAAGTTATAAGACTTTCTTGTTTGTAGGTCCAGATTCGGCCTTCCAGTGGTCTGTCCTGATTGGTCAGAGTTAAGTGGATTAGCCAGGCTGCCTTGAAGAGGTGATAAAGAGCCCTTGGGGTTAACCAGCTCTGCTGGGAGGGCAGTGTGCTGCTACACAGGAATGCCAGAGCAGGGGGAGGAGTCGTACACCATGGTCTTCAAAGGGAAGGGGAAGGCCTCAGTGTCATTTACAAGTCTACTCTTTTGACCCAAAGCCAGAGCTAGGATTAAGGAAAGAATGAGCAGATGCAAGGGGGAGAGTCTATGGAAAGTAGCCATCCTAGGGGTGTGCTTAGCCAGCTCTTACCTCTCTGCTGGAAAATCAGTAATTATGAATTTGGAAGATTTGGTGCACTCTGGGACAAAATAATGCCACACTCTACAGGATGTGGTCATATCCTTGGGGAGTTGCCCTGCTCCCATTGGTCAGGAGTGACCTCCTGCTTGACCCAGAGAACTTGGAATAAGTATCTGAGAGGGGCAGAGTCTCTCAGATCTGCTGCTTGAAACTTAAGAGAATCAGAAGGGTCTGCACTGAAAATTTTGATGTGCATTTCCAAAGGCCAGGACTCTGAGATTGCGCCTTTTTTGCACCATTTTAAACTACAGCCCTGTGGATCAAACCTGCTTCAAAAGGACTAAAGAGTGGACTCCCTGCAAGCTACAGGTTAACAGAGCTCAGCTGGACATCACCACAAAGAATCCCCAGCCTGGAGTACTACCAGTGGATTTGTAAGGGTTTTGTTCAAGTGGATTGAGGAATTGAAGTCTCACACTTTCAAGGACCCTCCTGGAGATTCCAGAACCTTGGATTGTGTGTTGGATACTTTGGGACCCGCAAGAAGAACTTCAGGAAGGAGTTCTAACTGGACGCAGCCTGCTGGAGAAGGCTAAACCCGAGTGGTGAGAAATCCTCCAGAACAATTGGTAAATGTGAATGTGTCCCTGTCAGAGCAAACAAAATGACTAAAAGGGGCACTGTTGGTTCTAAGCACTAGAAAGTGACTAATCTTTAAAAATTGATATCTCTGGTTCCCTACAGTGGATTCTTTTTGTTTTGGTGTCATTTAAAAGATAAAGATATTTCCTATTTTTATAAATTGGTGTTGGATTTTTATTTTGTTCGGTGTCTTAATTAATTACTGAATTGGTGTTTTTAAATGCTTTACATACCTGTCTTTGAAGTTAAGCCTGCCTGCTCGCAGCCAAGCTACCAAAGGTTGAGCATGGGAATAATTTTCTAAGACCTATTCTGAGCCCTATACTGTGTTGGTGGCCTTATTGCCAGTGGCAGACCTACATTTGCCCCCTACCAATAATCCACTTTCCAACAAACACCAAATAATATCTTTTTAGACACACATAAAAGATTTTTTGGAGAAGGTACAGCTTGCTATCCAACTGAATCTGTCACAAGTTTATGGACAGCTTACCCAGTGTCACTTGTCAATTATACGTATACCCGCCCATCCCAGTTCGTAGAGGTGAGGGGTGAGTTTGGTATGGGGTATCCTGGTCCTTGTTTATATTATAGGAAGCCATGAGGAAGGGGATATCCAGGGTGTGAAAATAATATGTATTGTGATAATTTGTACATGAAAGAACAGAATGTTACCATAGTGGGCTGGCATTACCAAGATTTAACAGTCACCCGGGAAGCTGGTTATTATCCTGCCTGTTGCCCGATAATAAATAGTACTGACGCATTTCTGTACATCAATTGTTCTGGGATAGTGTTGTTCAAAAATACGATGTCTTTAGCGAAAGATAAGGATCCGAGTACCTTTGGAATAAACACCAGATATGCTCCAGTAGATTATGAAGGACCACTTTATGCACATCCAGGATTTTATTTCCTGTCTAATGGTACTTACTCAAATGTTTATAATGGTACCGGTGATGTTGCTCTGGGAATGGTGCTTCCCCTCAGCGTGCCTTGTAAGTACAGTAAGCCAAGTGTAAGATAGGTAAAGAGAACGTTGACTGTAGAGTTCTGTGATGGAGTGACAAATTTGGAAGTTAACAATTACAGTAATAGGATCACTTTTGGATACATGCTCTCCTCTATAATTACGTTTGGTGGCACTGCTATGGCTGGGGGTGAGAAAGCTAGAGAGTATTTTGGATGTAAGCTACAGATCTTGTCTAATTCCACTGTAGCAGCTTTGCGTGACATCACCACTCAATTGGAAAATATGCAGATTTATGCCGAGCAGACTAGATATGCAGTTGAATTCATTTTGGCGAAGAGTGGTGGTGTGTGCGCTGTAGTCGGGGACCAATGTGTAGTCGGGATTAGGAATATGGAACAAAACATCACTAAACATATATTAGACATCCTGGAGAATGTCAAAGGAATGGAAAGTGGGAATTGGAGTTTGTCGTTGTTTGGCAATTGGGGTTGGATTTTTGAGAAAATAATTTATTTAGTTGTAGTGCTGATACCTTGTTGTATCCTCATTCAATGTCTCCCATTCTGTTGTTCCTATTGCACCACTCTATTCCTTCCAAAGAAAACATCCATCCATGATAATAATGCCACAATTATGGTCCAAAAGGACATAGATGTCCTTATGCCAATTGATGAGGGCATTTTTGAGACTTCTTCCCTCGTTACTGTTTCTGTCTCTGATCCTGAGGATATGGACTGTTCATAGTCAACTTTATTTATGATTTTTGTTCTATTGTTTTGCATCTTTTATAAAATGTTTAGCTCATGCTAAAAGGAGGGTCTGTTAGAATAAAAAGAATCCTACTTATGCATTATTATATGTATGTTAGCATTCGCAGCGCCATTTTATATGTAGACGCCATTTTGGGTTACAATCGAAACTTATACTCTGTTATTTCCGAGAAAAGGCCTCAGTTAGGTTCTGTTTCTCCAAGGTTAGGTTTTGCTTTGCTAATGAATGCACTGTTTTTATTAACGCATACCTTTCCCCTTAGATGGAAACCCTCTCCCACTTGTCTAGTGGCGGGCACGAGCAGAATGACCTTGACTGCTAGATAGTGTGTGCCCGGCTGTAGAATCAAAACTTTTTTTTTTTGTATTTCACAGTTCCGCTGTATCTGTTTGGAAAATTCCATTATGGGCGTGCCTTCATTCGCTCTGAAATGTACATAATGTATCTTTATGCTTGCTGATGCCAGTCCCTCTGCAGCATTCCTTAGAGACGGGGCAGACCGGGCTCCGCTCTGAGTGTACTCTGAATAAACAGATATTGGTTAGTATTCTCTACTGTCTGACCGACTCTTCATTTGGTATGGAAGGCTGAGAGGTGGTCTTGTGTGACCCGAGTGACCTGAATCGGGTCACTTCCTTCACCACCTCCCAGACAGGGTTTAGTGTATTGGGGCCGGGTGGGGCGCTTGCCAGCGCCACTCTGTCTGCTTGGGGGACACATTTGGTGCCCTCCTTGCATAGTCCGGTTCAAACCAGCTCAGGGAGCAGGTTGGCTCCCGCTCTGGTGCGAAACTGGACAAAGGACATGGGAGTATCCTCCCCACTGTCCAACCCCTCCCCTGGGAGGGAACCCTGAATCGTCCCAACCCTTCCCTTAGGGTACTTAAGGGCTTACCTTTGGGTGGGTCCTCAGATTCATCGTAGGATTCGATTCAGCTCCAACTTCACTTCAACTTTGACCATCTGGACATCCTGGCCGAGTCGTGCTGACCGTGTCAGACTGATTGCATCATCCTTTGCTCTGGGACTGAGACTACAACTGAGAAGACTCTATCTACTCCTGACCTAGTCGTCCTGCAAACCCGCTGCACCATCAGTGTACGTGCTCCATACAGGTTCCGTCCTGGGCCTGTGGACATCTAAAGACATCCAAAGCAATCTCCCTTGGAGTGAAGGAGTCGCTCCTATGCATCCGCAGGCACTGTAACAAGATTGACCGGGCTGCCGAACCTGGGCTTCCCCGGATTCTCCAAGGCTCAGCAACACAGGTGGTGGTTCTGCATTCCCTAGAGGCCTGAGTTGTCCTCTCGTTGAGTTGAGGTCAGCATCTCTCATATAACGCCCAGCAACTGAACCCCTGTGCACCGTGTCATTGCATTGATTCTTCACGTGGTAACTTCAAAGGTTACTACGACCGACTCGTACTGATGGAGTCGGACGCATCAAAAGGTTCTGTCGATGAGTCTGTCTCTGCTATAACTGACCCGTGCCGATGCGGTTGGTTGGACGGATGGACCCTGTCATATTCAGCATCCCGGTGGCTTGCGCTGAGCTACCGATTTGGTGTACCCGTACTTGAAGTCTTTCCCTGAACTTGAGTGGGCTTCATCATCTGTTCCTCCTGGATGTCCCGGTGTAGCATAGACTCTGTCCCCTCTTCTTTCAGGTACTGTTCGACACGAACCCACGCCCGGGTTCCAACAGACTCTTTCATCCTTCTGCAACAGCGGTCTCATCCTGAAGTCCTCGATTGTGCTCGACAGTGGTTGTAGGTATCCTGAATCCGAGGGTATCCACGGGTGGGGTAGCTCTCCAACATTCTGTCTTGCACTTTGTGTCCTCAGGGTCCACTGGGAAGGGTCCTTCTTCTTTAATCTTGCAGCTGTGACTTACCCATTGACTTGTATTGAGCTCGCGGGGGTTCCTGGTTACTTTCCTAGAGTGGTTTCTTGGGTCCCCTGCACTTCTACGTCTTCTGGGTATAGTCTTGACTTGAGTCATGGTTCGCATACCACTATTTTTGTATATGGTTCGGTCTCCCCCTGGCGACCACAGTATTTGTGGTTCTTACCTGTTTCTATTGCAAAGTATTGTGTGCATTGTGTATATCTCCGGGAGGGAGATATTTGTATGTGTTAGTGAGTGTCTTATAATAAATACATATTTTTATAAATACACTGTGTGGTTCTTTTTCACTTAATCTAAACCAATAAGATTATGTTCTGGTAAAACAAGCTGCTTTACACTCCTTCTGGACTAAGCCTGAAGGCTACTCACCACATCTAGCACTTCTAAGGTTGTCTAAGACCACTAAAATCACCATAAGGGTTGCCTTTATTTGGTGCAGGGTGCCCACTTACATAAATGTGCACCATATACCAAGCCAGCTTCTCACAGTTATATTTTAAATATATAGTACTTTGATAGTACCAAAAATACATACACAAACACTTTCTACTTGCATTAAGTTTTTACCAAAAAAATGGCATATATTTTAATTTGTTATTTCTAAAAACCCATGAAATTCACAAAAAACAAAGGTTATAAGTGGGTTATAGTTAGGGGTTATTATACTATTCCTCTGTAACAACCCTCATTTAAACTACACAAACATTATAAATACAATAGTTATTGATTTATGTTTTTAATTCGAACATTGATTCTCGCAGTTATACCACAGCCCACAGCATACCATCAATTCTCAATGTCACTCATACAATCAAGCAACTATAAGTCTCCACATTTATGTGAAATATGTAAAAATATGTTTTAAATACTATATATAATATTATTGTTATAAACACCAAATTAGATAGAATAAATCATGGGGATGAAATAGGCGAGTTATAGTTGCTGGATTATATGATTGACGCTATCATAACTGTAGAATAACTGAGAGAATTAATGTTGGAACCAGTCATGGCCCTATGGGGCCTTATTCCCCAGGGCTGGCTCCTACTATGTCTCAGGTGACCACCCCGGGACATAGTGGTTTCCCTGCCCACACTGCCAAGGACAGGGAAACCTGTGTTTGCTCTCGCTTGGCAGGAGCAATTTTACATCTCCCGCCAACTGAGAGCAAACACTAAGGGCCTGATTTATATCTTGGGAGTCTTACCGCCGTCCTGCCCCAGCGGCGGTCCCGAGTTTTCTGTCAAGCACATGGCAGTCTGACCACCGTATTTAGACGTTGTGGCTGTAGCTAGCCTCCTTCTGCCACGTCGGTCTTCTCTGCTGGCTGACAGTACTCTGCCACCGTCGAGCTGGCAGGTTCCCACCAAGCTGTTTTACATGTACAACTTGTGCTGGTGGTCTCCTGCGAAAACAACAGTTGATGGACAGAATGTAGAACAATGTCATACATTCACCCCAGTACAGAGATCTGGGCCTAAATCCATCGTTTTTTTGCTCACCATGCCATTCCAGGTTGAACCCAGCCATATGCAAATCAGTCTTGACCCTGTGCCTCATGGGAACAGTCCAGCCCGAACTGCCAAGCCAGGTCCTCCCTGGACTGGAAACAAGCATCCTAGGACCGGTTTCGGGGTTTCACCCCTCATCAGCGAGGATAGCTTGATTCCAGTGGCATGGAGAGCACGGGACCCACGTCTGGGCATACCCGTCCCACTCGGGGTGACAAATGCGAAAACAACAGTTGATGGACAGAATGTAGAACAATGTCATACATTCACCCCAGTACAGAGATCTGGGCCTAAATCCATCGTTTTTTTGCTCACCATGCCATTCCAGTTTGAACCCAGCCATATGCAAATCAGTCTTGACCCTGTGCCTCATGGGAACAGTCCAGCCTGAACTGCCAAGCCAGGTCCTCCCTGGACTGGAAACAAGCATACTAGGACCGGTTTCGGGGTTTCAGCCCTCATCAGACAGGATAGCTTGATTCTAGTGGCATGGAGAGCACGGGACCCACGTCTGGGCATACCCGTCCCACTCGGGGTGACAAATGCGAAAACAACAGTTGATGGACAGAATGTAGAACAATGTCATACATTCACCCCAGTACAGACATCTGGGCCTAAATCCATCGTTGTTTTGCTCACCATGCCATTCCAGTTTGAACCCGGCCATATGCAAATCAGTCTTGACCCTGTGCCTCATGGGAACAGTCCAGCCCGAACTGCCAAGCCAGGTCCTCCCTGGACTGGAAACAAGCATACTAGGACCGGTTTCGGGGTTTCAGCCCTCATCAGCCAGGATAGCTTGATTCCAGTGGCATGGAGAGCACGGGACCCACGTCTGGGCATACCCGTCCCACTCGGGGTGACAAATGCGAAAACAACAGTTGAGGGACAGAATGTAGAACAATGTCATACATTCACCCCAGTACAGACATCTGGGCCTAAATCCATCGTTGTTTTGCTCACCATGCCATTCCAGTTTGAACCCAGCCATATGCAAATCAGTCTTGACCCTGTGCCTCATGGGAACAGTCCAGCCCGAACTGCCAAGCCAGGTCCTCCCTGGACTGGAAACAAGCATACTAGGACCGGTTTCGGGGTTTCAGCCCTCATCAGCCAGGATAGCTTGATTCCAGTGGCATGGAGAGCACGGGACCCACGTCTGGGCATACCCGTCCCACTCGGGGTGACAAATGCGAAAACAACAGTTGATGGACAGAATGTAGAACAATGTCATACATTCACCCCAGTACAGAGATCTGGGCCTAAATCCATCGTTTTTTTGCTCACCATGCCATTCCAGTTTGAACCCAGCCATATGCAAATCAGTCTTGACCCTGTCCCTCATGGGAACAGTCCAGCCCGAACTGCCAAGCCAGGTCCACCCTGGACTGGAAACAAGCATCCTAGGACGGGTTTCGGGGTTTCACCCCTCATCAGCCAGGATAGCTTGATTCCAGTGGCATGGAGAGCACGGGACCCACGTCTGGGCATACCCGTCCCACTCGGGGTGACAAATGCGAAAACAACAGTTAATGGACAGAATGTAGAACAATGTCATACATTCACCCCAGTACAGAGATCTGGGCCTAAATCCATCGTTTTTTTGCTCACCATGCCATTCCAGTTTGAACCCAGCCATATGCAAATCAGTCTTGACCCTGTGCCTCATGGGAACAGTCCAGGCCGAACTGCCAAGCCAGGTCCTCCCTGGACTGGAAACAAGCATCCTAGGACCGGTTTCAGGGTTTCACCCCTCATCAGCCAGGATAGCTTGATTCCAGTGGCATGGAGAGCACGGGACCCACGTCTGGGCATACCCGTCCCACTCGGGGTGACAAATGCGAAAACAACAGTTAATGGACAGAATGTAGAACAATGTCATACATTCACCCCAGTACAGAGATCTGGGCCTAAATCCATCGTTTTTTGCTCACCATGCCATTCCAGTTTGAACCCAGCCATATGCAAATCAGTCTTGACCCTGTGCCTCATGGGAACAGTCCAGGCCGAACTGCCAAGCCAGGTCCTCCCTGGACTGGAAACAAGCATCCTAGGACCGGTTTCAGGGTTTCACCCCTCATCAGCCAGGATAGCTTGATTCCAGTGGCATGGAGAGCACGGGACCCACGTCTGGGCATACCCGTCCCACTCGGGGTGACAAATGCGAAAACAACAGTTGATGGACAGAATGTAGGTGGTCTCCTGGCGGCGGAGTCATGACGTATTGAGGTCCTGCTGAAGTAAAGACAGGTAAGTACTACATATCATTATAGTAAAACACAGGTATATGTTATGAATGTGTCGTGTTGTATAAATAGGTAATGTGCACTGTCCATTTTGTTGCATGTTAAATAACACAAGGTGAAAGTAAATGGTACCATACAGTTCATAGGACAAGTGACATGGAAGCTACCTTCGATTCCGGTCACAACGGGGTCACTGATCAATATGTTTAGGGAGCAGCAGCACAGAGAGGACTTGAACAATGGCGTACAAGACGGATTCCGGAGTGGGAACTCGAGAAAATGTGAGTTTTCACTTCTTTTCCTTGGAGTCTGCTGACTCGCGCATGGCAGCGACCCCACCAGAAAAGGCAAGACAGAAAAGCACATCATAAACTCCCTCAAAAAGCTGCTTCTTATTCTGTCGCTGTCGACACAGGAGCAGGAGTCTTGGCAAAGGCAGCGGACTGCAGCAGGCTTTTCTCCCACAACCCCCCAACATCTAAATTGGGCGGTCAGACCACCAAGACAGCAGGCAGGATGACCACCAAAAAAGCAACGGCGGGAGAACTCCCGCCAAGATGTAAACCAGGCCACAAGTCTGCTCCCAGCTGGCGGGAGTTTTAAAAATGCTCATGCCAGCTGGTAGCAGACTTTTCATCTGTTTCAGGGAAATAGATGAAAAAAATGCTTGCACCCACAGGGAGCAGCATTTGTAGCTGCTCCATGCAGGTAGGAGCAGTGCCAGCTCCCGCTGGAGGCAGGGAGTCGGCTGGGGCCACGATCGCATTTGGGCTCCCCCGCGGTCCCCAACAATGCTGAAGTGGATGCCCTAGGAGGGCTCAGAGCACCCACTATTTATTGGCTGGGCCCCGAGGGATGAGGTCCCCAGATCCTGGATAATGGTGGAAGATCTATTCTTGGGCTCCTTTGGCAATCCCATATTGCTGTGTACTTGGTGGGTATCTTTAACCAATGGTATCAGAAGGTCGCTAATAGTGTTGAATTCCAATTTGAAATCAAGTTGATTGCTTTGGGCAGCTGACTCTCAAATGATTGAGACATTTGATCTGTCAATACTTACTGTAAAAGGTGTTAAGGTCTAGAAACACAGGAAGTTGAATGTCCACTCAGTGCTATCATTTCTATGAACAATAAGACTTTATTTATATAAAGATACAATAGGGCAGTTAAACTGTAAATCTAGTCATAAGCAGAAGGTACCAGCACACTTTGCAGTTTAAATATCTCTCGAAGCATATTTACTGTATTTAAAAAATGCTGTGCTGGTGTTTTGAAAACCTTTAGGGACCACTAAATCTTATGGTAGTTTGATTACCTCATGTCAGTTTTGTAATGACCCAGAGTTTCCCCATCTCCAGAGTGAAAACGTACCCCCAGTATCGGTAACTCTAGGGGTGGTAAAAATCTGGGCCATTTTCCTGCCAAATGTTGATGAGAGCCAGAATGAATAAGCCATTAGGGACCAGTGGCAGCTGCCTCGGAACGGGGGTGGTGGGCGGTGAAATGAATAACAAAAATACGTACCTTCCCTTCGCTGCAGCCTCCGGTGCACGCCTCTCCGCCGTCCTGTTCATCTGCACTGGCAGCACCGGAAGAGGACATTCACGACGACGCTGCATGAGCAGCATCGTGATTGGTCTGAGCAGCCTGTTTGGCCACTCAGGCAGTGCCTGGGAGCCTCGGCATGTTCTCCATCGGGCTGTGCAACACAGCTAGTTGAAGAACATGGTATGTGCGCATACATGGAATGTTTGGACGGCCCAATAGGGCTGGCCAAACATTCATGTGCACTTAGGAAGTGCAAACCACTCCTCACTGTGCTCTACCCCGCCCTGACCTGGCTCCAGTGCCGCACAGAAAAATAAAATGATAATAATGTCTTGTTATTTTCATTTTGTTTTTCTTTTTGCACTGCTCAAATAGCAGTGGGGCGACGCATCTCCGCCTTAGTGGAGGAGCCGCTACTGTTAGGGACTACATATATGCAGTTGGTCATTTGCTGTAAGAGAAGTGTTCATGCAACTTGCTTTCTGCAATACTGTTGTCATGTCAGTCTGCCCATCAATGAGTTAACAAGCGACTAACCCCGAAAAACATTACTTACCTCACTTATCACCAGGTGTCCAAAAACCCTCGCCTAGCAATGGATTCCTAGTTGGGCCCGAGAAATGAACTGTGTCACTTCCAGTTTGACATGTGTTGTGTCCTGCGTCTGCCCGAGACCTGAAGGAATACACCAGGACACAGGTAGGGATCGTCATCTACTTTATTTGCTTTCCTTGTCATGTGCTCGCAGGCACATCCTGGTCTTTCCCTTGTCTCCCCAATACTGCCCCATCCCCCTTCTCTAACCGAAAGTGGTATCCAGTGGCTAGACCCTCCCTTAACACGTATGCAGTGTCCTAGTGCCCTCTGCAACTCGGTCCGACATCTCCCTCTTTTGTGGAAAAGAAATGAATGAAAGAAGAAAAGAAGAGAGAGAGAGACAGAGAGAGAGAAAGAAAGAAAGCAAACAAAGGCAGGACATGGGACAGAAGAAAACACTTATCATCATCCTGCTTTACTCTCATTGTCCTTGTTTGCTTTGCTGATAGTGGTGGTGGCTTGCTGCCCCCATCGCTATAGTTCCTCGAAAAGTCTCTTTGGCTTTCTGCTCACTCTCTTTCGACAAGACATTTCTGTTCTCTCTTTCGGTATCTCTTCAACCCGGTCTCGTCTCTCACTGCTGTGTGATATCCCTTCTATGCAGTCCACAGCTTCCTCTTTGATGGATGTTACATTGCTCTTAGGCGCTGCCTCTCCTACTTCCTTATCTGATGTTCTGAGTCCCCTGAAGTGTGAGCTGTTTCTGGTGATCCGGTAGAGGCCTGCTGCAGCCATTATCATGGGCCTCTTTACGTTTATTATTGTTAGCGGTTCACTTGAGAATGGGCTGTCCGACTTCCTTGCTTGCCATTGATGCGCCAGCACTAAATCTCCTTGCTTCAGCTTAGATGGTGTGGCATGTCGCTGCGTGTCTGCGTACTCTTTCGTTTTCCCCTTTGCCTCTTGATCTCTTTCAGCGATGCCTCTGTGCTCAGGTGGAGCTTTTGCCTCCATCTCAGGCAATCTCATCCTGCTTGTTCTTCTTAACACCAGCTCTGCTGGGCATCGTCCTGTGGAACTGTGTGATGTGTTTCGGTAGTCTTGCAATATTTGGTACAGTGCTTGGCCCACTGAGATCAGTGCCAGTTTGGCACGTTTGACAGCCTTCTTGATGTTTCCCATGAATCTTTCCACCATTCCGTTTGCTTGTTGCCACAGAGGTGTTATTTTCCTGTGATGTATGCCCAGGTATGCCATGAATCTGCAAAACTCTTCTACCGAGAATGGTGGCACATTGTCTGTCTTCATTGTTTGTGGGGAGCCCCACTCTGCAAATATGTCATCAAATATCAACCAAGTCGCTGTGGCTGATGTTGATGACACTTGTCGTACTATGGTGAACATGGAGTATTCATCAATTACTACTAGCAAGTAGTAGCCAGTTTCCAGTGGCCCATAGAAATCAACTACTAATGCCGTCCACACCACCCGGGGAGGTCGGACATGTGCCGTTGTTCTGGCTTTGCTGGCATTCCCATTATTTGGCACAGGTGACAGTTCATTATGTGTCTTCCACCATTCGATCCAGACCCGGTAACCATACGTTTTCCTTTAGCATTTATTTTGTTGCCACTATGCCCCTGTGGGACTCATGCACTAGATTCACTGTCTGCCGCCATAGTGTTTTTGGTATTATTATTCTTGTTCCTCAAAGTAGAACCCCTCTTTCTGTTCCCGACAGCTTCTCTTGTATGTGTTTGAATACTAGCATTTCCTCCCTTCTTACTCCTTCGCCCATTGGGCTGCTGTTGTTTACATGTCTCCACCTTTGTTGTCGCATTGTTGTTTTGACTACTTATAGTGTGGCATCACCTGTTGTCTCTTGCTCCAGTTCATCAATTGTTATTGGAGCAGGGGTGTTTTGTCGTAATACAAAGTTTAGGTACTCCTCCGCCATGGACATGATCTCTGATGCCCGTGGTAGGGGATGCCGTGATATGTAGTCAGCGGAGTTGTGCTCCTTTCCTGGTTTATGCACTATCTTGAAATCATAGTTCATGAGGCGTATCCCCCACCTCTCAGTGCGTGGCACAATTGTTGTGTTGGGGTTTCAGTATATTGTTACTAGTGCCTGGTGGTCAGTCACAATGGCGAATGGTTTCCTATATATGAACATGTAGTAGTGCTCACACGCGCATACTACTGCTATGCTTTCCTTCTCTGGTTGCGAGTATGCCCTTTCTATGTCTGATAGGCACTTGCTTGCATATGCAACAATTTGCCTGGGTGAGACTCTTCCTGGCGTGTGTTGTGCAAGAATTGCTCTTAGCCCCACCTGGCTGGGGTCAACAGTGAGCTTGGTGCATAGCGAAGGGTTGAAGTAGGCGAGGTGGTCCACTGCTGTAACTGTGTGTTAGATGGCTTCAAACGCCCTGTCACATTCAGTGGTCCAGAGAAATTGCTGACCCTGCTTTGTTAGTTCCAGAAGTGGGGTGCTCACTGTGGCAAAGTCCTTGATGTAGCAAATGCAGTAACTCGCCAGCCCAAGAAATTACCTAACTTCTGCTACGTCTGCTGGAGGTCTTGCTTTTTGCTGCATTTCTACTTTGCTCGGATATGGCCTCATTCCTCTTTTGAAAATACGTGTCCAAAGAACACGAGTTCTCCCTTCCCCAGCTCATATTTGTCCTCGTTCAGGGAAAGGCCGGCTTGTTCCAACTGGCTGCAGACGTCTCGTAGGGCCTTGTCATGCTCCTCATCTGAGCGTCCAAATACCAGGATATCATTGCTGTAATTTAGGCTGTTCTTTACGAGCCGTATCACCTGTCTCACCGTCTCTTGAAATATTTCAGCTGCAGATGATATTCCAAAGCTGAGTCACTTGTAGCGAAAAAGACCCATGTGAGTGGAGAATGTTGTGATGTATCGTGATTGTGGGTCAAGCTCCAGTTGATGGTACCCTTTCCATAGGTCTAGCTTTGAGAATCTACATGCTCCAGTGAGACAGCTGATTATGTCGTTTAAGTGAGACCCTGGGTGTCTTTCCCACTCAATTGCTGTGTTTGGGATTCACAAATCGAAGCAGATGTGAATTTTTTATGTGTTCTTTTTAGGTACTGCTACTATTGGAGATACCCATGGAGTGGGTCCATCTGCCGGCTCTATGATGTCTTGCGCCAGTAGGCTCTTTATCTCAACTTCCACTTGCGGTTGCAGGTGTACAGGCACTCTTCTATGATGCTGAGCCACTGGCTTGACTGCTTCGTTGATGTGCAGTGCTATTTGCGTGTCTTTCAGTTTCCCTAGTCCTTGTAGTATTGCCGGGTGTTCTCTCAGAATGTTGTGTCGTTCTGACATGTGATATGTCATAATTAGGAGGCCCATCACCTCAGCGGTGATGTTGCTTAGTAGACACGGAGCCGGGATGTCTCCGTGTAGGACATGCACTACTTCTTTTATCAACCTTTCTTTGTATGTTAAAGTCCCTACGAACTTCCCCATGGTCACCACTGGTTTCCTTAAGCCCCTTGTGAAGACATCAACAGTGGACGGTGATAGTGGCGGGCTCTGTCTCATCTTTTCATATTCTGACATGCACATGATGTTGCACGTGGCACCACTCTCTAGGACGAAGCTTGTGCTGTGGTTGCCTATCTCAATGTCCACTGTCGCTGTTTTCTTTATCTGTTGTTTGTCCATTAGTTGGATGTGCTCGGGTGTGCGACCCTGTGTTGGTACGTCTGACATCAGATACAGTCATTCTGTGACCTTGTGTGCATTTGCTCCATCCAAATCAGCTGACGGACTGCGGTTTTGTGTGTCCATGTGCCGTGCGTAGCTTCTCGTCATTGTTCGTTGTTTTGCTGGTCTCCCTCGCTCCATTTTGAATTGCCCGCTCATGCAGGCACTCGCAAAGCGATTTACCCTGTTGCATTTTCAGCACTTGTGGTCCATGGCAGGGCAGGCACCAACATGTGGGAATTCGAGTCCACAACAATAGCATGTTCTGCCTTGTTTCTGCTTCTGGGGCGGCGGTATTTTGTCACGTCTTCTGGCATTCCCAGCCATGCCAGTACCTCATTCCACCGTTCGCGATCTCCCGTTTTCCATTTGTCTGGCATGTGCTGTTGTTTTGGCCACTGTACGGTCCAGTGTCAGTATTTTCTCCAGTGTGTAAGGTTCTTTTAGTATTCAGGACCAAAAGTCGACTGACTTACAGCCCTCGATGAACGCCAGTCGTATTGCTTGCTCGTTGTCGAATTTATCGAATTAACAGTATGCGACCAGTTTGGCAGTCTGGTCGCAAAGTCATCAAGGGACTCCTCTGCCAGTTGGCATGTTGTGTTGAGTATATATCTCTCTGAGTCTACGTTTCTCTGAGGGTCAAATTTGTCAGTGAGACACTTTATCAGGCCTTTATATGTTGATATTTGTTCTGGAGGGATTGTTACCAGCAGGTCTTCAACCTCATCACCCACAAAGTTTAAAAACAGGTCTATATTTTGTTGGTCTGTGTTGTCTTTGCATGTGGCATGCATGTAGCGTTCAAATTGTCTAATCCATCTCTCCCAACGAATGCCTTTCTTCTAGGAGTCTGTAAGGCTAAAAGGTAGTAGTCGGCGGAAGATTGCATTTGGGGTGGTGCTTTCATTTCCTTCCTCCATCATGTTGGTGGTTACGCAGGTCTGCTCCTCCTTATTATACTTGCCTATATTTATTTGTTCAATTTCCTTTCTATTTTTCTTTATTTTCTTTTTATGTTTGCCCTTTTTGTGCTTTCCACTCTATTGCCCGACTTCAAAATGTCCGCCGATGCCTTCCTTGGTGCCTATTGGCTTCTTTGCCTGACTTCAAGATGGCCACTGAGGTCTTGCGAGATTCATTGTTTCCTGCATTGCCTGACTTGAAGATGGCCGCTGGTGCTTTTGCCCTTGCTTTTGGCTGGTGCGCCTGACTTCAAGATGGCCACTGAGTTCTCACGAGATTTCAGCTTTAAATCTTCGCGGGAGGCTCTGGGCTTTCTCTTTACTTGGCGGGCTGCTGCGGTCACAGTAGTGTGCACCGCTAGTTGGCGGGCAGTTGCGGGGGAGTTTCCTACCGCCTTCTCCACGTGGTGCGACCGTGGTGGGCTCCCGACGTCATATCCTTTTTCTTCTTTTGTTCCTGGCAGACGGACCAGGGTGGGCTCTTGGCTCCGTGATTCTCCCTATGACCGGGGTGGGCGTGTTTTTCTTTTCCGATAGGCAGACAAGGGTGGGCTCCTGGCTCTGTTTCTTTCTTCAGTCGCGGGGGACACAGGCACATGCGCCTGGTGGCGATTCCTGATCCCACCCTCATTGCCAGATGTCATGTCCTGCGTCTACCCCGGACCCCAAGAAATACACCAGGACACAGGCAGGGATCGTCATCTACTTTATTTGCTTTGCTTGTCGCGTGCTCGCAGGCACGTCCTGGTCCTTCCCTTGTCTTCCCAATACTGCCCCGTCCCTCTTCCCTGACCAGAAGTGGTGTCCGGTGGCTGGCCCCTCCCTTCACCCTTCTGCAGGATTCTAGTGCCCTCTGCATCTCGGTCCGACATCATGGATGACTGAAAGGTGGATACATAAAAAGGAGCAACCCCAGTGAATGCCGCTACTCATTCTAGTTCTGAGCTTGCAGCTTCCTGGGCCTCTGCTGAGTAATTTAGAGACTTGTTATCTCATGCTTCTCTTCTACCAGACCTTCTAAGCTAATTAACTGATATCAGATCCGCATGGAATTAATCTGCTTCCTGAGCTCAGGATAAGAATCTTGGAATAAAAAGGACTTTTGTTAGTAGTAAGATTATTTTGCTGTTAGTCATTTATGAGTTAGTTTGATTCCCTAGCAAGCAGATTAACATCAGAAACAGAAGTAGTTGTTTTATAGCAGCAGATTTGATTCCCTTTTCATCCACTCTCCTCCATCTTATTACACTTATCAGGCTGTACTCAGCAATGGCAGTAACACAGGAAGGAATTGTGGGCCCATTCTTTTGGGAGAGAGATGTTCATTGTTCAGAAACTACAGCCCTCAAACTCACAACGCGAATACGGTAAACAGGCACAAAATATACATGTATAACTTCTTAGCTCATGAGAGTGAGGGAGTAGCTTCTATGCTCCAATGAGCTATTTCTGTCCAAGGACATTCCTGATGATAAGCATGACCTTATGATGCAGTAATTGTATGTAACATTTACAATGCATTGTATACCAAGATGGACGTACAGCTCAAGTCTTTACAACACAAGTAAGTCCTTTTTCAGGTGCTTTACAACGTGAGACTTTTGAACACAGGTACTTTTTTAATGAGAATTTTTGTCCACTTTAAAGCAAGCATTGGCAAAGCCAATAGGTCTCGCCCACAGGAGAGCTATTGGGTTTGTCAATGTTTTTTTATACAGCAGCGTGCCAGCTGCATGTGCAGCCCAAAAAAAAAAAGCCCTGCTATGCGGCTAGCATTGGCAGAGTCATAGCGTTTTAAATTTATTGCTAGTGGGACGGGAGGAAATACGGAGGGAGGGAGGGCATGGGGAGGGGGGTCAAGATAGACAATGGAGAGAATGGGGAGAAATAGCATAATTTATGATGCAGCCAGCACTGACCACGCCATAGCACTTTTTAGGTCGAGCCCTGAGCCAGCGCGCAAGCGCTGCTCTGGGGTTGATCTGCTGTAGTTCAGTAGGGGAGAGAAGCCCCGCCCACTACCCCGCCCATATTTTTCATTGGCTTGTGTGTTTGTCCTTCTAAATGCTGCCTTCGGATTGATTATGAGGCTTGTTAGTCCCTTCTTATTATGGCCATGTCGTCATCTGTACCCTCCCATGGCTACTGGCCCCTTTACTCTGTCGTTTCATGGTGTGTGTGTACTTTTTTCCTTTATTGAGCTTCTCCTACTTAGGCACACGCTTCACTTACATTGAGCGCTGCCATGCCCGCTTTCACTTTCAAAGCGCAGCCGGGACAATGCGGCCGTTATTTCCAATGATATATGTCTCACATTTAAATGCTAGACATATAGCATTGCAAATATTTTTACTGGAAGCCTCTGTTGATTTGCACTTTCTCTGCAGCCGTCGTTGGGAGTTGGCGCCTGCTGCATTACATCAGGGTATGCTCGGTTCCAACAACAGTGAGAGCCATCTGCCACACGAGCGTACCCTGATGTAATGCAGCAGGCGCTGCCCACAGAGCAGCCACCGAACCAATGCAGCCTACAGAGGCCTGCGCAGGGGAAGCCGCCATGGGGAGCACCGCTGGAGGGGCCATGGGGGGGGAGACAGGCCCCGG
The DNA here is from genome assembly GCA_963921515.1 of Calotriton arnoldi. NCBI lineage: Eukaryota > Metazoa > Chordata > Amphibia > Caudata > Salamandridae > Calotriton > Calotriton arnoldi. Next base: position 333,494 of record CAWUFW010004925.1, read on the forward strand.
CTCCCAGCAACGGCGGCAGAGCTGTCCGCGCCAAACCTCCTCCTGCAGGCGGGGGTACCGAGCCTGAAAAGGAGCTTAGAGTCCACAGGAGGGGTCTCCTGTGCTCCACAGCAGGTTTAGAGTCTCTGCTTCACTTGCCTGGACCCTTTTGTGTACAGCGCTCGTTTTTTTCGTTCTTTCTTTTTGATGTTTTCTAGTTTAAAGGGTTGTTGGGATGGGGTTAGGAGGGGTCATTTCTTTGAAATTTCACTTTGAAAATTGTACTACTTTCGTCCAGTTCTTTCTTTTTGATATTTCTAGTTTAAAGGGATGTTGGGTTAGGGATAGGAAGGGTGATTCCTGTGAAGTTTCACTTCGGAAATTGTACTACTTCCATCCAGTATTAATTACGTTGTACACACAAGTCATGATACTGTGCGACTGCATCTAACACTTGTCTAACGACCACATCCATGACTGACGTACTTATGTTACATTACAAATTCTAATAAAAAGATCTGAAAGAACATTAATATGTACCATTAAGCAGGAGACCGTAAAATACGTTCTAGTTTTTAATTTAAAGATTAGTCGTTTAATTCAAGAGGCAAATATATATAAAGAAAACTTATTTTTAATTCTTAGTGATGCTTTGTTGTATTTCCTAGTACTGTGAAGACTTTCACAACAAGGGCTGCTAAATGAATAAGACAGTGCCACACAAATCACTGATAACATAACATAAACAAGGAAATTCTATTTGAGGAAAAATAACCCAAATATATTTTAAAATCTGATATTGGGTTAAATAGAAACCGTTCTGGCGATCATTCCACATAATGGAAATGACATGCAACATTAAAAATAACATTCTGCATTTGTACGTAGGTAGGAAAAATTGCCAATATTGTGCCTTCTTCAAAGTCCATGTTGGACCTGCAAGACACAGGATGAAATCGAGCAGGGCTTCTCATCTTTTCATCCTTCCCAAGTTGATAACATTAGTTTGCTAACAGGAAACAGTGTTAAAAGAAAAACCAAAGGTTACAGTGGCAGTTATAGTTAGTACAAGCACAGACGACAGCACCCAAAAAAGTCTCAAAACTACAAAAACGTTTAAAATGAACATTGGCAAAGCCATTAGGTACGCTCTTGGCATTCTGTTGCTATTCTTATTATGTGTATCTTTTAGTGCATTTATATCTTTTAGAGCAATTTATACCACAAAAATAAAAGAATAAAAAATACATGCAGCCACCAAAATGTGGCATCCATAGGGTTAAAATAAAAAAATAAAAAAATGTAATAAATATTAGAAATTGCACATAATTTTAATAGAACAGTATGAATGTGTCCAAGCAGAGAGGTGTACTTAGAAAAGGCGCAAAGAAAGATGTCCAATTGCCTTTGAATTACTGTAAACTGAAAACATAGTTTGAAAATTCAAATATGACCTATAAAAAGCGTAACAATGAAAAGTAAAAACATAATGGCAAAGTGAAGTATTTGTCTGCGAGCCTAGGCACTGAAGTCCACTTCTTTTTAGGTGGATATGCACATGCGATCAGGCAAAATGCGGTCCCTTACAGTGCAAGAGAGTCAATGGCTGAAGTGTGCCGACCCACTGCCTCATCCTATTTGGTACGGGACCAGAGTAAAAATGTGAATGACCTTTAATCAGACCAATGGATGCAGATGGCTGGCCCAAAGCCCCTTTATTTATAGATAAATAAATATATATATAAATATATATATATTCAGACTAGTATCCGCATTTATGCCTAATGCCCCAAGAGATCTTATTGATTCATTTTCAGAAGCTGTGATTAAAGATCTGAAGGATCTAGCTTTGTTATCGAACAAGAACTTTGGAAATGAGAATAACACCCAGGATCGGAAATACATTAAAGTCATCAACAGAATAAAAGATGATAAGAACATAGAGGTTCGTGAATCGGACAAGGGAGGAAATGTGGTCCTCTGGCCACTATCATTGTATAATGAGGAGGCAAGACTACAACTCAGCGACAGCAGCTGCTATAAAAAGATCCCACACAGTAACTTGATGGAAATCAAGAACAGACTGCATAAAGAATTGGCACGCTGGAGAGGCCTGGGTTTGTTATCCCAGGAAGAATATCAATTTTTAAAAATAGAACACCCTGTAACACCCATCCTATACCTAATTCCCAAAGTACATAAGAACAAAGAGAAGCCACCAGGAAGGCCCATTATTTCCGCCATTGGAAGTCTATTTGAAACGACCTCGACCTATTTGGACCACTTCCTGCAAGAATTTGTCATGAAACTTCCAGCATATATATAAGATACGCGAGACTTCTTGAACAAAATAGAAACAGTAATTTGGAAGGATACTTATTTGTTGATTACATTAGATGCAACATCTCTGTATACTAGTATCGAACACGAGGCAGGACTAAATGCTATGCGTCACTTTCTGGACAAACAACATATCTCATACCATCAGCATTCTAGGATGTTGATTGAAATGGGTAGAATGTGCCTAGAAAATAACAGTTTTTTATTTGGAAATGAGACATACAAACAGATTCGTGGGACGGCGATGGGCACCTGCTTCGCCCCCAGCTATGCTAATTTGCATATGGGCTGGTGGGAGGAGCAGGTGCTCAGAGTCAATCATGTGAAGGAATGGAATAAAAATGTGATTTTTTGGAAAAGGTTCATAGATGACCTGTTTTTAATCTGGGAAGGGTCGGTTGAATCTGCTAAAGAGTTTATTGTACAATTGAACAACAATTCACTTAATTTAAAACTCACAGATACAATAGATAGAACATCAGTGACTTTCCTAGATATTGAGATTTATGTAAAAAACAACCTATTACATACACGCACGTTTAGGAAAGTTACAGCAGGAAACTCCATCCTTCATGCGAACAGTTTCCACCCCACCAAATTGAAAATGAGCATACCATATGCCGAACACCTAAGAATGAAAAGGAATTGTAGTGAAAAGGAGGCATTAGTGGAAGCTCAGAACAGTTTAACAAAAAGATTTAAGGCCAGGGGTTATAAAGATCAGGTCCTGAGCCAAGCATTGCATAAAGTTAGTGGCATCGAAAGAGAAGCTCTACTAAAAATCAAAGAAAAGAATGAAAAAGATGAAATTAAAAAACAGGATAAAGCAGAAATAAGATTGATTACAGGATACAGTGCCTACCACACAAAAGTGAGAGATTGTGTGAGTAGGCACTGGCATCTAGTAAAAGTGATCCAATCATGGGTGCAGTGGTTAAACGGAGGCCCCAAGTTACCTTTAAAAGAGCCAAATCAATGAGGCAAGAACTAGTGGATAGCAGTCCAGAACTAATTAAATCTGAAAACTGGCTTAAGGCGCATCCAGGATTTTATAAATGCCAAAAGTGCAAAGCCTGTACAATTGCACTAAACACCAAACAAGTACTATCCCCATTAATGGCAAAGCCCTGGAAAATCAAATATTTTTTAAATTGCCGTAGTGACCATGTGGTGTACATTTTAAAATGTTCTTGCCAAAAGTTTTATGTGGGAAGCACTATCCACATGGCCCATGTTCGCATTTTACAACATATGCAAGCGATAAAAAATAATGACAAGACGTATCCGGTGGCACGCCATATTAATGAGATTCATAAAGGCAACCTACAGGATCTAAATTATTTTGTGATAGATCAGGTACCAAAAATGAGAAGGGGCGGAAATAGAGAAAGAAAATTACGGCAGCTATAGTCCAAATATATAGTTCTTTTTAACACCAGAATTCCGTTTGGTATGAACACAGACGAAGATTTGCATGTGCATCTTAGCCATTAGTAGTATCCATAAAAAGGCTGAATTTTAATTAGATCCCGAGGAAAATATAAATTAAAACATAGAATGAATAAACCAGTCGTGTTAAGAGATGGAGAGATCATGTGGTGTGTAGTTATCAATTTGAAGTGATATTGCTATAAGCGCCAAAAGAATAATTTGAATTGTAAGGTATTTTTTACATGTACCAGAACATATTCCAATCACTAAAGGATACAATTAGAATCGAAATAATAATAAATTATGAATTATGTGGCAAACGGTCAATAAGCACTTGCACTTTAGTAAAAATTTGCACTATGAGGTTATTGAATGTACTGTATGTATTATATTTGCACAAATATTTTATTGCACACTGCATTATTTGCACAATGTTTTGTTGCACATTGCACTAGCACTTTAATAACTGACCGAAATGTTTTGATCAAAATATATATCGAAAGACATTTTTTATGCCCATATATTAATTTATTTATTTAATCATGTGATCTAAATGATTTTAGTGTGGTCCAGAATTGATTGTAGTAAATATAAGAAAAGTTTTAATAATAATATTTTAACAATTTTCTATTTTAAGTGCATGTAAATTGAAAAAACCTTTTAGATTCAATAAGTGTTGGAAAGCTATATGATACCTCTTTAAAGAATGGTAAAAAAAATGATAAAAGTGGAATAAAAAGAAAAAAGGAAAAAGTATAACCAAAAAAATATATGTATGAGAGAGAAAATAACATATTTGGTATGGACATTAGGACAAGAATAAATGAGCATGCACTATGTATTCAGCTGGAGGGAGATTAAGACACTTGTCAAAAAGAACTTCAAGCTTGATCCAACATGCACTATGTACAAATGTGTTTTATTATCTGTTCTTTGTCATTTGTTATACCTCTTCACAACATATCCATACACATAAAAATGTTATAAATAGTGATATGTAAAGAAATCTTTGACTCTTAAAAATCTTGATTCAAAATGAGTAGGGTTTTGACACGGCAAATCTTTATTTGTAACTTTTCCAAAAACGTTGTGTGATGAAGTCTGTTTTCCATTGTTATGGTTGCAGCAACTCACGTGATCGGGAACTGTTGTTTTTAAATAATGAGAAAATGGCAATAGCGTTGTTGGTGTGAGCAAGCCTGCGGACGCAGGCGAAACGCGTTACCGAGAAACCGAAAATAATAGAGAATCTCTTTTAAATTAAACTGGAGTCCTAGTGTTGGTGTCCAGGTACCGGATGGGAACTGGAGTTGGTGTTCATATATATATATATATATATATATATATATATATATATTCACTGAAAAAATCATAGGTTTCAGGGGCGTTATAGTTAGTTGGACATTTCACTCGTACAAAACCATAGAAATTCCCCCATTATAGTTAGTTCAGCTAATGCACTGCACTGCTGATGACGTCACATATTACATCACTCATGACATGGTCAGTGACATCACTGATGACATCACTGATGACATCTCAAATGACATCAATGATGACATCACTGATGACATCATCCTTGTGATAGAGTGGCAAACCTCCTCTCACCCTAATATAACCTTTGATACACACACTCAAAAATACAAACTAACATTTTCAAAACAATGGACATACCAATACCAGTTACAACACACCTATTCAGTAATTCCAAGATCTACACACACATCCACTCATTCACCAACAGTCCCTATACAGTCACTCATACATGTACTCACTCATCATATGTACTCATACACCTATACATCCTGTTACACAACGCCACTCATCCATAGAGTTACTCACACACATAGTCACACATGCAAACAAAGTATCAAACATCCATTTACTTGCATATACAGTTATACACATACTACCACACTTACTTCTACAGAAACTTACACATACTTACTCTCTTAAACAATCACTTATAGAAACACCTACTTATTTGTACAGGAACTCTTCCAATCTCTCACTCTCACATATACTCACTTATATACACCAATACTCACATATACTACTTTAAAACATATGTAGTTACTCATAAAGACACTATTGAGATAGTCATTCACTCACTAACACACCCATACACATACTCATCCACCTATACAGTCCTGCACACATGCTGTCTTCAACACATACAAACAGTGAGTCACTCATTCATGCATCTATGCACTAAGTAATACCCCCCACCGAACCATACAGACACTCAGACACTCATACTGATACTCAAAAACCAACTAATAACCCATATAGACACTCATGTAGCTACTCACCAACCCATGCAGCCACGTATACACAAAGTGAGAGACTGATACAGATATTTTCATATTTAAACATTACTCACTAACCCATGTATTCACTAAGATACACTTAGTCAGTTATACAATCAATTTTACAAAAAGAAATCATCCATATAGACACTTATATACCCATTTATTCTTCCATCGACCTTGAGATATACATATATAAAACATATTTAATTTTCAGAAAAACACACATTCACTGGATGATGTCATCAGTGATGTCATTTGAGATGTCATCAGTGATGTCATGAGTGATGTCACTGACCATGTCATGAGTGATGTAATATGTGACGTCATCAGCAGTGCATTGCGGTGCGCACGAGTTATAGTTAGCTGAACTAACTATAACGGGGAATTTCTATGGTTTTGTACGAGTGAAATGTCCAACTAACTATAACGCCCTGAAACCTATGGTTTTTTCATTGAATTTCTAAGGTTTTTTAAATGCTAATTTCTAACTATAACGTGCCTGAAACCTATGGTTTTTTCAGTGAATGTCTAAGGTTTTTTAAATGCTAATTTCTAACTATAACGTGCCTGAAACCTATGGTTTTTTCAGTGAATATATATATATTTATTATACTATGTATACATGTGAAAATGTCTCGGTCCCCTGTTTGCCTCGGTGGCACGGAAAAAATGGGTGGAACTGACGTCAGCACGCCGACGAGGTCCTCTTATGGCTCCGATGACGTCATACGGTGTCGTGAGCGGAGCCGTGCTCGTTGACGTGGGAGAGCTAGGAAAGAATTTCCGTTGAATGCTGGTGCAGGGGATATTCACCTAAGTGTTCAGGCTAGTCCTTTGGGAGCAACTGTTTATGTAGCCACTCCAGAAACCGAAACCAGTGATCCGAAGGCAGAGGCCCTGCAGATGGCACACGAGGTGGGGTGCCCAGTCGTGTGCACCGGCGGGGCAGCGAAGTGACAAGCACCACAACCCACAAAAAAGGTAACAAGGGCACTGAATAACACAGGATCTTCTCTTTGTATCTGGCAGGAACAACGAAGTTAAAATGCCCTAGTACCAAACTGTAGAATTAGTGCTACAATGGTCTTCAAGAGGACCTGCGATGCCGCTTCTGCCTCCCGTACCCTGGAGGCGGCACATGGGTCACGCGCTACGGTCATACTGCGGTGGGACGCACACTCGTTGACCTCTCATGGCACTGCTCCACACTTCAGGGAGGACGCTTTCCATTAGCTATGTTTTCTGATGACATGTTGCGCCGGCCCCGTCCAACAACAGAACTCCTTTAGATCCAAACACTCTTCCACTCTCTCACCGGAAGTGAAACCAGGCCACGCAGACACTTTCACAATACAACAGCCGGGAATGCACTTTTCGGTAAAAAAACCACATTCCTTCCTCCTAATTAATCAAATAAACGTCTCACAGAAGAACAGGGGCCAGCTTCGATCGGTAAACAGCCGTTACAACGACTTTTTTACTTTGCAATACCATTATAACGCATGCATTACCACGCATGCGTTGTACATCACGAAGTCATTACTACGCATTTTTTTAGAACGCATGGTCATTTACCACGCATGCCTTTACAACGAATTTTGTTGTAAAGGTATGTATGGTAAATGACCATGCGTTCTAAAAACATGTAGACGATCCATGTCGTTGTAAGGAAACAGAGGCTGTTCCGTTTCCTCACAATGACGTGCACCGCCCCCCACGAGATGAAGTGAAGCAGGAACCACGAGAGAGAGGAACCATGAGGAGTGAGAGGTAAGGGGATTGGGCATGTGGTGGGGGTTTCTTTTCTAGGGTTTAGGGTAGTGCAGTGGTATTTGGGTGGTGTAGGGGGTCGTGCTGGGGGTAGTGTTTTAGGGTTTAGGGTAGTGCAGTGGTGTTTGGGTAGTGTAGGGGGTCGTGCTGGGGGTAGTGTTTTAGGGTTTAGGGTAGTGCAGTAGTGTAGGGGGTCGTGCTGGGGGTAGTGTTTTAGGGTTTAGGGTAGTGCAGTGGTGTATGGGTAGTGTAGGGGTCGTGCTGGGGTAGTGTTTTAGGGTTTAGGGTAGTGCAGTGGTGTTTGAGTAGTGTAGGGGGTCATGCTGGTGGTAGTGTTTTTGGTTTAGGGTAGTGCAGTGGTGTTTGTGTAGTGTAGGGGTCATGCTGGGGGTAGTGTTTTTTGGTTTAGGGTAGTGCAGTGGTGTTTGGGTAGTGTAGGGGTCATGCTGGGGGTAGATTTAGGGTTTAGGGTAGTGCAGTGGTGTTTGGGTAGTGTAGGGAGTCGTGCTGGGGGTATTGTTTTAGGGTTTAGGGTAGTGCAGTGGTGTTTGTGTAGTGTAGGGGTTGTGCTGGGGGTAGTGTTTTAGGGTTTATGTTAGTGCAGTGGTGTTTGGGTAGTGTAGGGGTAGTGCTGGGGTAGTGTTTTAGGGTTTAGGGCAGTGCAGTGGTGTTTGTGTAGTGAAGGGGTCATGCTGTGGGTAGTGTTTTAGGGTTTAGGGTAGTGCAGTCGTGTTTGTGTAGTGTAGGGGGTCGTGTTTTAGGGTATAGGGTAGTGCAGTGGTGTTTGGGTAGTGTAGGGGGTCATGCTGGGGTTAGTGTTTTAGGGTAGTGCAGTGGTGTTTGGGTAGTGTAGGGGGTCGTGCTGGGGGTAGAGTTTTAGGGTTTAGGGTCGTGCAGTGGTGTTTGTGTAGTGTGGGAGGTCATGCTGGGGGTATATTTAGGGTTTAGTGTAGTGCAGTGGTGTTTGGGTAGTGTAGGGAGTCGTGCTGGGGTAGTGTTTTAGGGTTTAGGGTAGTGCAGTGGTGTTTGGGTAGTGTAGGGAGTCGTGCTGGTGGTAGTGTTTTAGGGTTTAGGGTAGTGCAGTTATGTTTGGGTAGTGTAGGGTGTCATGCTGGGGGTAGTCTTTTTGGGTTTAGGGTAGTGCAGTGGTGTTTGGGTAGTGGAGGGGGTAGTGTTTTAGGGTTTAGGGTAGTGCGCCCAACCAGCCACAATATCCGTGGACAAAGGGGATCCTGACTCTTTAGGAACGCTCCGTCAATTGAATAATTTGGGTCAAGGGCCCTACCACGTCCAATACCCATCAATTCCTTTCTTGGGATCCCTCATATACTTGGAGGAAAAGGTACATAGTTTCTCATCAATTTCAGGCGTGTGTGCCACCTTCCCCTTCAGTGAGGGCCTGGGGCATTCTCCCCTCATCCTATTCCTGACCTCCCTTTCAAGGGGTTGATGGATTTTCCCCACCACATACTCTGCCACTTTGGCGTCAGGTGTCCACTCTGCCGACCTAGGATGGTAAATTTGGGTAGGCTCGAACATGTCCGAGTGGACCCCGTCCCCAACCGGGGACTGAGAGGAGTGGGACTCTGGACGCCAGGGACGCCCCGAGTCCTTATCCTCATCGGAGGAGAAATCGTCCTCCGATACACCCTCTCCCTCTAAGGGAAACCCGTCGTCGGGGTCTACAATAGTGGTGACAGTGTCGCAATTTTCTCCGGGCCCCTCCTCCTCCCGGCAGGGTGCATGTTTTAGCGTCTGCGCACTCTTGAGGAAGGTCTCCGTAAGTTTATCAAATCCTTCCAAGTGCCCCGCGTTATGCTTAACGGCCCTTTTATTCCCCATCTGGGAGCTACTTGGACCCGCCACCACCAGATCTGGGTCACTGAACACCCAAGGGATGCTTTTCGCCAGCTTATCAACCTGATCCCCAAGAGGAGCCAGCGCCCTAGAAATAGCCAGAGAGAGGGCTTGGTCCACTGCTGGAGGGAGAAGTTGGGGGGCATTCCTCCTCCACTTCCTGGTAGGAGGAGTAAAAATGGTCTTCTGGAGAAGACATGATAGCAGAGGGTGTGAGCACAGAACAAATGCCCTTAAAATCCTTAAGACAGCCCCCTCGCCGGTGCTCCAACAGCTGGGCTTTCCCCGAAGCTGTTATAAGAATAGACTGAGGCGCAATGCCAATTACCACCACCAGGTGGCGCTGGTCACTAACGTGGCCGTGTGGGGAAATCACCGCGTAGCGGTATCAAAATTAGGCGAGGGTTGGTCGGGAATCAAGCAGACACTAAAGGAGTGACCGGATTCCCAAACGCGCATAAAAACCAGCGGGAGCGCTCGACGGAGCTGCCTCGCTCGGACCAGACGCGCCTGACAGGTTCTCACCGCGCGCAGAGCACACAGCAGGAGAAACTGCGAGGGGGAGAACGCGCTCGGGCAAGAGCCTGCTGCGCAGGGAATATGAAACAATACCAAGGCAATAATGCTAATAACGTGCACAAGAAACCGCTATACAAACAGCAACAACGTCAGATTAAGCCAAGAATGTAAGGAATGCACTTAACTGACGAGCAGTGAAGAAAGAGGAAGCGGAAGGGACGTCACGATATTATATATGATGGACTGTGATATGATTGGACTATAGTTGCCGTGGAGACTACCCCCTAATGGTTCATGGGTTGTGTAGTCTTTTGTTTAATGATTGTTGTGTTACGTTTTCTTTGAACTGCTATGCAAATAAAGTGAGGAAAGATATGCATAATCCTCGCCTACGTCCTGCCATAGAATTCATTAAACTTTATTTGATCTGATTTAGAAACATAGATCATAAAAGTGTACATAATAACAGTAAATACTCTTTCCTAATACAATACAGTGAGAATTAATTAAAACCAGTAGGTAAAAACGGGTGTTACAAAGCCCGGTTCAGAGCAACTTCAGGTTAACAGAATCGCAAAGTTCAATGTTTCGCAAGAGCAATCTCATGTACTTCGTGCAAAATACGCAATAAGGGGTCCAAGTAAGATGTAACGTTCCAATACCTGACCAGTTTGCACTATATAAAACTGCAGAAAAACTAAAAATAAAAAGTGTTTTGCACACTTTTGTCATTGGGCTATATGTGGGCTACATCTGGGTGATATTTGTGCTACATTTGGGCTCTTTTTTCTCTGGTGGCCATCTTGGGAGACGTATTTGTTATGAAGTTTCCTAATTTCGTCATTTACTGCAGTCTCCTCAGTAGGAAATGCTTTCAGTTTTTTACTTTGATTCCATCAAGAAGGCATTCAGATGTGTCACACATTTGCCATTAATTCAGAATGTTAGCACTCTAGTTGTTCATTAGATCACTGTAGTAAAGCTACTGCTCACCAGGGAGTTAACTGGAAGTCTACTGCTGGTATTGAAAGTGATTGTTTCAGTCTGCATGTCAGAATTTTCTAATGAAATAGAAGAGGATTTGAGATCTCACTTAAAACATGCCCTAAATTTTCTTTCTGCAGCACTAACCATAATTTCTATGGCAAAATGAACCCCCTCATTTTGTTCCTTTTTAAATTAAATGTTTTAAGTGTTACCAGTTTATTCCAATCAAGATGGCTTCAGGTGTGCCATACTTTTGTCATAAGTAAGACTGTTAGTGCTCTAGTTGTTCTTTAGAACACTCTGGGAAGCTGCAGTAGAACACAAAGGCATCAACTGACAGGCTGCTCCTGTTGAAATATAACAGGAAGATATTTGAGATCTCACTTAAAACATGTCCTAATTTTTCTTTCTACAGCACTAACCATAATTTCTATGACAAAATGAACCCCTCATTTTGTTCCTTTTTAAATTAAATGTTTTAAGAGTTACCAGTTTATTCCAATCAAGATGGCTTCAGGTGTGCCATAATTTTGTCATAAGTAAGACTGTTAGCGCTCTAGTTGTTCTTTAGAACACTCTGGGAAGCTGCAGTAGAACACAAAGGCATCAACTGACAGGCTGCTCCTGTTGAAATATAACAGGAAGATATTTGAGATCTCACTTAAAACATGTCCTAATTTTTCTTTCTACAGCACTAACCATAATTTCTATGACAAAATGAACCCCCTCAATTTGTTCCTTTTTAAATTAAATGTTTTAAGAGTTACCAGTTTATTCCAATCAAGATGGCTTCAGGTGTGCCATAATTTTGTCATAAGTAAGACTGTTAGCGCTCTAGTTGTTCTTTAGAACACTCTGGGAAGCTGCAGTAGAACACAAAGGCATCAACTGACAGGCTGCTCCTGTTGAAATATAACAGGAAGATATTTGAGATCACACTTGAAACGTCCTAATTTTTCTTTCTACAGCACTAACCATAATTTCTATGACAAAATGAACCCCATCATTTTGTTCCTTTTTAAATTAAATGTTTTAAGTGTTACCAGTTTATTCCAATCAAGATGGCTTCAGGTGTGCCATACTTTTGTCATCATAAGTAAGGCTGTTAGCACTCTAGTTGTTCTTTAGAACACTCTGGGAAGCTGCAGTAGAACACAAAGGAATCAACTGACAGTCTCTGCCCTTGTTGGATGTACATGTTTTATTGAGAATGTCAGACTTCATTCTCACATGACTGAGAAAGATAATGTGAATTTACAGAAAATATGCTCTCATTTTAGCTTCTGGAGCACCTTCCAAAACTGTATGGGACAAGCATGTGAAAATAGTTTTCTCACAAACATGATTCATGATATCCCAGCAGAAGGTTTTTCACAGGGTAAAATCACCTTAGAACACACCACAATTCCTGAAATTAGTATGGTACCATCAACAAATGAATTCTAATGTAACTAAAGTCTGTTATCACCCTTTATAGTTCTCCTTTTGGTAACCCTCAAAATCTTCGATTCACTACAATGCATTTCAATGGGGTACTATCATTTATATTGGTCCCAAGATGGCTGCCAGCAACTCCAAGATGAAGTGCTGACAGCCAATCAGATCTCACGATGACATGTGTGGTTAGGCTCACCGCCAGTAGATAATATATATATATATATATATATATATATATATATATATATATATATATATATATATATATTATCTACTGGCGGTCGCCAGTAGATAGTTATAGTTACAACCTATTATCCATAGGAAATCCGCGACATTCTATTTGAAATAACTCTCTTGCCGGTTGACGTATCTTCGCAAAATTTTCAAACTTTGTGGGGCGCTCCGGTCCGCTCCTACCCTGAAAGTCTCGGGGGATTCGTCAAGCGGGGCCGAGAAAAAGGGGGTCCCAAAACGTGTTTTCCCCATGCAATTTTCCATAGGAAACTTTAGACACGGCTACAGCCCGAACTGCTGAACGGAATTACACCAAATTTGGCAAAGAGGTAGTTCTTGGTTCAGAAAGAACCCTTTTTGTTAAATGGTGTAAATCCGTTCAGTAGTTGCTGAGAAAATCAAAAGTAAAAGTACATATATATCTATGGGCACGGAGGATTCGCGCACCCTGAGCGCACCCTGCGCGCACCGTCCCGATCACGAGCTGCATGTTAATTGGCTGTCAGCTGGCTGTCAACATTCCATTCAGGAAATGTTGGCAGCCATTTTGTCCCTCGGTAGAACCGAGGGACAGAAACAAGTGCGCAAAGCGCACAAAGGGGGCAGGGTAGAAACACCCTGACCCCTAGGTTTGCTTAGGGGTCCCACAAGGACCCCCTGGGCAAAAAAAAAAAAAAAATTTTAAATCGGCAGGATGCGCTCAGGGTGCGCGAATCCTGCCGGAAAAAATCGAAGCGCGGTCTCCCGCGCTCGATTGTATCTTGCCCCCGGGTGGCCCAAGTCCCGGGGGCATGGTGGGGGTTTAATTTATGTGTGGGGGCCTCAAAGGGCCCCCAAGCCCCGGGGACCGCCACCCCCGGGGCTTTCTTTAAAATGGTGCGGGAGGGCTCTGAGCCCTCCCGCAGCCCCGGGGACCACCACCTCCCGGGGCTTTTTTAAAAAATTAAACAACCTGTGTCGGGGGCTCCAGCCCCCCACACGCCCCGGGGACCGCCACCTCCCGGGGCACTAACAAATTAAAATGGGGGTCCGTTTTGGACCCCGAAGCCCGGGGACCACCACCTCCCGGGGCTGTGCTGATGTAGGGAGGGGGCCGCGCGGCCCCCCTCCTGGAGCCCTTGATGGCCCTGGGGACCGCCACCCCCAGGGCCGGCTCCTGCAGTGTCCCGGGGTGCCTACCCCCGGGACACTGTAGTTTGCTATGGCAGGGACGGGAGCCTCGCGGCTCCCGTCCTGCCATAGCAAACTGCTTTGGATATTGGAAGAGAGAGCAGGGAAACCTGCTCTCTCTTCCAATATCCAAAGCCGATTGCTTTTCCACATGGGGAGCAGCATGTCAGCTGCTCCCCATGTGGAACAGCAATGCCGGCTCCCAAGGGACGTGGGGAGCCGGCGGGACTGTGGGGGATTGGGGACCCCCACAGTCCCCAACGGAGAGGAGCCAGCCCTGGGGGATGGGGTCCCGGGGCAAGTAGTGGCCCAGGAGGGGGCCACGCGGCCCCCCTCCCCAAAAAAGAAAAGAAAAAAAAAAAAATGGAAAGGCCGGCCCCGGGGATGGGGTCCCCGGGGCCTTAAATGGCCTGAGGAGGGGGGCCACGCAGCCCCCTCCCAAGAAAATTAAAAAAGGCCATGCCCTGGGGGATGGGGTCCCCGGGGCCAATACAGGCCCAGGGAAGGGGGCAACGCGGCCCCCTTCCCGTTTTTTGTTTTTTTAATTAAATTAAAAAAGGGGTAAGGCCCTGGGGGATGGGGTCCCCAGGGCCCAAAAACAGGAAAAAGGAAGGGGGCCACACAGCTCCCCTTCAGGGGACAAAAAATAAAATAAAAAAAAACGATCGGGCCCGCAGGCCCCACCCCCTTCCTTCACCACTCTACAAACGCGCCCCTGGCGCGTTTGCAGAGAGGGAACGAATTCCCCTTGAATACTGGGGGTCCCTGGGGGCCAACTAGCCCACCAGGAACCTCCAATATGCGCCAGGGGCTGCGTTGCAGAGACGTGTAGAGAGGCCACACCCTTTTTACACCTCTCTGCAACGCAGCTCTGTGGCGCTTTTGGAGGTATATGGTGGGCTAGTTGGACTCCGAGGACCCTCAGGATTCAAGGGGACTTAATCCCCAACTTAAAACGCGCCACGGGGCGCGTTTGCACAGTGGTGAAGGGAGGGGCCGGGCTTCAGGTGACATGTGTGCAAACAGGGCCCGTGGCGCGTTTTAAGATGGGGAATTAAATCCCTTTAATCCTGAGGGTCCCTGGGGGCCAACTAGCCCAACAGGTACATCCAGAAAGCGCCACAGAGCTGCGTTGCAGAGAGGTGTAAAAAGGGGTGTGGCCTCTCTACACGTCTCTGCAACGCAGCCCCTGGCGCATATTGGAGGTTCCTGGTGGGCTAGTTGGCCCCTAGGGACCCTCAGGATTCAAGGGGACTTAATCGCCCAACTTAAAACGCGCCACGGGCGCGTTTGCACAGATGTCACCTCAGGCCCCGCCCCTCCCTTCACCATTGTGCAAATATTCTTCTAAAATCATCCGAAATACGAATTCCGATGTACTCACCTGTTATCAGGAGAGACCTCAGTGCTGTATCTTTCAGCCCAGTACTGGTCCTGAAAAGTAATTTTAACCGTACTTACCAGTAACTTGAATTTCCTTCCATAGGCTAACATTGACTGGTTTCACTTGGAAATTCTTCTAAGTGTGGAGTTTTGGAACTTTAAAATATTCCTCTAAAATCAGCCGAAATACGAATTCCGATTTACTCACCTGTTATCAGGAGAGACCTCAGTGCTGCATCTTTCAGCCCAGTACTGATCCTCAAAAGTAATTTTAACCGTACTTACCAGTAACTTGAATTTCCTTCCATAGGATATCATTGCCTGCTTTTTGCTGAAAAAGTTTCTAAGTGTTGATTTTTGAAACATACAAATATTCCTCTAAAATCAGCCGAAATACGAATTCCGATTTACTCACCTGTTATAAGGAGAGACCTCAGTGCTGTATCTTTCAGCCCAGTACTGGTCCTGAAAAGTAATTTTAACCGTACTTACCAGTAACTTGAATTTCCTTCCATAGGCTAACATTGACTGGTTTCACTTGGAAATTCTTCTAAGTGTGGAGTTTTGGAACTTTAAAATATTCCTCTAAAATCAGCCGAAATACGAATTCCGATTTACTCACCTGTTATCAGGAGAGACCTCAGTGCTGCATCTTTCAGCCCAGTACTGATCCTCAAAAGTAATTTTAACCGTACTTACCAGTAACTTGAATTTCCTTCCATAGGATATTATTGCCTGCTTTTTGCTGAAAAGTTTCTAAGTGTTGATTTTTGAAACATACAAATATTCCTCTAAAATCAGCCGAAATACGAATTCCGATTTACTCACCTGTTATAAGGAGAGACCTCAGTGCTGTATCTTTCAGCCCAGTACTGGTCCTGAAAAGTAATTTTAACCGTACTTACCAGTAACTTGAATTTCCTTCCATAGGCTAACATTGACTGGTTTCACTTGGAAATTCTTCTAAGTGTGGAGTTTTGGAACTTTAAAATATTCCTCTAAAATCAGCCGAAATACGAATTCCGATTTACTCACCTGTTATCAGGAGAGACCTCAGTGCTGCATCTTTCAGCCCAGTACTGATCCTCAAAAGTAATTTTAACCGTACTTACCAGTAACTTGAATTTCCTTCCATAGGATATTATTGCCTGCTTTTTGCTGAAAAAGTTTCTAAGTGTTGATTTTTGAAACATACAAATATTCCTCTAAAATCAGCCGAAATACGAATTCTGATTTACTCACCTGTTATCAGGAGAGACCTCAGTGCTGCATCTTTCAGCCCAGTACTGGTCCTGAAAAGTAATTTTAACCGTACTTACCGGTAACTTGAATTACCTTCATAGGCTAACATTGACTGGTTTCACTTGGAAATTCTTCTAAGTGTGGAGTTTTTGAACTTTATAATATTCCTCTAAAATCAACCAAAGTACGAATACCAATTTACTCACCTGTTATCAGGAGAGAACCCAGTGCTGCATCTTTTAGCCCAGCACTGACCCTGAAAAGTAATTTTAACCGTACTTACCAGTAACTTATATTTTCTTCCATAGGAATCCATTGTCTGGTTTTCAGCAAAAAAGTTTCAAAGTGTTGATTTTTACAAACTACAAATATTCCTTAAAAATCACCTGTATGACTTAAACGCATTCTTTCAACTGTTTACAGGAGATGCACCAGTGCTGGATCCAGGATCCAACACTGAGTAAGAAAAAGTAACGATAACAGTTTTTACCTGCTAAGTGAATTTCCTTCCATAGGATAACATTGGTGATTCTATGAGAAAAAGTTTCTAAGTGTCAACTTTTAAAATACAATAATATTCCTTAAAAATCACGACTGTAACCAAAACGCTTTTACTCAACTGTTTACAGGAGATGTACCAGGACTGAATCTAGGATCCAGTCCTGTGGTTAGAAAAAGTAATCCATAAAGTAACTAATTGCATTTAACTAGAAATTCACATTGAGCTGAATGTTGCATTGTGTTTGAAAATGTGTTGCCCATTGCAACAACTGTAACTACTGTACTTAAAAGTCTATTGCCTATGTGCAAAGTATTTAAACTAAAGTAATTCATTCTGAGAAAGTATTTTTTGTAATGTAATGTATAATGTAATTACAATGTAATTTAAAAAATAAAATATGTAAAAAAAAATTGTTTCTAAAAATGTAGTAAATCAGTATGAAAAAAGTTAATATAACAATTAATACATTTAAAAATTGTCATTTACAAAACCTTTGAAATTCACTGAAAAACCGTAGGTATCAGGCACGTTATAGTTAGAAATTAGCATTTAAAAACCTTTGAAATTCACTGAAAAAACCATAGGTTTCAGACACGTTATAGTTACAAATTAGCATTTAAAAACCTTTGAAATTCACTGAAAAAACCATAGGTTTTAGGGACAGTTATAGTTACTTGGACATTGCACTCGTACAAAACCCGTGAAATTCCCCGTTATAGTTAGTTCAGCTAACTATAACTCGCGCCCCGCAATGCACTGCTGATGACGTCACATATTACATCACTCATGACATGGTCAGTGACATCACTGATGACATCACTGATGACATCTCAAATGACATCACTGATGACATCATCCACGTGATAATCTGATGCACCTCCTCACACCCTAATATAATCTTTGATACACCCACTCTAAATTACAGACTGCCATTCGCAAAACCATAGACACTCCAACACCAATAACTACATACCCACTCACTGATTCTTAGGTCTACACACACACATCCACTCACTCACCCGTACAGTCACTCATACTTACGGTCACTCAGTACAGGACTATCATATGCACTCTTACTCCTATATAGACACTCAAACAACGCCACTCATCCATAGAGATACTCAGACACCTAGTCAGTCATGCAAATAATTAAACACACTGCCATTTACTCACCTATACAGTTATACACACACCAGCTCACTTACTCATACAAATAGTAGCACATTGTTACGCTCTTATACAATCACTGATACAAGCACACACTCATCCATACAGCCACTATCACAATCACTCACTCTTGCTTATAGCTATTTATATACTCCAACACACATATATACTGCCTTTCACATATGTAGTTACTCACACATGTACCACTGGGACATACATTCACTCACTAACACACTCTTACACACACTTACCTACCCATACAGTCTATCACAGATGCACTCTTGAAACCATCCACCCAGTGAATCACCCACTCACACATCTATGCACAGAGTTGCACACACCCCTCCCACACAAACACTCAGGCCCCCATACAGATACTCAGACAAGCATTCAATAACTCATATAGACACTCATTTAGCTATTCACAAACACATGCAGCCACTTACACAGCAACAGACAGACGGATACAGACATTCACCCAGTTTAGTCACTAACCCATGCATTCAGTAAGATACGTTAAATCACTCACTTATAGAGTCAGTCACGCACCTACTAAATCATCCATACAGACACTTACACACCCACTCATTCTTCAATACGTCTTTTCCTATATATATTAAAAATATTTAAACTTTACAGAAACACACAGTCACTGGATGATGTCATCAGTGATGTCATTTGAGATGTCATCAGTGATGTCATCAGTGATGTCACTGACCATGTCATGAGTGATGTAATATGTGACGTCATCAGCAGTGCATTAGCGGGCGCGAGTTATAGTTAGCTGAACTAACTATAACGGGGAATTTCACGGGTTTTGTACGAGTGCAATGTCCAAGTAACTATAACTGTCCCTAAAACCTATGGTTTTTTCAGTGAATTTCAAAGGTTTTTTAAATGCTAATTTGTAACTATAACGTGTCTGAAACCTATGGTTTTTTCAGTGAATTTCAAAGGTTTTTTAAATGCTAATTTGTAACTATAACGTGTCTGAAACCTATGGTTTTTTCAGTGAATATATATATATATATATATATATATATATATATGTATATATATATTTATATATATATATATAATGTGAGGATGACAAACAGCTAAAGTTGTCTCCAGGGCAGACCTAAAAATATACACCATTGCACTATACAATTGACTCAATTCCTCCAGAATTATGAGAGGTGTCATTTTGTGTTGTGGTTTTCTGATGATCATTCAGAATGAGACAAGGTTCACGTGCAGTGTTACTATAGACCTGATCATAACTTGCAAGGTAGTCTATTTTCTGTTATAAACTTCAGTTTGCATCCAAAATTGCATTCCAAGTCAGGTGGAAACTGCACTCAATGCAGGAATTTTTACATGCCATTTTGCGCATGACAAAACCTACTGTAAACCAAGAAAATGATATACAGCAAGAAATACCACCTTATGCTCTTTAAAACAGCTAAATTAGTATTCAATGTGAGCGTTATTCCCCATTCTGAAAGGTAAATCACCACACCCCACAAATCGGATTGTCATAATCAGGGCCTGGGTGATCTCTTTTTTCCAGAACCTCAACTGTTGATTTCTTGCACTGCTGAGATGTCCCTCTGAATTCTGCAACCATGATCATTTTCCTTTACTTTTTAGGGCTGCCAGAGACAGCATTAGCTGGTTCACAAAATGCATTTAATTGATACAAGTGTAAACACTCATGTTCTAGTTGTTGTGTCCTTCACATATTGGTCAGCTCACATTGCCTACCCCTTGGTTGAGTGCTAATGTCATTCACTAATCATGTAGCTATTTCTTTGGTGTAGCAGTGAGGCAGGTCCACGTGTTGAAGGACACACTTTTTTCTCCCCTTTGCGTTATGCAGCTATATGTTGACAAGAATTTCCGTTCACTGTCTGATATTTGAGGCCAATTCTGTCCCATAAGTATGAGGAATGAAAACATAAACTAATAGTGATGTGGAAGCATGGTAACTTTGGATTGGTTATGGGAATGCTGGTCATGGGAATGGCCAGGTTTAGTTCTCATTACTTACTGGTTGCTGGACACTGTATCAACGCTTGTAATCGGCTGGTAAAATACTTGCTAACTGTTCACTGGTGGTGATGTCCTGCTGGGTGCACATTCAAGTCTACCATTAGTGGGTTGGCTCCCTATTCTTACTGCCCTTCTTTGTGAGTTAGTGACGGTGTCTCGAGGCCCTGACGATTCCATATGTAAATGGGATTGGGGTTGGTGCTGGTGAGTAGGACCTTTCCAAAGCAGCCGTAGCTAGACTTAACTCTGTGGTGCATTACAGCAGAGACACACCGGGCCTTTACCTGACTAATGGGGAGTCACTTCCTGCAGGTGCTCTGTCCACCCTTTGGTGCGGCTGCTTGCCCCCTTTTTGAGCAGGCTTCTGGCCAAGGACTTCAATTCAGGTGACCCCCTTATCTTTCTCTCAGTCTCTGAAGTCATTCCATCTCTAGCATTTGACACTGATAACCAGGTCTACGTTAACTGAGGGACAGAACAGAGGTAAGGTTGCCATGTAGTGCAGGACTTCTCTAGAGTTTTCAGCCAATTTCCTTTTCATGACTTAAACTTGAATGTAATGATCGCTGAAACTCCTACACATCACTCCCTTATACTGTGCTTTATACCAAAATTGCCAGCCAAATAATTACAAAAATGCAATTCATTCGGGTATTTGCTTGGTCTGAAAATTGAAAAACATGGGGTGGGCTTTGTCTAAGTGTCAGCAGATATCAATGGGTTGTACCACGGTGTAATCATTTCTGCTTCGCGGGAGCCGTACTTGGTGCAACAGTCTGAGGAGCCCCCCTGGGATTGCTCCAAAGCCCTGCTCACTCCTTGCCTTCATGCCTGCTCGCTGAGGTTTCCAGAGAGCTTGTTGACAAGACAGAAATTCATCAGCTTTTTCCAGCTCTCACTGCCCTGGGTGCTGACAAGCCAGAGGTGGCGAGGAATCAGCCTCTTGTTCTGCAAAATAAGCTAGCCTATGCATCCTCGCTCTGGGTCTTGTAGCAACAGGAAAACGAGTGTTTAAGGAACACTGGTGAACCCTGTTGTACTTTAAATATTTACCTCTCCTATCTGACCTCGCCCTCCAAAGTCACTGTGGATTGTTATTCATTCCTGTGCACACAGTCAAAGTACAGACACATTCCAGTTCACCAATCCAACTTTCCAGGGGCCACAAAAGGGGATTAAATCGGGAGGGCAAATGAATCTGCTCGTTAGGTCGAGCTTCGATCGACCTGTTATATCTGTTTTGTGGGGTATGGCAAACCCACCGATTGCCATTGGTTACTATCTGTGGCATTCAGAAATGCTGGCTTCTTATTGGTGTATTTCTGTCGAAGTCCCTCCTTTGTGTGTTTAGTTCTCTTTCCAGCGATTTCACTCTGAGAACATTTTAGTTGGCCATTACACAGTACAGCGGGTGATGGCCTCTCTTCCCTCCTCCCATCTGTCTATTGCAGGTCAGGCGTTGTTTTTTTTTTGTGGTTTTATATAGCCCAAACTCGACCTGAAGGCATTGGAGTGCTTTGCAAGAGTACCAGTTACGTTACAGACGGACACATTCATTTTTGGGTAGGCACGGGGAGACATGCGCTTTATGTTTGTGCTTTTTAAAAAAACTTTAAAGGTGAGTGCTGCACTTGCTTCAGGGACACCGTGCTTTATGTTTCCGCTTTTTTTAGCTTTAAAGGTGAGCCTGGCACCCGCTTCAGGGACACCGCGCTTTATGTTTCTGCTTTTTTTTTTTCTTTAAAGCTCAGCGCAGTGCCCGCTTCAGGGACACCGCGCTTTGTTTCAGTTTTTGTTTTTTTCATTTTAAAGCTCAGTGCGGTGCACGCTTCAGGGACACCGCGCAAGTTTCCACTTTTTGTCTTTTATGTTTTATCTCTTTTGCCTTTGCTAATCCTCTGGAATATGACCAAACTTGATGGACACGTCATTCACCCAATGCCTGAAGGGGGAGGCCAACGGCTTGCAGGTTGTTTTGCACGCACACCACCCAGCTGTAATTGATTTGTTGGAAAGACTGCGGTGACTCCCGGGAGATGGCCGGTGAGTTTCACCATGCTAGTCTGTTTGGTGCTCGAGCTCTCTGCCGTGGCTCGTTTTTAAATATTTCATTCCAGAGTTCTGCAGTTGGTGGTTTGAATAAATCATAACGGCATTATTGCACAATTAAAAGACTAGTTTGACAGAAATCTGGAATTTTGCCAACAGTAGGAGCTTTCTCCGTTGCGAGTAGGTGAGGTTAAAAATGAAAATGGGACACACAGACTCAGGGTGGGATTTTGGAAACGAAGATACCTATTTATGTATATAATCTCGACACGGTGTTCTTATAAACGGTGTCGGTACACCTCCCGCCCTGTTTGTTCCACCCCCTCCCCGGCCTCTCTCGTGCCCTGCTTTCACATCCTCCCAGTCCCCACAAACCGTTGTTCCGTCGGCGCTGCCACTAGTCTGGCGGCGTTCTTTTAAAATGCTTAACTCCACAGATGCCTCAGCGAGCCACACTCATACCCTGTAGGACACCGTTCGCGCTACGTTTTCCACAGTGATTTCAATACTTTTCTCAACTATCTAGCTGAGTATCTACAGCTCTAACATACGGCAAGGGCATTGCCTGCGGGCTCTTTCAGTGAATGTCAGGGCATAAACCCCCTCCCCCCTCCCTCTGTCCCCAGCCTGTCCCTCGTTTTTGGTTCTCTTAGTTAAGGCTCTGCGCGGCAGCTGCTAGACAAGTTCCTAGGAGCCAGGTCTGACTGCCCGAGGACATGCACATGGCGGAGTGTTGCCAACCTCACTGTGTTAGCAGCAGTGGTACATACTCATGTACATTTTCACAAATGATGGCACTTTGTGAGCACAGCTGATGGTCTCTTCCATCCTGGCACACTTTTCTCGTCACACAGGGATGCCTTCTCAGCATCGGTCCAGTGGTGCATGCACACACAACAGTGTTTGCTGCTCACCGCATTAACGGATTTCTGTCCCATCCAGTGCTTTAAATGGGCAACAATATTTCAGCAAACAGACGAGCGCTTCCTGTGATTACAGGAGATCAAACCGGACTCCTGCCTACGTTTATGGCTTTCATAACCCGTTCTGGCAGGAATGGCAGCCTGCTATAAAACTGCAAGTACTTCTCAATGCAGTGCTATGTTAAAGAACAGTAGATGTGGCAGCACCCAGGATAATGTGCCGCATGGCTAAATACTTCAAAAGTCCCAAAGGCGAGACCGATTGCATTGCAAATGCTTGTTTTGTTTGTTGATTACAGGGTGGGAGGCGGAAGTCTGTACGTTTTGCAGTGAGAGTTAGGTTTGTTGTTCATAGGTCATGTGTGTACCTGTTGTGCATTATAACGGCGTGTTTTTAATGGATGAATCGAATTGAAGCACGCTTGTACCATAAGTGCCCAGTTAACTTGACAGAACTGCTGATTGTGCTGCCACAGCAGAAGAGCGGGTCTCTCTGTTCCTTTGTGTGTGATTGTGTCGCTCTGCCAAGTGTCTCCCTTTCCTCGTTCTAGAGTGTAGGTTCATTTCTTCACTCAAACCAGGTCTCTCTCGTTTTGGAGAATTCAGGCGAGACAAGAATGCAAATATGCAAAGCTTTTCTTGCTTGGCATATTTGTACGTGTAGTTTCATGGTTTTCTTTTTCTATGCAGTTTCCTGGCAAATGTATCTCTTTTGTCAAAGCTCACCCAAGGCTTACCTATGGTCATGTTCATGGCTGAAGGGTGAGGACACATACAGTTGACGCTTCTTCAGCACTGGTTTTCATAAACGTTTTTCACATCTGTATATAGGTTTGATATCACAAAGGGTTTGTGTCTGCACACAGGTGTTCTGATTTTATCAGATGCAATAATTAATTTTACAAGTTTTACCCATGAAATAGGGCATAACATGATGAGGTTTGTGCTACTGTAGTCACCAAAACCCTTCTGTCCTCCTAATTACCGTGCATTTTTCTCCCTTTAAATTCTGGCAGGTTGGACCAATTGGAATTGAAAAGGGAGGCTTTTTATCGCATCCTATACGTACCGGATGTGATAAACACAATACTCATAAATCTGATATGTGTGATAACAGGCATTACCAATCATACAGTAATTATCTGCTCATTTATATTTACTGCCCTATAAATTCAAGAAAAAATTGCAGTAATTTAATGAATCGCTAATTGCATTATCACACCCAAATATTTGTGGTATTTAAGTGTTAAATATAGGATATCATGTGGAAACAGTGGGGCATATTAGCAAGACCGGCGATAAAATTCTCGCCGTTTTAGCGGCAGGAAACTGCCGCTAAAACGGCGATAATGGGCTTGCTAATATGCGTTATAGAATTCCAATAGAAGCCCAGGTTAGATGTGCAGGACATTAAATGCGTAGAATTCACGCCAACATTTCACTAGAAGAAATGGGCTCAGCTTTATTGTGTTATAAAAGTGCCATCACCAGACATTAGTTACAGTGGCAATTCCACCTTACTTTAAGTTACAAAATGATGTGAAATCTTTTTTCTAATGATGCACGCAGGTTTACATTACATTAAATGAAAGTGCCATTTTGTTTAATCGAAGTAATTTCTTATGACCATGTTCTACTTAGGCCTGCACTGTACTTTCTTTCACTTCTGATGTATTTAGTCTCCATTTTGCATTTCACTTGTATGCAAGTGTCTGGGAAATGTATAGTATCTGTATTTTTTCTTCTTTGACCTTCTCGTGAGAAAGGCGGTACCTGCTGAAGCTCCCCCTATCTTTAGTTTCTTGCTCTCTGGTGTGTCTGTTCTGTTGCTGCTTATGAGCTGAAAATGTATAAAAGCGAGCAAACTGTAGGACCTCATAGTTCATTTTCTCAGAGGTGACACCCTTTCTCACTGAATGCTTACGTTTTATAGTTTTGCACCAATAAACGTGTCTAGACTTAAAGTAGGCATGAAGACATTGATTTTCATCCAGGGAGGCATGGATACATAAATATATAAATAGACAAGATGGTGCCCTAGAGGCTTATGCTCTTGCTCCAATAGTTTGGTGCTAAATATAGAATTCTAATGGGAGAATTCAGAGGTAATAATTTGAAGCAAGTGCTTTAGGTGTTTGTCAGAGAGCATAAAGCGCTAATCTGCCCGCGCTTCACCTCCTGGAAGGAGGTCACAATCTAGGGAAGACAAGGGACAGAGAGAGATATTTTTGCTGACTGGGTTTTGCTGACTTAACAGGTGAGGGATCAGGAAGGGATTGACCTAAACCGTGTTGGAGTGATTCTTGTGAGTAAGCAGATGACTTCATTCATAAGATTTGCAGGCAAAGGTTAGCAATACCATACCAGCTGCATGTTTATAATTGTGCCAGGTTGGCAGGGTTTATTTTACACAGTAGTGGGTAAGACCAAAACACACAATTAAATCAAGCAATAGCCCATTTAGATCAAAACAACACAAACATGTTTTGTCTCCTCTCACGCCCTCAGGTGATTCAGAAGTCTCACAAGAATGATACACTATTGGTGTTTGTATAGCGCTGACTTAGCCACCAGGTCCTTTGTGAGGAGAAAAACAACCTATAATAATAACAGTGTCAGGCTATAAAGAGGGAAGAGAACACATTGTTACTCGTTAAGGCACATTATATCTTTTAGGTTCCTCTGAAACCCGAGAAAGGAGACTCAGGACGGTCCTAGGCAGTAAGGGTGGGCAAAATTGCGCTCAGGTGGTCATGTGCATGAAAATATAATCAAGGCGTGAGCTGACGTACAAAAGTCACTCGCACTATGACATTAGGGCCACATGTACAAACATTTCGTTTTGCAACTCGTAAATTGCAATTTTTAGCGACTCGCAATTTGCGAGTCGCAAAATAAAATGTAGTAATGTGTCTCAGACACATTTAGCAATTCCCAATGGGGTCACAAATGAACTGCCTCATCAATATTCATGAAGCAGGTCGCAATTTGGCGACCCATTGGGATTTCCATGTCTGTGATTGCTTTTTAAATAAAGCATTTTTTTCTGAAATGCAGGCCGTTTCCTTTAAAGGAAAACGGTACGCATATAATAAAGAAAAATGAAAGGTTTATTTTTCATTTTTAAAGAGTAGGCAGTGGTCTGTGGGACCACTGCCTGCTCTTAAAAAGTTTTCTCTTCCATTCACAAAGGGACCCCTTCCCATTTGCGACTGACTTAACACCTACTTGTAGTAGGCGATAATCTGCAATTGTTTTGCTACCACATTCCGGTCGCAAAACAATCGTACATCCCCCGTCGACTCGCTATTAGGAAGGGACACCCTTGACACCCCCATTCGTAATAGCGACTCGCAAACCCTATTTTGCGAGTCAGTAATAGGTTAACTACTCCCAAAATAGCGTTGGTACATGGCAAAAGCCATTTTAGCTGTCCCAAACGGGCCAAATCTCTGTTTACAACCTCTAAAAAGGGTTGTACATGTGCCCCTCAATGTTTTTCCCATAACATTTTTATAATGTTCCTAACACCGTGTATATGGCTGCAGCACATTCCCACTTTCAAAAATCCAGTGAGCCAGTTCATGCTTGAAACAGTCTTCACAGGGTGAAAAGTTTGGTAAAAAATGTAAAAAAGAAAAAAAAATATGTGGAAATCACAAAACCAAATAATCGGGATTTTCGCAAGATTTCTTCTGTGTGAAATTTAACAAATAAATAAAATGTGCCTATGTGGCAGGTAGCAGGTATGACCAAATATTACGTGATTTTGGACAACTCATTCTATTACGGAGGTTTTCCATTTGTAAATAAGTGCTATAAAAGTAAAAAAATGCTTATTTGTGTAATGCTGATGACTACCTGTTGGAGCTTTCAATGTTAAATATCAATTCAGAAGCTGTTCCTCTCAATTTCTGCCTGATGAAAAGCCCTCTACCATGCCACCTATGTCACTTATCCATGTGAAACCTCTGTTAGGCAGACCAAGATCACAATCCGTAGGCCTGGGCGTAATTCAATTTAAATCAACGTAATTTGTGTAATTTCAGGAATTGCACTTTATGCTTGTTATGCAAAATTCACCATGCAAATTATGGCATTATGCCACATCACCTAGTATGTGACAAAATTATAGCGCAGGAGTGCAGGATTAACATAAAGAACCAGAATGTTAGCTGATGTTGTTCATGGCGAATTTATTTTTCACCCTATATTTTTAGAGCGAAATGCGTACTCATAGCAGAAATTGATAAAAGGACACTTAAATGTGCTAAATTGTAGCACGAAATGATGGATGTGCAATTCGCATACCAACGTGAAATTTTTAATTCGATGTTACATGAAAGCAAACAATGCAAATTTCTCACAGCCCTAAAAAACATCTGTTCTCCTTCTCCAATCAAATAGAAAAGCAAAAACACTGTTGGGTGGAAAGCTTGAATTAAACTCAGCTTCCTGTAATTACTCGGGTTTCATTCAAGAGAACCAATTTTTTCCTCATTAGGTCACTCCAGACAGGCATCATCCATATTTAAAACAACCTTGATCCTGCCCCAATAGGAACAACCAAACTGCTAGACAAGTTCACTTCTAGATAAGAACACAAGCAATAGCAGTCTGGTTTTTTTTTGGGCTTTTTAGGCCTCATCAGTTAGTGCCGCAGTGGCAGCTGGCACCTGGGGAGAATTCTAAGGTAAGAAATCTGCAGCTAGACTATGTCTCTACCAGATAAGGCGTTACCGAAGGTAAGTAACTTGTTCATACTCCTTACCTTAGAATAGATACCCAAGCAATACCATCCCCGTAAAGGGGTCTGCGAACTGATCATACAAGAAAATTCCTGAATAGAACTAGCTGGTCTATATTAAGACAGATGAGACCGGACACTTTTAGGAAGTTACGTGAGCAAGAGCATACACTTCACCCTAAACCTGTGGCAAGCAAAGTCATAAAGACGGTGAAAAGCATGTGAATAGAGTTACCCATGGCGGACAAACAGAAATGTGTCCGTAGACAATATTCAATATAAATACAATACTAGGTCTCTCCCAGGGTGAGATCTGACCCATGGTTGGCCATG
The DNA here is from genome assembly GCA_963921515.1 of Calotriton arnoldi. Lineage (NCBI taxonomy): Eukaryota > Metazoa > Chordata > Amphibia > Caudata > Salamandridae > Calotriton > Calotriton arnoldi. Next base: position 361,910 of record CAWUFW010004925.1, read on the forward strand.
ACTTGGGAACCCAAGGGCAACAGCCAATGCCACTCGGCTATAGGGCCTTGACTTAGAAAACCATTATGTCACTCAAACGTACTCCACAAAACACAGAGAAAATGGGCCCAAGAACCAAACCCATGGGCAGCTGGGGTTTGGAAGGTCATTGGCAATAATAAATGCATTAGAGGCAAACTTGTCCTGAGAGACACTGAGAAAGGAACCTTAGAATAGATCCACGGTAGGAGAGCATAGATTAATGCAACCACCGAAAAAAATCACAAAGACAAGAACAACAAGTATTGACAAGCACAACATTTGTATTAAGAAAATATTCCCAGAGACAGAATGGCACAGATGGGTCCTTCAACGTGTTTAACCCATAGAGGTGGAAAGAAGAGCAAGTGCATACATAGAGACTAAGTGAAGATGAGTGGAAGATAAGAATGAAGGGTACATCCACATAATCTATACGTTGGCCCTGTTTACGAAATGTAGCAAGTCTATGAAATGTAGCATAACACATATATAAATGTATACACAATATATATGCACATATATATATTCATATATATCTATACTACCTACTGGTGATAGCCAGTAGGCAGTTATAGTTAGGACCAAAGTTTCCATAGGAAAATCGTTTTTTGTTTTGCCAATTACTTTGGCGCCGCTTGACAAATTTCCACAAATGTTTCACAAAACATCCCCTTTTTGGTTCAGCTGATGTGTTAAAAAAATTGGGGGGATCCGTCAAGCGGAGGCCGATAAAAAAGGGGTGTGCCAAAATGCGTATTGCCCAATGGGATTTTTCATTTTTTGAACACGAATACAGCCTGAACTGCTGAACGGAATTACACAAAATTTGGCAGTAAGCTAGATGTTGGTCCAGAAAGTGTGCTTTTTGTGATTTGGTGTTCTTTAGTTTTTGAGATATCTAACTTAAAAAAATATAGATATCTGGGGACGAGAGTCCTTTCAGTGAATTTGCGGATCCTACTAAAATTGAATTGGCTGCCTTGGGACTTAGCTTAAATCCAAAGTCACAGAAAAAAATGTTATAAAAAAGAAAAGGGGACAGGGTAGGAATACCCTGACCCCCCCAGAAATGGTGAGGGGGGGTCCCTGAGGGACCCCGCCAGGGGTAAAAAGCATTAATTTTTTTAATTTTGCAACGGATCCGCCGCAATTGTTTTTTATAAAGCAGGCACGAGCTTCTGTGCATGCTTTAAAATAACCCCTGGGTGGGCCAGGTCATGGGGAATTGTGAAAATGTAGGAGGGGGGCGCACAGGCCCCCCCTCCATGGGCTTATCAGTAACCCTGGGCGTAGTTCGCAAAGTAGCGCTACGCGAAGCTACGCGAAGTGCACTTCGCGAGCTACGCGTAGCACTACGCGAACTGTGTAGTGCACTGTTCGCGATGATTGCACAGTGCCGGATGCTTGTCCGCACTGTGCAATCATTGAAAACGGCATCTTGCACAGTGCGAGCTGTCTTTTACTGCCGCTCGAGTAGATTTTTACTCGAGCGGCAGCTTTCTCAACGCGGACTGGTCGTTTCTCATCGCGAGCGGTCGCAAGCATACGCGACCACTCGCAATTAGAAACCTGACCTCCCTGCGTTGAGAATCTCGCCGGGAGGATTATTTTCCACGCTTGCGATCGGCAACTTGATGTTGCTGATCGCGAACGAGGAAAAAGTCTCGCCGGGATGTCATTTTGCTTGCTCGCGGTCGCCAACTTGATGTTGAGGACCGCGAGCAAGCAAAAAATGACCGCTGCACTACGCTACGCGTGTTTGCACTGTGCTACGTGCAATTCGCGTAGTGCGAAGTACAGCCCTCCTCCCTTTAAATACAAGAAAAAAGAAAAGGCCTTGCCATGGTAGATGGGGTCCCCAGGATGAAATCAGCCTGGGGAGGGGGGCCACATGGCTCTCCTCCCCTTATTAGAAAAAAAATAAAGGCTTTGCCCTTGAGGATGGGGCTCTTGGGGTGGGGCTCGTGCAGCCCCCCTCCCCTTAAAAAAATGTAAATTGGCACACCCCGGTGGATGGGGTCACCAGGGCCGAAAGTGGCCCGGGTAGGGGGCCGCTCAGCCCCCCTTACTTTAAATTAAAAAAATTAAGTAAAGATCGGGGCCCAGGGAATGTGGTCCCTGGGGCCAAAATGGTCCATGGAAGGGGGGCCATGCGGCCCCCCTGCCTAAAATATAAAAAAAAGAAAAACATTTTAAAAACAGCAAATCGCCAGAGGCGTCGCCCCCTTTCTCCACAACTCTGTAAACATGCCTCCTAGCACACTGCTGGTTGGGGGCTTACGTACCCTTGGCGGCTGAGGGTCCTTGGGGGCCAACAAGACTTTCTGTTACCAATAGTAAGCTCTACACAGCAGGATTGCTGAGAGGTGGTCAAAGGCAACACCCTCTTTCTACACCACTCTGCAAATGTGCCTTTCAATGCACTGCTGGTGGGGGATGAGGTCCCCTTCCCTCCTGAGGGCCTCAGGACTAAAGTGGACTTTTTACCCCAACCAGTAGTGTGCCAGGACATGTGTTTGCAGAGTGGTGGGAATAGGGGGCGTGGGCTCTGACAACCTCTCGGCAGTCCTGCTGTGTGGGTGTCACTGGAGGTAATAGGAGGGCTACTTGGCCCCCAAGGACCATCAAGAGTCAAGGAGACTTCAACCACCAACTAGTAGAGTGCCAGAAGGCACTTTTGCAGAGTGGTTGAGAAATGGTGTGTGGCCACTGAAGACCTCTCAGCAAATCCACTGTGTGGGACATTGTGGAGGTAACAGGAGGGGTAGCTGGCCCCCAAGGAACCTCAATAGCAAAGGGGACTTTATCTCCCTACCAGTAGTGTGACAGGAGGCCCCCTCTGCAGAGTGGTGGAAAAAAGGGGCATGGCCCCATACCAGGTCTGAGGTATCCTGCTGAGTAAGACTTATGGAGGTAACAGGAGGGCTAGTTGGCCCTCGAGAACGTCCCTGGGGGCCAACTACCCCTCCTGTAATTTCCTGTACGTCCCACACAGTAGAGAGGTATTCGGAGACCACGCCCCCTTTCTACACCACTTTGCAAATGCGGCTCATGGTATACTACTGGTTCGGACATGAAGTCCACTTTACTCCTGAGAGGCCTTGGGGGCCAAAAAGCCCTCCTGGTAACTATTGTAAGTTCTACAAAGTGGGATTCCTGAGAAGTGGTCGGAGACCCAGCCCCTTTCTCCACGACTGTGCAAACTCAGCTGCTAGTTAAAAAACCTTAGAAATTCACTGAAAAAAGCAAAGGTCACAGGGACGTTATAGTTGGAAATAGAATTTTAAAAAACCTTAAAAATTCACTGAAAAAAACAGAGGTTACAGGGACATTATAGTTAGGTTGACATTTCACTCGTACAGAACCAGAGAAATTCAGCAGTTATAGTTAGCTGAGCTAACTATAGTTTCAATCAATCAATCAATTGGGATTCTTTAAGCATGCTACTCACCCGTGAGGGTCTCAAGGCGCTGGGGGAAAGCAGCTCCGGTCAGTCGAAGAGCCAGGTCTTAATGGTCTTCCTGAAGATGTGCAGGGTGGGGGCGCACCTGATGTCGATCGGGAGCTCGTTCCAGGTCTTGGCTGCAATTTAGGAGAAGGTTCTGCCGCCCGTTCTTGCTCTGCGGATGCGCTGGGGTTTGGCGAGGGCGAGGTCGGCTGATCAGAGGTTCCTCTTGGGTACGTGGAAGGAGATTCTGTCATTGAGATATTGGGGTTAGGTGTTGTGGAGCCATTTGTAGGCATGGGTGAGCATCTTGAAAGGTACTCTCTTCTCAATGGGGAGCCAGTGGAGGTTGCGGAGGTGTTGGGTGATGTGTTCATGTCGAGGGATGCAGAGGATGAGTCTGGCTGCGGTGTTCTGTATGGTCTGGAATTTGCGATGCAGAGACTTGTTGATCCCGGCCTAGAGGGTGTTTCTGTAGTCCAGTCTGCTGGTTATGAGTGCGTGGGTGACGACCTTCCTTGATTCGGGGGGATCCATTTGAAGGCCTTTCAGAGGATGCGGAGGGTGTTGAAGCAGGTGGAGGCGACGGCGTTGACCGGTCGGGTCATGGAGAGGGAGGAGTCAAGAACGATGCTGAGGTTTCGGGCTTGGTCCATGGGGGTTGGGAGCTGCGGTGGGCCACCAGGTGTTTTCCCATGCAGAGGGGGAGGGTCCGAGGATGAGGAACTCTGTCTTCTCCGGGTTGAGCTTCAGGCAGCTGCTGCTCATCCAGGATGCGGCGTCCTTCATTCCTTCCTGGAAGTTGAGTCTGGTGGTGATGGGGTCTTTGATTAGGGAGAGGATGAGCTGGGTGTCGTCGGCGTAGGATACTATGCTGAGTCCATGCTGTCAGACGATGGCGGCGAGGGGTGCCATGTAGATGTTGAAGAGCGTGGGGCTGAGCGATGATCCTTGGGGTACTCCGCAGTTGATTTCCGTGGGTTCGGAGAGGAAAGGTGGCAGTCTGATTCTTTGGTTTCTGCCGGTGAGGAAGGAGCGGAGCCAGTCGAGGGTGGTTCCCTGTATGCCGGCGTCATGGAGTCTGGCGGTGAGTGTGCAGTGGGAGACGGTGTCGAAGGCTGCAGAGAGGTCGAGTAGTAACAGGGCAGCGGTGTGTCCTTGGTGGAGGATGGTGCGGATGTCATCTGTTGCGGCGAGAAGAGCGGTCTCAGTGCTGTGGTTGCTGCGGAATACAGATTGGGAAGTGTAGAGGATGGAGTTTTCTTCGATGAATTTTGTTAGTTGGACGTTGACTGTCTTTTCGGTGACCTTGGCCGTGAAGGGAAGGAGGGAGATGGGTCGGTAGTTCTTGAGGTCCGTGCGATCTGCTGAGGGCTTCTTTAGTAGGGGTCTGACTTCTGCACGTTTCCAATCGTCGGAGAAGATGCCGGTTTCGAAGGTGGCATTGATGGTGCGTCATAGTTCTGGAGCGATGGCGGCGGCGGCTCTGTAGAGGATGTGTGGGGGGCAGGGGTCCATCGGGGCTCCTGAGTGGATGCCTTTCATGGTCGATGCGGTGTCTCTGGTGGTGACCGGGGTCCAGGAGGAGATGGTGGGCTGGCTGGCGTTGCTGGAGGAGGGAGTGGTTTCGGAGTCAGCTGTCTGGTCATTGAAGTTGTCCTAGAGGCTCTTGATTTTCAGGTGGAAGTAGGAGCCAAGCTTGTTGCAGAGGTCCTGGGAGGGGGTGATGTCCGTGGTTTCGCTGTGGGGTTTGGTGAATTCCTTGATGACGCTGAAGAGTTCCTTGGAGTTTCTGGAGTTGGCGAGGATCTTGTTCTGGATGAAGGTCCTTTTGGTGGATCTGATGTGTTGGTGGTATTCCGTCATGGCGTTCTTGTAGGTGGTGCAGTCTTCCGAGGATTTGCTGTTCCTCCATTTCTTCTCGAGATGTCTGCAGGTGCGTCTGGCTTCTTGGGGGTCAGTGGTGAACCAGGTGGCCTCTCTGGGGGTTACGTAGGGGTGCGAGCTTGTCTGCACAGTTGGTGATCCATCTGCGGAGTTCTTTGGCTGCAAGTTTGGTGTCAGTCGAGGCGGTGGGAGCATCACGGTTGAGTGTGGAGTTGAGCTGCTCTTCGGTGACCTTGCTCCAGTTTCTTCGTTGAGGGCAGGGTGCAGGTTTGGGCGGCGTGGGTTTGTTGACGAGGAAGTGTACGCGGTAGTGGTCCGTCCATGGGGCTTGGTTGGTGTGGCTGAAGCGGATGTTGTTCCCACCTTCGAAGATGGGGTCAAGGGTGTGTCCTGCCTTGTGGGTAGGGGTGATGATGAGCTGTTTCAGTCCAATGTTGGCGAGGTTGTCCAGGAGGGTGGCGGAGTTGGGGTCACTGGGGTTGTCGAGGTTTAAGTTCAGGTCTCCGATGAGTATGCAGTCTGTGGAGGCGATGGCGTGGGGTGCGATTAGGTCAGCGATGGTAGTGGCAAATGAAGCACGAGTTCTGGGGGGTCTGTAGGCGAGGGTGCCGCGAAGTGTGGTTCTAGGGCTGGTCTGGATCTGGAAGTGAAGGTGTTCGGTGGTGGAGGAGGAGTTGCTCGTGGTGGAGGTGGAGAGTCGGAGGGAGCTCTTGTGTGTGATGGCGAGTCCTCCTCCTGGGCGGTTGGGGCAGTCCTTCCTCTGGATCTTACATCCGTCAGGGATAGTGGTGGCGATGTCGGGTGCGGAGGAGGCGTTGGTCCAGGTTTCTGTGAGGAAGGCGTCATCTGGCGAGAAGGTGTCGAAGGAGGTCCCAGATCTCTACGTCGTGTCTGTGCAGGGAGCGCACGTTGAGGAGGATGCACTTCAGGGCTTCAGTGGTGTTGGCGTCTGACGTGCGGGCAGGGAACGTGGGGGTGCGGAGGGTGGTGAAGGTCTGCTGGCAGTAATGGCAGGAGAACTGGCTGTGGGTGCCCCAGCAATGCACTGCTTTGGACCTCACATATTACATCACTCATGACATGGTCAGTGACATCACTCGTGACATCACTGATGACATCTCAAATCAAATCACTGATCATAAGGTGGATGAGCCATTATCACACAAAAAGAGACCATATAGTGTCTTTGCAAGTTTAAAAATGTAGACGCCTTGATGTCACACATGTGAATGAACTCCAAAAAAGAGGTGTTCGTGGTAGCAAGGGAAAAAGACTTGCCTGAAGGCAATAATTGAGTGACAGATGTCCTGACAGGAAAGGTCAGAGCACGGACAGCAAGACCGGTGGTAGAAAAAAGTCAGCACTTAAGTACCACCACACAGATAAAGAATGTGGAGGAAACCACAAATAAGACAATCAGCAGGGCTGAGGAAGAAAACAATTTTTTTTTTTAAAAACATCCTTGTGAAAATTACAAAAAGTGAATGAAACATGTGCACCAGAGTAATCCATTAAAAGTGCACCCTGCTGAAGAAGAGTGAGAAGCTTGCTAAAGAAACAAAGGACACATAGAGAAAAGAATGTCCTAGCAGGAAATAATGGCCAGGCCAGTAACGTGGACAACAGAGTAGAGACTGTGGCACGTGTCCCACTGCTGCAGTCCCTATAATGGATACTAAACACTATTTATCACATGAAGTGCCAGGGTAAAATTTTCCCGCAGTTAGGATGCGAGTCAGAGCTTGTAAACTCTAGACCACAAATGGCTCTAGTAAGTAGTTCGGAACCATAACCTGTCATTGACAGGGTAAGAAGGATAAGAATAGTAACTGCAGGAAGCAGGAATATTACACCGGGTGTCACCAGTTGGTGGGATAGACCACCATGGACACTGTCATGCAATGCTCAATCGAGAAAGAAATGAAGGACCAACAACCCCCATAAAAGCTGAACTGGGTGGATTTAGGGAGACAGACAGGAGCAATAGAAAAGCTAAGTTTATGTTCCACTCCGACTGTCGCATAAACGCTGCAAAGCAGAATCGGCATAAGCAGTGAAAAGGTGGGTGCCATCAAAAGGCATGTCAAGCAAAGTGGTCCAAACAGCCTCCAAAAAAGTGTGATCATTAATTTAGCCGCCTGTTGCCCATCTCAGATCAACTGGGTAAGCTCGCTCCGGGTACCATTTGGAAGCAATGGCAACAAACGTGTCAAGGAATCCCACAGTGTATGGAAAAAGCATCCAAGAACACAAGATGTATTAATGAAATGCAAAGCAGAACTTGTGGAGGGGAAGATATGCCTGCCACAAGCGTCCTGTCGCATGGAATCGCTGTCTGATGGAACATGAGGAAGAGAGTACATATCATACGAGAACGAAGCAGCTGTACCACCAAACTATGAGGAGTAGAGTGCCTGAGGATCACTAGGGGCCGGACGCATCTGTGAGATATAGACCGATCCATGGGGGCCCCTGTATTGGGTTTAGCCCAGTTCCCAACAAAATGTCATATAGGGCGTCACTATAGGGAAGCACCGGTTTCACCAGTTAAATCCAAAATCAGAGCAACTCGCCTTAGCATATCAGCTAAAGAAGAGCCCGCCTCTGTAGCAAGAAAAGGAGGGGAAAGAAGGCCTGAGGCTGGGGAAGACTCTAATCCACTAGCTTCACCCAGTTCGGTTAGGCAGCTATCGTCCACAGGAGGCTGAGCAGCATCAGATATTGGATGCAGAAACCCCGATTCATCCCCATCACCTCCTAAATAGTGTTCCTCAGAAGGAAAAACATTGGATGGCTCCAAAGAAAGTGGATGAAGGGGTCCGAGATAGGCGGCACCTTTTTCTCCGCACTCTACGTTGACTGGTGCTGAGTTGGCGATGCCTCGAAGTAAAAAAAAGGAAGTGACACGGTGTCGATAGGTGCCGCTGACGTTGGCTGACGGTGGATACAAGTGCCGAAGGTGGGAACCCCAAAGGGCTGTGCAGCGGCACCGAGACGGAGTCGACCATTGAACCCAAGGGCTTAACTGAAGTTGAAGGCAAATCCACTGGCATGGACATAGTGAAGGCACCTCTCACCTCCTTGGGACCTGAAGGCTGTCTAGGGGAATGTGAAGACCCAAAGATGGCATGCAAAGAGCAATAATATGCTAGCATCTGGGTCATTCTAGGCCCGGCTCCAGGGTTGACAGGGAGGTGCAGGACGAACTTGTGCACAGAGTCCTCATCTGGCAAGCGGGAGAAGTGTGAATCTATGCATGGTGAAGTCCTGGGATGCCACAACTTCGACTGCCTGTATTGAGACTACCGTGGGACGACGATGTAGTGTGACGTCCACGGTAACGGCTTCTGGACTGGGCCCGCGAACAAACCATGCAGTGACTGCAAGAGCTGTGCTGACAGGAGCTTCATCCGACATTCCCACAGTGCCTTCGGTCGAAGTAAGCGACAGAAGTCACACTCCTTGGAGTCATGATGCTCTCCCAAGCACCACATGCAAATGGAGTGAGGGTCCATGGACGACATTTGCTGTCCACAAGACCCACAAAGTTTGAACAGAAAGGCACATTGTTCAACAATGAAAATGTCAAAGTAGGCCAAAAATGGCCTGAAGTAACTGCTCCTCCGGATCCGGATGTCAGTGCATCAGGGAAGGGCTTAAATGAAATATGGTGATGTTGCTTACATGGATAACATCAGTCCAGAGTCGCACGACAATGACTACCGATGCACAGGGGTACTGCGGAAAAACTTTGCAGATCCAGTCTGGCACCTTAGGAGAATTCTAAGGTAAGAAAACTGCAGCTATTTGTCTCTATCAGATACACCATTCACAAGTTGTCTGCATATATCCTATGTCAGCCTTCCTACACCACAGACCACCCACCTAACTCAACAATTAGGTCACTTCTTCACACAGGGAACTTAGACTGCAGTAGAGCCCTCCACATTCTATGTTTGATGCATCCAGAACACTAAGTACCTACATTGCTTGAACAGGTCTAGGCATACACTTGCTGTGGGCCATGCAGCACTGCGCCCACCCACTCTTGTTGTCAAGGGTCCAGTCCCTCAGCACCAATGCTGCCAAGTTTGACAGATCTGAAACCTGTCTCTCGGTGCACTGGCTGTTCCTCTGGAGAATACAAAACTCCAGTAGCCTGACTCACCCAAAACATGCAGACACCAGCATCTTGCAGGATCTCTGACCCTCACTCACAGTACTTGGGCTGTAGTCTATAGCTGCCACCACCCTTGCAGGGGGGCGGACTCTTGTCTAAGGAAGGAACAGTCCACTCAAAAACCTGGAGTCACCCATGGGCAGCCCCACCCATAACCTACCTGTCCTTCACGAGAACAGGGTCCATGTCCTCTAGTCGTGGACTTTCAAGCCCTACTAGATCAACTGGACGCACCACCAGGCACCATGTTAGCCATACCTTATCCAGGCTCAACTCAGGCCACTCCCCAGTCTCTCAGTGGTCAAGGTGACTGTGGAAACCAACTAGGGACCCTGGATCACCCTGTAGGCACACACTGTCACCTTATAGCTCACTGAGTTGAGTAGTCACCCCCACCAGCTAAGCCCATGGCTAGAAAGCCGGGAATTTGCCAGGACAGGGGGTATGGAGCCCATTCTGTTCGGACAGGATATAGTCTATTCAGGAGTAAGTGCGGCTGGACCCAGCTCCTCCCTCCCATCCTGCCACTGATGGCCCACTCAGTCACACCTAAGCTCCCATTGTGAGTGACTGTCTAGGAGGAATACAAAAGCCCAACTTCTAACTACACCCAATCAGGTGACAAGAAACAGACTGCAGGCACCAAATGGCTAAAGCAAGAAAATGCCAACTTTCTAAAAGTGGTATTTTCAGATTTGTAATTTAAAATCCGACTTCATCATAAGTTAGTATTTTAAATTAGGGTTCCAGAGACCGCACTTGAAACGGTTATATCTTCCCAGTTAGAAATTACACTTACAAAATGTGATAAGGTAATCCCAATGTTATCCTATTGAGAGATATAGACCTTGCAGTGGTGAAAAACGAATGTAAGAGTTTTTCACTACAAGGAAATGTAAAAACATAAAAGTACATGGGTGGATTTTTTAATACATTGCACCCTTCCTTCTAGGCTGTCCAGGGGCTGCCCAGGGGTGACTTATATGTATTAAAAAGGAAGGTTTGGGTTCGGCTAAAGGTTTATTTTGCCAGATCAAATTGGCAGTTTAAACTGTACAAACAGCCTTTGCAATGCAGGCCTGCAACATGTTTAAAGGGCTACTTAAGTGGGTGGCTTAATGAGTGCTGCAGACCCCCTAGTGGCATTTATTTTACAGGCCCTGGGCACATGTAGGGACTTATAAGTAAACTAAATATTGCAATGGGGTATGAGCTAATATTATCATGTTTAGAGGAAAGAGCACATGCACTTTAGCACTGGTGATCAGTGGTAAAGTGCTCAGAATCCTAAGGCTAGCAAAAACGCAGTCAGCAAAAAATGGAAGAGGCAGGCAAAAGATTTGGGGAAGACCACCAGCAGCCGCACAGGTAAACACGGTGGGGCAGGGGCGGGGCAGGGTGGGAAGGGGGGGGGAGTCGACAGATGACGGAATAGGTATAATTAAATAAATAAATAATACCTATTCCTTCGTCTGTCGGGTTCCCCCCTGCTGTGCCCTGCCACGCCCCACCGCGCTTACCTGTGCCGGCTGCTGCTGGGGAAGACCACCCTAAGGTTGACAGTTCTTACAACAGGTGAACTATTTCTACCAGTTTTCCCCCGCCAGTGTCAGTAATTAGCATTCAAGTTAGGTGTGAAGTGGTATGAAGCTAGGAACAAATCAACTAACTTCGAAAGGCAAATCACTGCTGAAGAGCGAGCACATATTTGAAATGAGCAACAGAAACATCGGAACTCACAAAGAAGAATAACAGCTTTTCTTGTCACATGAAGATGTCCTGAGCATGTTTGCATAATGGAACATGTTCAGCCAGAACCCTCTCAGATGCTTGTTTCACCGCATAAAAGAGGGACTATTGTTTATGATCATATAGATGGGGCGGAACTTCATTTTCATAGGGCTGGGTCAGAGGTGAACTTAAAGTTCCTGAGAGGGAAGCCAGACAAGTAACCTTTTTGGATTGCTGTCTCTAGGAAGCTTTACAGAGAGTGAGACAGGTAATGTTGAAGAAAAGGTTATGTTTTGGTGGAAATTCTGCAGGCACTGGGCCTGTAAAGATCTCCAGTAAATGACTAATGCACTGGATAAGAATCAAAGCCAACAACCAGCTCATCAGGACATTCCTGTTCCTAGAAGAAGCATCAGAAGGAGGAATAACCTTGCCTTACCTGCCTGTGAATAAGCAGCCTTTCTCTTGCTATACACATCGACCCAGTAACTCAAGGTGGTGTCTAGTGGTCAGGCGGCTGGTCCCCCATTGTAGGTTCAGGGTCACAGAAGACTTTAAAAGGGCTCTATCCTTTGTTGAAGACCAGCGGCCCATTTAGAAATGGACTGCATTAGACCCTATGCCGCCTTTGCTCAAGAGAGACCTGGACCCAGAGGCCTTCCCCTAGGAATCCTGGAAGCTGTGAGAAAGACCAGGAAGCCATCATCAGCTTCAAGAAATTAAGACTCTTGGTTGCATTGGGAAATTGGGGCAGAAAGGTAGAAAGGTGTGCCTCTCTCTTGAAGCTGTGCCAGGAAGATTAAAAACACTTGAGTGCACCAGCGTGGAAGGTAGAACAAGAAACATTTCCTGTGACCTCAAGCACTTGCATGAAAGGTAGAACAAATGACTTTTCCTGTGACCTCCCGCCTCTATGATGCTGACCAGTTTGCTAGCAGATCTTTCTTCTTTTTGTTTTTGGTGAGAAGACAGTCTCTCATGGCTTTTTTTGGTAAGGCTCATAGAGATTGTGTAACAATGCACAAGAGGTGAAACATGGATCAATGGATTTGAGAGCCAGGTGGGTATCAGTGTCCACTGATGAAGGTATCATGGAAAGAGGGATGAGTGGGACATCAGAAGTGGGTCACCAAAAACCTCACTTGCCAAAAGATGGTTTACCTACCTTTATGGTTGGAGAAAACATGGAAAGGTGGTTGTCTTCTTAGGAGGTTAAATTAGTAGTGCATTGGGTAGTCAAAACGAACTGTGGTAGACCCTTGTGGGGGAGGTTAACTATTGAATGGAGGGTTGCATTCCTGCACATAGATGAGACAGAGGAAACAATGCACGGACATGAAAGCAGGTCCAGTGCGGATGTTTGGACTTATCCCCTGAGAAATATCTCAGGACATTCAGGGACATCCACAAACAAACGCAGCAGTCATGGGAAGATTTTATTGATACCTCAATAAAATCATTGATGGGCTGAGTGAATTGGGTGAATGGCAATAAAATGAATACATTTTGATAATGAATGAGCACATCCTAAATAATGGTTTTACAGATTTTTAAAGAGTTTTACTACCACCTAGTGGATTCCAAAGTCACTGACCCAGGGAGCTTGTGAAAGAGGCTGATCTTCAAATCAGCACCAGAGTGAGAAGGAGTGAGAAGGGTTGGACAGAGTTCAGCAGAGGAGAGAAATAAAAATGAAAACAACTTAGAACCACAAACTACAGCAAAAGGGAAGGAAGTCCTATATTTTTCAAGAAGGAAAGAGGATGGACACCCAGGGAGGAGGCGGCTGCTGATTTAACTGTTTCCAGATAGGGCACAGGAAGGTATGCAGTTTGTGCCCTAAGGAGGTATCCACTGCAGGCTATTTTACAGGGATGGCTAGTGTAGGGTTGGGTGGATGTTGTTTTCCTGAGTAAAGGGCAAAAAGTCCAGAATATTCCATAGTTTCTGTTAGTTATGAGGTGGACCTTAAAGTTCTAAGAGGTCTATTGAGAGGGAATCAGTGAATGCAGTCCCTGTGACTGCTCTGCTGCATACTGGTGTCAGGTTTATTTAGGTGGTGGAGACATACTCCTGCAGAACACAGACAGTGTATGCCACCCTTGTTGTATACTGTGTTTCCACTACAGAAGTCCTATTTTTTTTTGTTTTGTTTTATTTTGAAGGTTTTAAAAGCGCGGACAAGACCCTTGCGGGTATCAGAGCGCTTTACAAGCAGATATAGTTGACAAGACCCGTATACCAAGAAATAGTTATGTTCAGAGCATATCATACAATAGTATTACAACTTATACACATAGTTCATGTGAATTTGGATAAGAGAATGGATTTCACTTCTTTTTTGAACGATATAATAGAGGGATTCAGTCTGGTTTCTGGAGGTAGTGAGTTCCAAATCCTGGGAGCAATGCCGGAGAAGGTCCGGTTGTATGTTTTCTTGTTGGAGAAACGTTGTGGTTTCAGTAAAAGGTTACTGGCGCTTCTGGAGGATCTGTTGCAACAAGAAAGTACCAATTTCTGTGCCAGGTAGTTCGGAGTGTTGTGGTGTATGGCCTTGTGCGTCATACAAGGATTTTTAGTTGAACTCTGGCTTCGAAGGGTAGCCAGTTGAGGGCTCTAAGGTCAGGGGAGATGTGGCAGTTTCTTTTGGAGCCCGTGATGAGTCTAGCAGCTGAGTTGATTGAGGCTCTTAGGGGTGCCGTCGTCGATCTGGGAAGCCCGCAAAGGGTGGCACTCCCATATTCAACTCTAGTGAGTACTAGAGCTTGAACTGCAAGTTTGAAGTCATTTGCGGGTAGGAAGGGTTTTAGTTTTCTTAGGGTGTTCATTTGAAGATTTGAAGTCCTAGACTGACTGGCTAGTGTTCTGGACATAGCAGGCCTTTGCAAATTAAAGTGTAGAGGCTCAGGTGTACTGGGAACAGCAGGCTTGAGACAACAAGCCTCCATTTTGATTTTAGAAAGCTGGAAGCATTTCGTCCATGAATAATTAGCCCAACCTCATGATTTTCTAATCAAACAAGAAAAATGAGAAATGTAGTTTCTCTCGGCTCTTTCACTGCAGGGTTGAAGAAAAAGCATTTCCCAAATCAGAGGGAAATTACAGGTTTTGCACAAGCAGACACTGTCAAATCCGGAGAATGAAGTTTTGTGCGCTCTTCAAAAGGGCTTCTGTGTAAAATAACATGAATCCATGCTAATGCTTCTCATTTTTGATACAATAACAATGTACCTCTTTATGTTGATAGGTTGTATTGTAAACTGCTCTCGTAATTATTTTTGTCACTGCCCAAACACACCAAAGCCCTCATTATGAGTGCCCCGGGGAGGCATGGGGAAAGTACTATATTTATCGCCCGATAAATGCTAATACTGAGGGATCTATCTGTGCCAAAAAATCACTATTATCATGAGTTTCTTCCATCAAAACGGAGAAAAACATGCATATTGTGGTGCCTTCACCACCAAAATTTGCAAGTCCAGGAACTTAACGGATATTTTGTATCTGCTAAATACCTGCAGGGTTTACAGGACAAAATGTAACTCCAGGCTTCAGACTTTATGGCGCCCAGTAACTATTGGGTATGGAGAACTCCGCCAAATGTAGAATTGCAACCGCTGCGCAAACTGCAGTTTACCGGGCCACTCACAGTGAGGGACAAAGACTCACTCCTTTATCCAATGAACAGTTCTGTTCCAGCTGGTGCCTGTCTCTCCCGGAAGCCCGTAATGTTGTATTAGTATCTCGAGGAAATAACATCAAAACTCACCAGAATGCTGGGACATTTGCTATTTTACTTTGTCAACATAAAATTGCTGTGTGGCCCTGGTTTGTGCATACACAAAAGCATGTAATTTGACGTTTTCACATTTTATGCTATAGAATTTAGAGAGTACAATTCAGCCACTAATTTCTGCAGAGAGGGACCGTCATTATGGGCTCGGGGTCCTCCCTTCTCCAAAGCTTGATGAGTGTCTGTTAGGCTGAGCAAAGGTCAGCTTGTCACCATGAAAGGGTCAGGCAGCCAAACGCTATACATGCGCTAATGCAGAAGGTGATTATGTACGTGAAAATGATGGAATGCACACCAACCTATCGCTAATCAGTCCTTTAAAGTAATGCTCTACAGCAAAATGTTGCGTGCTGACATGTTTGTGCTCTGCCCCAAACAGCACATAGTAATAGTTGCAAAACAAAATGGAGCATAAATGTGCTCCATTTACATGTCGCACACCGAGAAAAGTGCAGTGAAATCCATTATTCATCAAATATTCCATTTTATACCATTGTTCATCCAAGTTTTATTTCACAAATTTGTCACAACGTTTACATTCTTCTGTTCAAGACAAGGTGAAGCCCATCTTTTTGCTGCCGGTGACATGCCAATCCAGGCCTTAATCAACAGCACGTGGGGTTCCGCAGCCCCAAGCAGCCTCATTTAAATACCCAATGCATTTCGGGCTCACAAACAGCCCTTCCTCCGGGGTAACTGCAAAGTTTAAAAATAAATATCAGTGGGACGTATATTCTACAGCAACAATATGATCAATACACTTCGGGGCTTATTTACAAGGCCCTTGCGCCACTTTTACGTCATTTTTAACATGGGAAAACTGACGCAAAAGTGGCGCAAGCGGCTTGTAAATCTGCCCCTTCGTGTCCCGCCATGCTCTGTCTTTTCCCCACTTAATTATCCCTCTGTTACCATGCCCCACCCTGTGATCCAAAACATAAAAAAACATAAAAGCACTGCATTCCTTATTAAAAACGTGCTTCCCATTTGTCCAAACTACAAGTACACTTTCAAAACGCTGCCAAAATTAAAAACCAAAACATACGACCATTTGCCCTTCTTTATATAAACAATATTCCCCACGTGTCACTATACCTGCTGATTTCAACACAAGTGCTCGTCAGAACCTTCGTCTCCCTTGGATTTTACAGCACGTCTGTGCGTCAACTGATTGCTCTTAATACAACCGTTTCAACCCCCACAGGTGTCACATCTATTTCAACCCTCCTTAGTGGTTTTAAGTCCCCCACATGATCCTAAAGCTTTTCAAAAACAATCAACATAGAAAGTGTTTCCTGTGTCTTTAAATGAAATTACCCTCTATGTAAAAAACTACCACTCATAACTTCCCAATTTACAAACCTGTAACAAATCAAGAAAGCATTCCATTTAACTCAAAAACTGTGCATGTCACCAAAACACTAATGATTTTATAATTATAAGTCCATTGCTGGGATTGCTGTTGTTCCTCTGTAGTTGCACGAAATCTATAAATCCATGAGATTATTTCAAGCTGCCTCGGGCTAAATATTATAGTCTGATTTGATGTTTAAACCAATTTCTTCTTTCCTTGGGTGCAACCGATCGGGAGGGGCACGAATTATATAATTATGTACGTGAAAATGATGGAATGCACACCAACCTATTGTTAATCAGTCCTTTAAAGTAATGCTCTATGGCATAATTTCGTGTGCTGACATGTTTGTGCTCTGCCCCAAACAGCACATACTAATAGTTGCAAAACAAAATGGAGCATAAATGTGCTCCATTTGCATGTCGCACAGCAAATAAAGCGCAGTGAAATCTATTATTCATCAAATATTCCATTTTATACCTTTGTTCATCCAAGTTTTATTTCACAAATTTGTCACAACGTTTTGCAGAAGGTGCCTGGCAGCCTGAGCCAAGCTTTGCTGGGCTGAATAATTTACAGTGCTGAGGGCATTGACCTCATCAGCACAACTGAACCCTGTGAGGTCCTCCCGCTCTTGATAAGGGGGAGTGTCACTGATAAAGTCAGCCCTGGGCACTTCAGGTTTAAGCCCTGAAGTGCCCAGAGCTGACTGTCTATTGATGGCACCTTGTCACAGGTTCAGCTTGGGTCACCAATTCTCATTGACCCCACCCAATCTTGTAACCTGTATTTTATGATTTGATCCAGCCCATGGAACCAAACCTGTTCTCCCAGTACTCTTTACTTCAGTACTATGTAGTAGGGACTAGTTTAGGGCCTGATTTGGAGTTTGGCAGAGGGGGTATTCCCGGGTAAAGGCGCCAGAGTACCCTCTCCTCCAAACTGATGGTCCACTCACCTCCTTTAGAGTCAGGTATACCTTCAGTATGTTGAATGTGGACACCACTAATGGCTTGACATAGTAAGTGTTGTCTGACGTTTTGTCATTTGTCCAACCACATTATTTACAGTGGGTGATGGCAAGTTTTCACTGTCCATCACTGCCAGGTAAAACCTGGCGATAGGGGACAGTGAAAACTGCAAAATGATCCTCACACCATGGGAGAAAACTTCTGTGGTGAGGGGGTCATTCCTTTTTTTTATTTTTAAATAGAAAATTGGGATTTTGTAAACATTGAAAGTTTGCCATACAGCTCTGTCATGCCGATGGAGCAATCCGGCAAACTTCAATACATTGACAGGAATCGCCGTGATGGCGGTTCCTGCCAATACAAGAGAAGTCAGCTGGCCCGGCTGACATCTCTAAATTTAGAGGGACGAAACTTCCTCAGGGAGATGGAGTACTTTACTCAATGTCCCTGACGGAGTAAATCCCATCCCCCAAACTCTGAATCTGGCCCTCAGATTTTGGCATTCTTGAGACCTGTCTTCCATGTTTTCATCTAGTCTTGGGAACCATACCTGTGTTCTCAGTGCTCTCTTGGTGGTAACTACTTCTCAGTGACCTATAAGATTCTGCTGCCCTTGGCTGTAAGCTTTTTGGTATTATGATCCTACTTCCTTTGAGAAGTATGCCCACCTCATTCACTGACAGCTAATTATTCACATGTTTGAAAAGCAGTGGTTCTTCAATGCCAACTTTACATTCAAGTCTTTCTTCTTGCAGGTGCCTCGGGTGACGATTTGTCACTATTTTCTTTACTTCCTGGCATGGATTGTATAGTTGGGTCACCCCAATGGTGGATTGCAGTGGATCAGATGGTGATAACGCCCTTTCCACAGCAAAGTTCAGGTATTCTTCCACTGACGCTGGCTTTGTCCTTGTCACTGTTATTGGATCACTTGGCATGTAATCTGCAGAATTTTGTTGCTTTCCTGGTTTCTGTAACATGCTCAGTAGTATTCTTGCAGATGTATTCTCCATCTCTTGTTTCTTGATGGCATCTTTGATTTGGGATTGCCAAAGATTATAAATAGGGCTTGATGATTAGTCAAATTTGTGAATGGTCTGCAGTAAATGAGGAGATGAAAGTGCTTGCAGGCCCACACCACCGATAAACTTTCCTTTTCTATTTTTGAATATGCAATATTGAAATTGGTAAGGCCCGTGCTCGTCCCAGTGGGATCTCTTTCCTTACTTATCCAGATGGGTCTTCTGCCTTCTATACCCAATCTTTGCTTTTTATAATGCTGTTTACTGAGTTTACTGTCCAGTGTGTTGTGTCTTATGTAATGTAAGGCGCATGTTTTTAGCTCAAGTCAATGGCTTGTTTTTGTAGACCAGTTCATCACCACTGCATGCCGTCTTCATCTCCAGTTGCGATGTCCTGCTTGCGAAAGCAATGGAATTTACGTCAGACTGGTATTGTGAGTCTCCTCATTTCTTCCCCTGGCACATATGTGCTCCAAGCCTCTCTAATGTCTCTTTTTTGTGTGTGGCCCCCTGCACCTTTCTTTTCCCACTTGACTGGAACTGGCCTCCATTATCAGGATACCCTGTTTTTTCCTTGTGCCCTACTGCCAGACCTTTTAATGTGTTCACAACACGATAATAGCAGATGTAGATGGCGATTTTAAGAAATCATAAGGAAAGGAGTACTTTTAAATATGTGAGAGGCAGCATATCTATGGAGCAGAAATCTCACTAGGGACCACTGACTTTTAGAACTTACCCCCTTCTTCATCAGGCTAATGGAGGCCTGCAAAAGTGCTAGACAGGATCTGCAGATAATGCATTAGAATCTGGAAGATTGGCCAATGAACAAAATACGAAAAGTGTTTATAGCCCTAGAAGCAGCATTGAAAGCATGAAGGAAACCATCCACATCATCAACGATGAACAGGGCATCTGATCAAGCCATATATTTATAAATGAGGATTGTCATTGAAGAAGAACCTTCTATGTTGCATATCTCACATAAAATATAAGCCTGTTTGGAGTTCGCAGAGTTTTACTCCCCGAAACCCCACGAAGTGCCAGAAAAACTCTGCTGTGCTCCACGGAGTTCCGCCAGTGGCAGAGTCTGTTAAGTTGCGCTGCTTGCATTGATTTTTAGTGCCAGGAGTTTGTCCTGTGCTTAAAAATTGGCTCGAACAGCACTGCATGTCACGCCAAAGGACGCTGCTGCTTTCTGCCAGCTCGAGTAGACATTCTACTGGAGCGGCAGCTTCCTCAACGCGAGCAGTTGTGACCGCCCACAATGAGAAATCTTGCCGGGTGGAGGTCTAGAGCATGATTTTTTTCTCACGAGCGCTCGCCAACTTACCGATGGCAAGCAGCTCAAGGGAAGAAACTCTGCTCCGCATCACTTCGCGGATTTTTGTGGAACCCCACACTCCGCGCAGAGCGCGGATTGGGCTAAACTCAGCGAATTCCACAGGCGGAGCGGAATTCTTCACCCACCCCATATACAATACCCACAATCATAGTGTGGAAATGTACCCTCGTGAGGGCACACTGGTGCAGGGTCACCCTCTCGTCCACGGGTCCGAAGACTAACAAAAGAGAGATCGGCACTGGAGTGAAGTAAAACAAACCAAGTTTATTAAATGCTCATGAGCAGGACTGCGTCCAAACAACACCCTCAAGTGTTGTAGGAGGAAGTACACTGAATTCACAAACCATCGTCCTTATATACAATTTTGTTGCAATGCAAGCATATGGACAGAAATGGAAAGAGCGAGTTTAGACACAGAAAATAGCTATCAGCAAACAAGGGCAGATGGATGACCACTTAGTCAGCAAATAAGAAAGGAGAGCAGGAATGTTTATGGCAGCAGTAAACGGTGAATAGATAGCCTCTAAGACCAGGTGCACCGGCAGCTACAAACCCCCCAGCACGTACATTGCTTAGCCATGTCAAAAGAGGTCAACTAAAGTTGATGACACAAGCAGGGGGAAAAGGCGAACAGCAGAGGACGAAAGAATTACGAAGGAAGCGAAATGGACACCACAGCCAAAAATGGCTGTCGCTTATGCTAACATAAAATATTACACGTTTCCACAATAGAGTTGTTGAAAAGTTCATTAACATCACACTGCTCCTGTACATTGCTGAAGCAGTATTTAACATTTTCCTCATTATACTGTGTTTTCTTTGGCCACTCACACTTGCTCACCACCTGAAAAACGTTTTATGATTAAGTTGCTTTTGTTATCTGTTAGAAATGGGCGTATATAGTTGGCAGTGGTTTGCACCCTTCCCTTCTAGTCAGGATAAGGGAGTTACACATCTAGATAACACCTCTTTGGTAGCTTGGCATGAGCAGACTGACTTATCTCAGAGGCAATGTGTGAAGTATTACAAGATCAGACAGACCTACGACAGATTCGATGCCCTAGACACTGCCACTACACCTGCCACCACCACAAGCAACCACACCGCACCCCAACAGACCGTGCTTAGCTGGACCCCACTTACAAAGGAGGACACCCTAAAGACCATGAAGAGAATCCACACAGGAGCCCCGTCGGATCCTTGCCCGTACCACATCTTCCACAGAGCAGCCGCCGTCATCGCCCCCCAGCTTCCAGAGGTTGACCGGGAGTAAGCTTAAACCAAAGTTGGTGAACGCTCACCCAAGCTGACCTGGTGTAGAGCATAGAGGGACCCCTGAAGAAAAAGCTCCGCAAAGGTTTCTAAGTGCGAACGTAGAAGAGTTGACCGGGACCAACCGCAAGAGTCAAGCCGCCCACCTTCAAACGCACGCTGGCCTGGATCTCTGGTTCGTCCTAGTGGAAAGCTTTGGAGGTCTGACTTCCACATCGCAAAGCAAGCCGGTGAACCCTCACCAAATCCAGACTGGCTGAGAGCTTCGAGGGACCCCAGGAAGAATAGCTCCAGAAAAGTTTCTAAGTCAGAAGGTAAAAACTTTGACCGAGACCTACCGCAAGGGGTAACCACACAGGGTCCATCGCGGTTGGCCTGAAACCTTGACTTTGTCCCAGTCTAGCATGAACAGATGTCCCAATAGGCGCTGTAGGTTGCTATGTTCTGTATTGTGCTAAATCTTTAAATTTAATATCTCTGGTTCCCTGTATTGGCTTTTTTTTCATTTTGGTGTAATTTTAAAGATAAAAATAATTCGTATTTTTATAAATTGGTGTAGTATTTTTATTTTGTGTTGTGTCTTAATTATTTACTAAATTGGTGTTTTTAAATGCTTTACATACCTGTCTTTGCAGTTAAGCCTTCCTGCTCGCAGCCAAGCTACCAATGGTTGAACTTGGGAATAATTTTCTAAGACCTATTCTGAGCCCTAGACTGTGTTAGTGGCATTATTGTCAGTGGCATATATACATTTACCACTACTAATAATTCACTTTCCAACACTACTTCTACCCCTTTTTCTATTTGAAGTCTTTGTTCAGAAAGTCTGTCTTGCTCAGTAAAACCAGTTCTGTTGTCCCTGGTCCAGTTTCACCACAGGAGGTGGAGACAGCATTGCGCAGGGCAGCCACAGCCTATTCAGGTGTCAGTGACAACTCCTCCCATCTCTCTAGCCCAGGATGGCCCATCAGCATATGCAGGGCACACCTTAACTCCCTTTGTGTGAGTGTCTGGAGTGAATGCACAAACAGCCCCTGTCAGTCAAAAAACAGATGGCGAATCCAAAAGCAAGCAGAGGCAAACAGGACGGTTAAACAATAACATGTACACTTTCTAAAAGTGCCATTTTTAAACACACAACTTACAAACCACCTTTACTAAAAGGGGGGTTATTAAATTCTGAGTTCAGAGAGCCCAAACTCGAAATCACTAGCTTTTCCTAATTGAAAGTTGCACTACTAAAATGTTACAAGGCAGCTCCAATGATAGCCTATTGGAGAGCTAGTCCTTGAAATAGTTAGAAACGAAATTGGCAGTATTTCACTATCAGGACAAGTAAAACACACCAGCACCTGTCCTACCTTTAACATACACTGCACCCTTCCCATGGGGGTACCTTGGGCCTACCTTAGGGGTGACTGAAGTAAGAAAATGGAAGATTAAGGCCTGGCAAGTGCACCCACTTGCCAGGTCGACATTGCAGTTAAAAACTGCATGCCCAGACACTGCAGTGGCAAGTCACTTGAAAGGCTACTTGTGTGGGTGGCACAATCAGTGCTGCAGTCCCACTAGTAGCATTTGATTTACAGGCGCTGGGCACACATAGTGCACTTTACTAGGGACTTACCAGTAAATCAAATATGCCAATCATGGATAACCAATTACAATTTACACAGAGTGCATATGCACTTTAGCACTGAGCAGCAGTGGCAAAGTGCCCAGAGTCCTAAAGCCAACAAAACAGGTCCGAAAAAATAAGAGGAAGGAAGCAAAATGTTTGGGGATAACCCTACAAAAGGGGCCAGGTCCAACAATATCTTCATTAAATTATCCTTTCAAAGGCCCCAATTTTGATGTCGGACAGACATGAGTCCGTCTGACATCGATTGAGAACTGGGACCGAACGACCTCCTGTCGTCGGTCCCAATCCAGCAATTAGGATGGTCGTATTCCTATTCTTTACAATGGGAGCATGCATTCCGAACGGAATGCATCCTCTCATCGTAAAGAGCTGAGGTGAACTTCATCCCTGCACCCGGTGGCAGGCACCTGAATGTGCCTGCCACCGGGTGCAGGGATCAACAGGGGAGCACCATAGGTGCCCCTAAGCCACCATCTGGCGGCCTTGCACCCATGGGTGCCCTACCAGGGGCCCCCAAAGTCGGATTCCCACAGCCTTCCTGTGTCGGAAAGGCCAGCACAGAAAGGCTCTAGGAATCTGCCATCGTAAAGCAGAAAGAGCCGCCCGAGGGATTACTGGAGGCTTTCCGAATGGCAAACGGGCTCTACGAGCCCGTCGGAGGTCATTCGGAAATCTAGTTGGGATTCCTTTCCGACCAACCCCATCAAAATAGGTCGGTCAGAAAGGAATCCGAACAGCCAATTACAGTACCAAGGGTCAGAGCCATTTCCTATGGCATCGTAATCGGACCCTAGGTGTTTGATGGGAAACCTAGAGTTGGATTAATGTTCAATACAAAACGCAATATTTTGGCTGCTCTGCTTTTCTACTAAAGCACTTCCAGCTACAAGACATTGGCTAGGCATTCCTCTTATGCTTGTGGTAGGGGACCCTAGCACTTGATGGTTTTTCTCTCAAACGAACAATTTCATCAGCCATATGTTTATGGTTAGTCTTTTATAAATGAACCCATTTTGCCTGTAGATGCTTCACAGATTTATCTCCTAGCACCTTGCAGGGAGAAATATGTGCATTTGTGCAAGTATCATATAGTTTCCTTAGCCAAATGCATTTTCCTTGTGGCATTAGTTAAACTTATGTTGAAGAAGAAAAGTTTTAAGCTTGTTTGTGTAGAATTCATGTTATACAAAAGCCTTGATATGCTGCGTCTAGCTGATACATTCTGCAACCTCACAGCAAAGCTGCCTGCACATCATGACAGTCAGGTGGGCAGGAAAGGCTGCCAGAAACGTGGTTAAGCCCTAAACATGCAGAATAATAGGATAGGTTGGTGAAGGGTAGTCAAGAAGGCTGCCCTTTATGGGACGAACGAGAGAGGTATAAGAGCCAGACAAGGTGGACGAGAAGAAGGTGCAGAAAAGGATGGAGGTTCACTGTCGCAGGATAAGAGATAGGCCACTGCCAGCTAATGCAGGCGGGAGCAGCAGAGTAGGCATGGACGGGGTGGGGCCAGAGGCGTAGAGCAGATAGGCAATGCTGCTGCAGGAAAACAAAGAACAGAGGAGCTTGCTGAGACATTCAGAGCTGCCCAGCACTGTGTGAAGGTGCATAGGGTGAACTACATGAGTATTAGCCTAACATGTTTTTCAGAGTTGAATATGGACAGGTCACTGTCAAGAGCCCACACGCAGTGAGGTCCCCTGCTGGATCTGTCCTACAGCCCGCTGAGTCTCTTCTTCGATTGCAGAAGGTCCTACCCAGTCTCTGTTCATCTCCTGGTAGTTTGTTCACTATCCAGCCTCTATGTCTTCCGCTCTGGCATGCTTGCATATCCACCTATGAAGGAAGTTCATCAACAGAGGATACTGAGGGAGAGTAGTGAGGACCAAGGAGGCTGTCAGTGTTACACACCTCTTTCTGCTAGTGGGAGGGCACTGATGCCTTTGTTATTATTATTCTCCTATCCACAGACCCCCTTACCTTTGCAGACCTGAGCAGTATGTCTTAATATTTACTACTGCAAAGAAAGCCTCTCTGAGAAGGTGTACATTTGAAAACAAACCTTCATTAAGCGAGACAGCAAACACCCATCCATCTAAATAGAAAACAGAAACCCAGGAAGGAGAAAACACCCTGCTATCACTCACTGGAGGGCTGATGCCCTGAAAAATTAAAGCCTTGTGGGCTTGTGACCCCCTTCTGGTCTCAAGCCCACACTTCACATTTCAATAAAATACATTACTCTAATTTCATGCAGTGCCCGTGCCGTCTGCGTGATCTCTGGAACAGCTGATTTCTACTCTGCTCCGTTAATGAGGGTCCCCCAGATACCTGTATCTCAGCTCCTTCTGCTGCTGGAAAGGGACTTTGTCCTCATGCCAGCGTTTCGCTCTGTTTCCACTGCCAATGTCTCTGAAGATTTTACAAATGTTGCAATAAAAGGCTCCCACGTGCCAGATGCTGGCAAGCCCCGCAGGGTGTTTTGCATAATATTTATCCAGAGCGGATCTCCGTTGTGACGCTGTGAAGCCGGATGGTTCTGATCCTGCAAAGCGTGTCAGAAGCAAATGATGTTGTGTGCATCGTGATGCTTCTCATGGGTTCAATGTAAGGTTCTGCCAGAGAGAGGTCCCAGTTGATAATCACTTTGTTACTTTCTAGTAGCCAGTAGCTGCTGTCCCACCTTTATCACAGATTATTTCTGTGTTGCCAGCTTTATAGCAGACTGTATCTTCTGTGCCAGCTTTACAGCTAACTGTTATCTGCTGTACAACTTTATGACCGACTCTGTTTGCTGTACCAGCTATTGAGCAATTTGATCTGAACTATTTTCGTCTCTGATCTTACCAAATACACCAAGGTCCGGATTTAGTAAGGCTTAGCCTTTGCCCCTTCACAAAGTGGTGCAAAGCGACGCAGAGTAATGCATTGATATTCAATTTCCAGCACAAACGATATTTGGCGCTACCAAGGTGCCCTGTGGTGCTGGAAAGAGTTTGTGGAGGTGCTGCCATCAATGTAACATCAATGAAGCCAGAGGGATTGTGAAAAATCCAAGTGTCACACAAAGAACAAGTATTGCAAATGAGCCACGCCCATTCAGCAGGAGAGTGGTAAGGGTGTGGTATGGAGCCAGTGGTGCATTCTGGAGCACATTGTCACATTTATATAATACTAAAGCGTGGGACGATAGCGCACGATTGCAGGCAGCACATTTTCCATTGAAATGGCAACAAACGTTGAATTGGCATGCAGTTTTACTGATAAAACTATTTATCGCGCAAACGATATGTAGAAATCAAGTTTCTGCAAATATTTATCATTTGCACATCACCAATTAAAGTATCTTGGTTTGCTTTAATCCTATTAAAATCTTTTTAGATGTCACACTTCAGAATGACAAAAAATGTGCTTCATTTGTGCTTTCCTATTTGCTGAGATGTTTAGAAAAATTTGTACAGTTTATTTACAGGTATTTAGATGTTGCTGTGTGTTAGAAAAATACTGACATCATACAACCCTTTGACTTTGCAGCCAGAAAGAGAAAACACTAATCCACATGCTAAAAGAATAAGCAGTAGATTGTCTGAAGACATAACCTGATATTTGACCTTTGTCTTTGAACATATAGAAAAAGTGACAAGATAAAAATGTAAAGGTATCTTTATTGCTCATTTACCCTCTGAACTCCAGCATATTTACTTTGAGGGTGCTGTAACACACCCCCACACTCTTACTATCAGCACTTATGCCTTTCTCAGTGCAAAAAGTTATTTGTGCTGCTTTGCACAGCTTTGCATCAAAATGGTGTTACTGGAGAATTAAGTGAGTGGATCATAGTTTATGATGCAAAGTCCAATCTACTACACTAGTTGAGTGGGCTTTTATTCAAAAACCAATGTTTCCCTGAGAGAGGTGTAAATAAGGGGGTTGACAGCAACAGCAGGTCAAACTTAGTATATATGGTTCTTCACTGTGCATTCCCCGTTGAGCAATGCAATATAGCACATTTTTTTGTTGCGCTGTGTTGCATAAATTAGTAAATATGCCCTGAACAACCAAACTGCTTCTTCTTGAGGGAATGTCCCTAAATCCTGGAGTCCAGTTTATTCAGTTTCTGTTCATGCATGGACTGATGGGGGCTGCTATTAACCAGTTTGCGATTTTCCCTGGTAGGGGCAAATCAACAATGTACCAAATAAACAAAGCACACATATCCCTATCTATTTTCATCTACTTTGGAGTCAGCCCTCGATTGGTTATTAGTCTTGTAGTCTGCTGGGGTATAAGTGACAGACAGCAATCCCTTCCACAGAGGGGTGGCTGGGCATCCCCTCAGTCCCACCATTTTACCTTTGGGTGACAAGCTTCACATGAAATGTCCTGCTCATTATTCAAAACCATTTCAGATATTATATTTGAAATGATAGAGTGCAGGAAGTGCAGTGATGTCCTTCACGAGCAGGTCTGGGTGAATGTCTATGACTGCATTATGTGAAGTGAACACACTTCTTTACCAATCTGCTTTGCCTCTGGTCTGAGGAGAAAAACAATTAGGTCATTGTAAAGTTATGTTTCTTATTTGCCAAACAACCTTATAGCTAGTCGAGCAGATGAAGGCTCAAATCTGCCTCTAGCCAAATGTCTATCACTGGTGTGGTCCTTGTTCCATGGCAATGTTGAGCTATTTCAGACCAGAACAATACCCAGGGCACCTCCACCTCGAACCTCTTCCTAGTAAAGTTTTGAAACAAAAACTTGGAGCAGCCTTCTTAATGAGGGATAACTAACTTCGTTAGGACCTGGACATCACCTTGGAGGAAGCAATGTTTTTGCAGGAGGTCCCCCAGTGCATCCCTAGACTCGGCACCGCAGTTAGTTGAAGGCTAGCTGTTCATCCATTCCAGGACCCGTATTACAGAAGAGCCCCGGGGGCACAATGGGTGTTTGCTCCCACTTTGTGTGCCCCAGGGGCACTTTGGTATTACAGAAGGGGCCACAGGCGCTTGTGCGGCCCCTTCTGTATTTCAGATAGCACCGGCACACATGTTCTGCCAGCGCTATCTCAAGAGGGCGTTTCCTCATTTGTATGGGGGCATGGCCCCATGCAAAAGAGGAAACCTCTTTACTTCTGTGCCCATGCCGTATTATGGACGCGGGCACAGAGATAAAGAAGCTGTCATGAGGTGCACTGACAGTGCACCACAAAAAGGTGGCACACTGTGCGCCCCCCTGATGGCAGCTCTCTGAAGGGTGTCCCAGACATCCCCTTGCAGGTGGATGTAGTGTGAAACACAGAGTGGCTTTGAAGCAGCCACTCCGTATTTCACTTGAAAGCACTGCCCCAGGGTAGCACGAGTTGGCAGCTGCCCTAAGGGCAGTGCCTTCAACCTAATAGGGCAGACTTTCCCTGTTTGCTCATGGCACACCTGTGTGAAGGTGCGCCGTGGCGCAACAAGGAAAGTGATCCCTATACATAACAAGGCCCCAGGTTGTCAAGCTGAGCACCAAAGTTCAGCTGTTTACCACTGTGTGTCGCAGAGTAAACTCGAGGTGTCCATGCAAAATAATTCCTGCTCACTGTTTAGAATGCATTCATGCTCAGCAAAAACAAGCAATAAGATGGCGGAGAGCATTTTTCATTGCAATGCTTATGTGAGGGAAAGATGAGGGACCTATTCCTTGTGCCCAGTATGTGTTAATTTAAAATGCGTGCCATGTAGCCAAGTGTATATTTATCTATCAGGTGATCTGAAAATGTGCTTGAGTGTTTCATGGGTCGATTTATCTTTATGACTAACTTGTTTAACCAGAACTATATAAGGTGTCTAGGATCAGCTTTTCCACAAACCAACATGTAAATGGCAATTTGCAAAATTTTTAAGATGGTTCAAAAAGTAAAACAAAATACAAAACATTGACGTTGGTATTCATCTTAAAGTTAAAAAAATATATTTGCTCAGAAAAAACATGGAAATATTATTTAACAATTTCAGTACTACTTGTCCTTTAACTTAGTTTAGTCATAAAGTGTGGTAATTTCACCATCCTGTTCACTTTAGAGAAATATGAAAAAATAGTTGCTAGGCACTGGTGCAAGATGCATACTGGCAATACCTGCATGTTTAGCCTCGGATTTGCAAATGTTTTGCTTCGAGTTTGCATTACTTTTTTAATGCAGACCCAACACAAAATTCTTTTGGTATTACAAAGCAACACAAATGGCTTTTTGCATTGCTTTGTAAAAAAACTGTAACGCAACAAGCAACATGGTGTACTGAACTGCCTTGCATTGCTTAGTGTCAGGAAAGCGTTCTGTTACAATGAGGAATGATACTCAGGCAGGTCTTGTATATAAAAGGTTGTAGGTTTATTCTTCAAGTTGCTACATAGGTTCCAGGTTTCAGGAAGATGATATGATCCATATTATGCCCCACCAGGAGCAGCCTCCTAGCTGCTCAGCCCATCCACTCCAACTGATTCTCCCTTCAACACAAACACTCTGAACATTCTAAATGACATCACCATTGGCTGAGCAGCTAGGCAGAGAACCACAATAGGGAGGATGCATTAACCAACAAGTAGATTATAACACATCTCCCCCCTTATAATGATTATAGAAAATCAAATGTATGCAAGATGATAAGACACACATTCAACATGTCCAATAAATTCATCAGAAAATTACATACCCATCCAATGAAGGAAAAATAGGTAAAACACAAGCAAAAGTGTTACATTCTTTAAAAACAGTTGATGCTCACCCACATTGATTCATTCCCCATACACAACTTAGCACAAGGAATAACTCTCAACCAACTACGGGTACTACACCACCACATAACACAGAGTACCCATCACACCTCACACTCAGGGCACACACAGCGGCAGGACCAGGGACTCGCAACTCTCTACTTCACTTACACACAGGGTAACATCACAACCCTAAAACAGTGGATACCAAACACCACCTCGCCTCACACTCAAGGCACAACACTAAGGCAGGACAAGGGACTCTCAACCCTCTACTGCACTTACACACAGGGTACCATCACAACCCTAAAACAGTGGATACCAAACACCACCTCGCCTCACACTCAAGGCACAACACTAAGGCAGGACAAGGGACTCTCAACCCTCTACTGCACTTACACACAGGGTACCATCACAACCCTAAAACAGTGGATACCAAACACCACCTCGCCTCAAACTCAAGGCACAATACTAATGGCAGGACAAGTCTAACTTCAAAACTAAAGAATATGACTCAAACCCAAACCATAACAGGGTATCTATAAACCCAAAACATACTCAGGGTATCTTTAACCCAAACAAAACATACTCAGGGTATCTTTAACCCAAAACATTCTCAGGGTATCTTTAAACCCAAAATATACTCAGGGTATCTTTAACCCAAAACATTCTCAGGGTATGTTTAAACCCAAAACATTCCCAGGGTAATACACACCACTTCTCCTCATTCCCAAGGCCAATCTACACACAGAAAGGGTAATTATACAACAACCCTAAAACTGTGAGATACACAACCTCACAACAACGACCACAGGATAACCAGAGTGACATCAAGAGTGAAAGTCTACTCACAAACACATACTCAGGTGGTAACCCTGAGAGACTAAGATGATATCCCCCACAACAAGTTTTACAACATTTCCTCCAAGGTTCCCCTCAAAATCTTCCAAATGTTGACTCCGATGAAAGAAAGTCTCGTAGTTGCTGACTGGACACTCACCAGCATGTGAAGAAAAAAAAAAAAAAAATTATCCAAGAGCCAAACGCGAAGGGTTGCTTACCGGCAAATACAGGCACAACAGGAAACCTAGGCGGATGACTTCCTCAGCTTTACGTGGAATAATTTACACCCACACACCACGCAATGAGGAAACACAAAGTAGAAGCTGGCCAATCCCTTTATCAAGCGGAGCAACAGACATTATCCGCTCCAGAAGTAGCACGGAAACTCCAGTCCAGGAAACTGCGTCTGCCTCGATTACCAAAAAAACACAAGATGGAGGCACGCAGTTTAACGTACAGCCGGATGGCTCTTGGCACGTCTGAGCAGCTCAGTGTGGGGTTGCAGGACACTGCACGAGCTGAAAGGAGGGCTCGCGCAATACACCAAGACGGTGAAAAGTCCGTTGAAGGTAAGAGGCGGTTGCAAGATGTAAAATTCAAAAACATAAGGCACAGCAATCAAGGGAAAACACGTGAAGAAAAGAAAAATGCAAAATGATACACACGTGTTTTTAAAACGCTTCCACCACGTCAAACCTGTCAAGTCACTGCTGTGCACAATCTTGTTCCTTCAAGCACAGCGCTGCTTCCAAATGTCTTGAGTCACACCACCTCTGACAGAATGCGGGTCACTCCTCCTCCTCCTTTCCTCAGCGCCTCTTGACACGTACTCAGGGGACAAATCATCCTTCTGGCCTTGAAGAAAACGGGCTCTGGTGACTCCTCTTACTTACTCCTCTTCCTGCTTGCTCCTTTGTGACACGGAAACCGGGGACTCCTTGTTCTTGTTGAGAGACACACAGTGGTCTCTTCTTACAAATGTTGCTTCAAAACACAGACATTGGGACTCCTCTTACATGAAAAACAGCATGAGTTGCCACAGCTCCATTGATGAAAGAGCAGGAAGACAGAGCAGAAACTGGCACACCCAGGTTGGGGCCGACCGGTCATGTGGTCACTGGTGGGGCACAGGGCTGCCAGGTAGCTTCTTACAATTCCGCTTCTTCAGTTTCTATTGACTTTAGGTTTCATAGGTACCAGTCCATTCAGGTAGTACACGCAGGTTCTTTCAGTATCGTCGCCAGTGTTACAATGAGGAATGATACTCAGGCAGGTCTTGTATATAAAAGGTTGTAGGTTTATTCTTCAAGTTGCTACATAGGTTCCAGGTTTCAGGAAGATGATATGATCCATATTATGCCCCACCAGGAGCAGCCTCCTAGCTGCTCAGCCCATCCACTCCAACTGATTCTCCCTTCAACACAAACACTCTGAACATTCTAAATGACATCACCATTGGCTGAGCAGCTAGGCAGAGAACCACAATAGGGAGGATGCATTAACCAACAAGTAGATTATAACACGTTCCATGGGTGGTGCATGGCCGTTCCAGTGCATCCACCAGGGATCCATAAATACATTTGTGTCAAAATCCTACACCTCCCTGGGGCAGGCGTAAAAAAGAGAAATATTGGTATTTGTTCTCTTTAATTTCTCTTTGCATGTGTGCTGCATTCTACAGCACACAAACAAAGAGCAAATAGCCTCGAAGGATAGTTTTGTGTCAGACAGTACTCCTTCCAGCACAAAAACGTTACAGACTACTACGCAGACTCCCTTGCACTATGGCACCAGGATGCCAGCATTAGCGCTTGTCAGTCAGCACTTAGTTCACCAGCAAATGAACTACACCATTTCTTTTAAGATATGACGCAGTTCAGCTTTCTCAGGTGAAGTAACGCAACACAGCAACGTTACTAGCTGTGATGAGATGCACCACTTGTTAGTAACTCTGGCCCTTACTCCCTACTTGCTTTCCTCACTTGAAACTGCTCATGAAAATCTTGCTCTACCATAATGATCAGGCTAAAAGTGTGCCTGCAGCTGCCACATTTTCGCTTGGCCAGATTAGGGAAATACACTGTATGTGGGCATCCTGAATGCTCAAATGCCATCAGGTCATTCAGGGTGCTGAGGTTAAACGTGTGCTCTTGGTCCCAAGTTTAAGTCATTTCGCTTTGCTGAAGCCCCTACACTGCCTCGCTGTGGAAGGCAGGCACTCCTTCAAAGTTCTCTGTCTGATACATACATGTCACGAGGTACTTACACTTTATAAAAAATGTATAATATAAAAAAGATATTTGCATTGTCATTTAGTTCCCTAGCAACCATCGACCAAATCCCCTGAGTAGTAAAAAAAAAAAAAAAAATAGAATTTCACCTTGCGAGGAAAATGAAAACGTAAACCTTTTAATTCTTGACAGCAGTGTCGTTTGACATGTTGAAAAGTCAGCTATATTTAGAAAGCCAGTTGTTTCTACAGCAGAAAATAAATTAATCACCGCTTTTTAACAATTTGATCTTGTCCCATTCAACTCTCCATCCTTTTCATGGGCAGTCTTTACTCCTCCACAGGTGCATTGATGGGAAGGAGATAGAAGGGGGTTTAGAGCTGAGAGCTGTTTTTTTTCAGACAGAGAATGTTCCCTGCATGATTCTAGAGAGTTTGAGCCCCTGACTCGATTTCACAGTTGTGCATTAGGTTTTTGAGTATTTCGACTCAGCACAAACAACAATCATGTGTGTACGCGGAGGGCTGGCTTCCTATTACACAGAAGAGATCCAGAGTGGAGTTTTGCACCCTCCTTTTGCTGACTGTGACTGCTGAAAACTCACCTGATGCTGATGACTGACATTGGTGTCAGTAACAGATTATTTTGTCAGGACAGGCCTTTTTATCAGTCACAGCACATGCAGATTCGCCTCCTGAATTTTTAAATTGATCTGCCATCCATTGCAACTAGATCCATTGCTTCATCTATTTGGGACATGGCTGCCGCTCCTGTGTGTGTACAGGTTTTGTGCAAACTCATAATCTCTTTTTTATTTTGTTCTTATTTCATTTTCCTCTTCTCATTTTTCCTTCTTTCTGTGAGATATTAAGCACATGGCAATGTGCTAAGTATTCTCATCAAACTATGTAATATCAGGCATTAGATAGGAGGAACTATTCACTATCATATCACATATTGGAAAGCATACTGAAATCTATATTGGAAAGTTTTAATAGATCTCTTCTTTTGTAGATAATATGAACATCACATGTATGTCAAAGAATACACACTGGGCCTGATTATATGTAAAGGTGCTATTTATCTCACCTAGTAAATAACGATACCCTGGGGCACGCTTTTTATCGGGCGTGGTGAATAGCACCTATTATGAGTAATGGGGAGGAACGTGGATTTTGGTGTTTAAAACACCAAAATCCTCATGGTATGGTAAATACTGTATATATTTCCCCTGTTAAATTTCAGCAGGTTTAATTTGTGATAGTTATCGGATGCATTAAATAAAACCAAACTCGTAATTCCATCCCATGTGTAAACAGGGATTTACACATGGAACGGAATTAACCGCCCAAATTGTAATCAGGGCCACTGTCTTTATATAATGTATTATATTTTTTTAAATCAATAAAATATTCTGAAATTAAAAAAAGGCTTTGTGTAAAGGTTGTGTTTGGATTGTGTTTGCCACATGGGGCTGTAGCTACACAGTTATCCATTATCATTTCATGAAACTCAAGCATTACCCTGCGGTGGAAGTAGGAGAGTGCCCCAGACAATAATCTGAATTGCAAGACCCCTCCAAGACATTCCATATGTCCTTTGTAGTGGACCAGACTCTAGAGTGTGGGGTGTGTCAGCAGGTCCTTGTGAAGTACAGGGAAATTCCCCTGCCCTTTTCTGCTCCATTATTCCTTGCAATAACTACCTCCAACTGGTTAGGTAGTTAAGTAGGGCAGCTTCTCACAAGTTTGTACCCTTGTTTTGGGCCCCTCTGGACTGAAGACTCTTAGCTCCACTCCGTTTTCTTACTGACTCCTAAAGACATACTCTGTGGCAGGACCAGTCTACGATGAATAAGCAAAAGGCAGGAAACGCCTAATACCAGTTCCAGAGCAGGGATCTTGAAATAAATAATCTCTGTTTGTAACCGTACCATAAAGATGAGAAACTTGTTTGCAAGCTGACCTTCTGGATCAAAAACCCGTGGAGGGGGGGGGGCTCTACAAGACTGCCAGGAGAAGTTGCCTTAGGTCCTGCCTTGAAGGATTGAGCTGAATGACTGTTTTGGAAGCCAGCCCTTGCATAGTAGATGGGGCCATGACTGACCTGAGGTTGTCCCATAGTATCAGACACATACATCCTTGTGTGTCAACCTCTGTAGATGTTTTAGACACTAGGGAAAAGTTGGGTATCCACAAACGACAGTAGCCCACCATCCCCAGGAACACCCTGACTTCTCTGCATAATAGGAGAGTTAATTTTCAAAATGGAAGAGATTCTCTTTTGCGATACCTTCCTTGCTCCCTTTTCCATATGATGTCCTAAGTACAGGACTTCTTTCTTACAGTACTGTAATTTACTCGAGGACACTTTATGTCCATTCTCAGCCAGATGATTCAACAAGGCAATAGTGTCTTGTCTACAATCCTCTTGTGACATCGTCGCAACCAACAAGTCATCAATATATTGGAAATGGACTCAATTACATGGTATCTTCAGAGTCTCCAAATTTCTTTTCAAGATTTGGTTAAAGGTTGAAGGACTTACCCCTGGGGAACTCAGCACCATGCAAAAATTAATTCTATTTTAGAATCGAAACACAAAGAGAGACAGACTCTCCTTGTGCAATGGGATGGAAAAGAAGACTTGACACATATTAATCACTGTGAACTGCTCAGCATTACAGGGTATCTGAAACAATATCACAACAGTATTCTGTACCATAGGACAACATTGAACAATGTTATTAATCTTTTGCAGGTCCTGTACAATGGATTACTTGCTGTGCGGTTTCTATAAACCCATAATAGGGAAAATTGCATGGGCTGCCCATAATGTCCTTCAATATTCCCTGCTGAATTATGGACTGAATCACTGGGGCAATCCCAGCTATAGTTTCTGGAGTAAGGTTATACTGAGGCATTTGGGATTATTCAGCGTTAGGTTTGACAGTAATTCAGACAGGTTCTAAACCTTTTTATAAGTCTGATATCTTTACCCAAAAATCCCATACTTTAGGTTTCACAGCATCTTTCAGATCAGGGGGCAAATCTTCCACAGTTAAAGGAAACTACCCAATAGCTGTTCCTTGTATAGCTATTTTAAAACCAAAATCTTGATCATGTGTTTGAAACTCAACACCACCAGATTGACAATATGTGGTGCAATTTAACTTGCAGAAAAGGGCACACCCTAACACATTGACTGGACTAGAATCACTATCACAAATTGATTATTTTCTTCAAAACAACCTATTTTAACTGGAACCTTGTCTTACACAGGGTTCACATACTGCTTATTTGCAACACCTACGACTTGGATCTGATTTTTTCCAAGAGGGGCTGGTTTGGGACATCCGCTGTTCTAACAGTGGATCAGGTAGCACCGGTGTCTATCAAAAAGGACACTGCATGGCCATTCACCTCAGCTTCTATGAATGAACCACTCTGGTCTACCTCCAAGACTGAGCCAAGTATGCAATCTGCCTTTCCCCTGAGGCACCGTCATTGTGATAAGTCAGAACCGTAACCATCAGAAGAATCGAAAACTTGGAACTGTTGAAAATCATATTGATTTGGAAAAGGGTTCTGATTCACTCTCTGAACCTGGTTCACATTGAACTTTGGATTCCCCATATTCTGTTTGGGCATCAGTACTTGTGGAACCTGCTTTACTAGGGCATGAGGCATGTTAGGATTCTAGGGTTTTTGCATTAGCATATTTTGCATTTCCATAGGATTCACATTCTGCATTTGACCATCACCAATCAATCTATTGAGATTCAGTCGACATTCCCACTTGAAATGGCCAAATTTATAGCAATAATGACATGCATTCGACCACTTCAACATCGCCATATCTATCTCTATACCCATATCAATTGTAACACCACCACCTCTACCTTGTGAAACACCACTTCCACCCTGAATCATCTGTCCTCTGCCATGGTGTTAGAAATGGGGGTCTCTAGTTGGCAGAGGTAGGTACCCTTGTCCAAATAGGGACCCTTGCTTCTAGTCAGGGAAAGGGGGATACACACTTTAGATAACCCCTGCTCACCCCCTCGGCAACTTGGCACGAGCAGACAGGCTTATCCCAAAGGCAATGTGTAAAGTATTTGTACCAACACTCACAGTAACACAGTGAAAACACCACAAAAGGACACCACACCAGTTTAGAAAAATAAAATATCGTTATCTAAACTAAACAAGATCAAAATGACGAAAATCCAACATACACAGTTAAAAATATGACTTTCAAAAGGTTTCAAGAACTTGTACCATAGAAAACTATGGATGCGTGACTTTTCACCAAAGTACCTGTCGATGCGTCAAAGTTCCAAAAGCCAAAAAGCCGCAGAGTCGGAAAACAAGGAGATGCGACACTCCTGAGACCTTGGGGAGGCGATGTGACGGTCCCGCTTCACGCAGAGGAAGGGTTGCGTCGAATCCGGTCTGTATGGGGAGTGATGCGTTGATTCTTCATGACAGTTCCGGTCTGCAGGTGATGCGTCAGACGAACTTGCCGCACAGGTACGATGCGTGGAAATCCGGGATGCGTCCGCGATCGATGCGGCGGCATCGAGCGGCTGCGTCGCTCCTCTTCAGCCGCGATCCCTCGATGCGTCGATTCTTGCAGTGGCGACAGGCTCTGCAGCGGTTTCCCCAGCGGCACGGAGATGAGTGGAAATTCTTCTCGCGCCATGGAGATGCATCGGGAAAACAGCCGCAAGAAGAGCGATGCGTCGATTTCTGTAGTTCTTTGAGTTTCTTCTTTCTTCCAGCTCCCAAACAGCAGCAACAACCTCCAGAGGCCCAAAACTGGCACAGGCACCTCTTGGCAGGCTAGAACTCACAGCAGCAGAATTCAGGGGAGTTGGGGGTGAAGTCTTTGTGTCCCTGAGACTTCAGAACAGGAGGCCAGCTCACTTCAGACCCTTGGAGATCTCCTTCAAGCAGGGGACACAGCACACAGCAAAGTCCTTCTCCTTTTCTTGGCAGAAACAGCAACTGCAGGCCAACCCCAGACACACAGCAAGGGCAGTACATCTCCTTAGTCTCTCCTGCTCTTCTCCTTGGCAAAGGCTCCTCTTGAATTCCAGCAATGATCTAAAGTCTGCGGTTTTGGGTCTGATACTTATACCCCAAAATGTCTTTATTCTCTTTGTGCAAAGGGCTCTGAGCCCGGTTTAAACCAGTTCTGGGGGGTACTCTGCAAGTGCACAACAACATCCATTGTCAGTGTGAGCCTTGGCTCAAGACACACCACAGGAGGGGCAGAGCCAGCATTGTGTGAGGCAGGCACATGCCTATTCACGTACAGGTGCTACTCCTCCCAGCACTCCAAATGCAGGTCAGGCCTATTCAGCCTAGTGCTGACTCATCCAGACTCCTGGAGCCACTGCACCTCCCCAGCCCCTGTCACTCCAAAGACAGACAGTCAATCCACAAACAGGCAGAGGCATATAGGATGGTTGAACAAGAAAATAGCCACTTTCTAAAAGTGGTATTTTCAAACACACAATTTAAAAACCATCTTTACTAAAAGATGTGTTATTAAATCCTGAGTTCAGGGATACCAAACTCAATTTTTCTATCTTATCCCTTTGGGAAGATATGCTTGTAAAATGTTACAAAGCATTCCCCATTCTGTCCTATGGGGCAAGATAGCCTTTCAATGGTTGTTAGACCTGGCATCCTTGGCGTGGGTCTCCCTTCCATTTTTTCGTAATGCCTCCACTGTTGCCAATATGTTTTTGCTGGACTAGATGCTCATGGGCACTTTACCGCTGCTAATCAGTGCCAAAGTGCAAGTGCTCCCTATCGTGAATTGATGTATGTATTAGTGACTCCAAGATTGGATGATTGGTTTACTTGTCAGTCCCTAGTACAGTGCACTGAGTGTGCCCAGGGCTTGTAAATCCAATGCTGCTGGTGGGCTTGCAGCACGGGTTGTGCCACCCACAGAAGCAGCTTGTAAAGTGTGTCTCAGGCCTGCCATTGCAGAGCCTGTGTGCAGCCTAGGGCTGCCATGTCGACTTGGTGAGTGCACCCACTTACCAGTCCCTAAACCTTCCCTTTACTGCATGTTGGTCACCCCTAAAGTAGGCCCTAGGGCAGGGTGCATTGTAAGTATAAGGTAGGACATGCCCTGGTGTGTGTGGCATGTCCTAATAGTGAATTACAGCCATTTTCGTTTTTCACTATTGCAAGGCTACCTGCTCCCCATAGGCCA
The DNA here is from genome assembly GCA_963921515.1 of Calotriton arnoldi. Taxonomy (NCBI): domain Eukaryota; kingdom Metazoa; phylum Chordata; class Amphibia; order Caudata; family Salamandridae; genus Calotriton; species Calotriton arnoldi. Next base: position 400,634 of record CAWUFW010004925.1, read on the forward strand.
GAATGGGCAGACTGACTATTACACCTTATAGTCAGAACTGACCCAGGGAACATGGTAGAAAAACAAATTTAGTATGCCTGAACTCAGGATGATAAAATACATCTTTTAGTGAAGTTGGTTTTAACATTCTGTGTTTGAAAATACCACTTTTAGAAAGTGGGTATCTTCTTGCCTAACTATCCAAGCCTGCCTCTGCTAGGTTGTGTATTCCTTGTCTGGAGATTGAGTGACAGGGGCTGGGGGTGGCTACAGGAGACAGGGTGAGTCAGCACAGGGCTGAATAGAGAGATCTGCATCCAGAGTGGAGGGAGGAGTTGCACCTGGGTCTGAATAGGGCTGTGCCTGCCTTCCACAATGCTGGCTCCACCTCCTGCCGGGCGGCTGAGCACTCTGCCCCACATTCTGAAAGGAAAGAAGGAGTCAGAAAAACAAAGTGCTCCAGGACTGACCAGAACTGGTTTTGGGCTAGGCAGAGGCCTCTCTGCCTTCAGAGAACAAAGAGAAACTGTGTATAACAAGGGGACCCAGACCCCTAGGAAATAGATCACTTTTGAGAACAAGAAGAAACCTTTGCTGAGGAGCGGAACCAAGAAGAAACTGAGGAGAGACTATCCCTAAGCCTGAAGTGCTGCTTGGGGGATTGGCCTGCAGTGGTTTGCCTGACTGTCAAAGAAAGGAGAAAGGAACTTTTGCTTTGCTGTGACTTTCATCAACTTGTGAAGGATCTCCAAGGGCTTGGAAGAGAGCTTGCCCCTTGACCGAAGTCCCAGGACCATTGGACTTCACCCCCTTTGTGAATTGCTGCTGGAAACTCTGTTTCAGTGGCTACAGAGGTAGGGAGCTGTGACCGACTCTCCCGACCGACTCGGTGTCCTGAAAGCACCGCATCGAAGCACCGTCTCGCCCTGCAACGCACGGCCCTGGTCTCACCGACTCCGTCAACGAGCCGCTGCCTGCACCGCATCGAGGGACAACGCGTCCTGCAATGCTTCGCTACGCCAAATCGAACTGGTCCGACCGACACGGTCACTGCTGCTGAGTTAGAGTCCTGTGACCGCACCGGAGTTGAGCCCCGCTCGCACGCTTTGCGACGCACCGCCCGACTCGCACCGCTGTCCGGACTGATTGATGCCAGCTCCTGAATCCGGCTCCGTCGCCGCACCGCAACCTGCCAGCACCGCATCGAAGCACCGTCTCGCCCTGCAACGCACGGCCCTGGTCTCACCGACTCCGTCTCGACTACGTCAACGAGCCGCTGCCTGCACCGCATCGAGGGACAACGCATCCTGCAACGCTTCCATTTTTGCATCGCGACCGCGACGAACAGCCATCCGGCTCGCACACCCGTGCCGGCCGCTTCAAGTAAAAGGTACTGTGACCGAGTCTGTCTACGCTGTGTTGGCCCGTCTCGACGCGGTCAGCTGGATTTGTTAGACTCTGTTCTCGACATCGCCGTAGCGGGAGGAGGCTACCGACTCTCATAGAACCTTGAATTAAGCCTTTTTGATCAGAACTAAGCACTCTTGACAGTATTGTGGATTATTTTTGTCGTTTATGGTCTTGTGATAAATCTATATAAAGTATACCTATTTTTATAAATATATAACCTGTGTGGTGTCCATTTGTAGTGTTGTCACTTGATTACTGTATGTGTTCACAAATGCTTTACACCCTGCCTCTGAACTAAGCCTGTCTGCTCGTGCCAAGCTACCAAGAGGGTGAGCAGGGGTTATTTCAGGAGTGTACCTACTTTCCCTGACTAGACTCAAGGGTCCCTATTTGGACAAAGGTACCTACCTCTGCCAACTAGAGACCCCCAAATCTAACAATGGTGAAAAACGAAATTGGCAGTATTTCACTATCAGGACATGTTACACACACCAGTACATCTCCTACCTTTCACATACACTGCACCCTGCCCAGGGGGGTACCTTGGGCCTACCATAGGGGTGCCCTATATGTAAGAAAAGGGAAGGTTAGGGCCTGGCAAGTGGGTGCACTTGCCAAGTCGACATGGCAGTTAACAAACTGCGCAGAGGCACCACGGTGGCAGGCCTGAGACATCTTTTCAGGGCTACTCATGTGGGTGGCATAATCAGTGCTGCAGGCCCACTAGGAGCATTTGATTTACCAGCCCTGGCACACTCAGTGCACTTTACTAGGGACCTACTGGTAAATCAAATACACCAATCATGGATAACCAATCACAATAACAATTTACACAGAGAGCATATGCACTTTAGCACTGATCAGCAGTGGTAAAGTGCCCAGAGTCCTATAGCCAACAAACACAGGTCAGGAAAAAAAGGAGGAAGAAGCAAAAAGTTTGGGGACAACCCTGAAAAAAGGGCCATTTCCAACACAATCCCCTTCCAGCCTAAAGCCAGGGAAGACCAATCAATACCTCGATGGGCTTCCCGGCTTGGGGCGACAGAACATGGAACCTGGCCTGAACAGCAGGGGTCTATTCATGTTCTACCCCTTCCTGAACCCAGTTGGATCCCTCTATCCATACTCTCAGGGTCCACTAGGCTAACCCATGGGGGACCCTTCTCACCTGGGGACCGTATCTGTGCAGCGCCTAAACTTACTTTGCCCACAGAGGTGTCCCAACAGGTAGACAGTACCCACATGGCCAACACAGTGGTGTGGCCCAGTGGACCCCTGGGGTGTGACTCCTGCCCCCCTCCCAGGGGCAACTCTGTCCACCAGGACAACCAGCCACAGTGGCCACTGACAGCTGTCAGTGATGAGAGCCAGGCCTCATGCCTTTCAGGCCTCTCTAACGTCTGTGGCATCAGAAAGTGGGGGGTGGCACCTTTTCTCCACTCTCCCTCCTGCCAAGTCAGGTATGGCATCCTGACACTGGCCCACCAGCCCAGGCTCTGTGCCCTGCGGCTGGACATGAGACTGGGGTGGGCTCTCCCACACCCTGTCTTTCACCCTGGGGCTCTGTACCCTCACACCTGGAGCGGTACCCCAGAAGACAACTTGGTAGGGGCACTGTTAGCAGTCACCCCTTCCTCCAGGTCAGGGGGGACACCCTGAACCTGGTCCTCCAACCCAGGGTCTGTACCCTTAGGCTGGACCTGTGCCTGGCAACCCAGGACTTCTGGGGGAGTACACCAACCCCCCCCCCCCCAAGGGAAATACACTCATGAGTTGTACGAGAGTCTGCCTGGCACAGGTCTCCAGCCTCCTGTCCACTTGACAATGCATGAAGACCCCCAGGCCAGAAGTGGCCTCACCAGGGTCAGTCCTGGGGTGCTCTGACCTGAGAGCGGGTAACCCCTGACCCACTGGACCCCCCACTGGGGACTGTCTCCCCTTCTTACCCTTTTCTCTGGACTCATGCACCCTCCCAACTGGAGCAGAGCTGCCAGACACCAGACCTGGTGGAACGCTAGTTACAGCAGTCTCCCCCAGTTCACCTAATACCTTGGGATCTCCCTCAGGAAATGGCCTCCCAGTACAGACTAGGCTTCCCTCCTGGTGTTCACTCATAGAACCAAACAGGCCCTGGAACTGGGCCTCGGACACCTTGGGATTCAGCCCACCCCCACTCCCTCCACTCAGAGACAGGACATGGGGCTCCTCACCCAATCCACTACACTGGGACCTATCTAGGTTACTCCAAACCTCCCCTACCTCACCTGGTTGGGGAAAACCTGAGCCACCTCCTTAAGGATCACTCCCAAAAGCCTCATCAGACCCTTTGGACTCCACCAAAAGGTCTGCCTCCAGCGCACGCTCCCTGGAATCAGAGAACTCACACTCCACCGGGTGTTGGCATAGCTCTGGAAAACAGGGTCTTAAAATATGCTCTCCAACAATTGAATCACACAGTCCCCCACAGTTGTTAACCAAGCTACCCTTTGCCCCACCATCCAGTGCCTCACACAAGTACCCCACACCACTCTCCTGAGATTGGCAAGACAGTGTCTGACTGTCTCTGTCACTCAACCCACACTCTTCTGGGCGGTCTCCACACACACACACACCAGGACTCCTACCATGGGGGAACCCCTCTCCCTGCACCTCTCATCTAGAGTCAGTAGAGTGTCCCTCCCACCACTAGGAATATGATCCCCGGTGTCAGTTCCCCAATCCACTTCAGGGACACTGCACACCACTGGAGCTACCTCATAAACCTGAACCCCCTGGTGTATGTTAACCCCCTCCCTCAAGTCAGGCACCACATCTCTGGGTGTGTGTAATTCTCCCTCAGCATTAGATAACACAATTTTGCTGCCACCATCTGAGCTGGACTCCACCTCCAACCCAGCCAATCTCACTTCCTGAGCTACATACATCTCTTTTTGCTTGTTTGAGACACTCAGGGCCTCAAGCCTTGCAAACTCCTCATCGAGCTCTCTCATTCTCAGCTCATATTCCAAGATCAATTTCTTTTCTTCCAAGGCATAAGCTCTCCTGCTCTCCTCTGCCTTGGCCTGGATTTCCATTTCCATCTGCTTTGTTTTGATCCTCAGGACTTTTAGCTCCTGCTCCCTGGCCCTTTGGTTCTCCTCCAGTTCCCCTGGTGAAAAACTGCTAGAGGAATGATTGCTGCCAGCCCTAGAGGCTACTCTTCCCACAGGCAGATCCTGTGATCTGAAACCATCCCCTTGTGCATCCTCATCCACCTCTGCATCCTCTGCCTCCCCAGACTCTCTGGCCTCCCACCAGGCCCTTAAGGCCTTTTGTAGCTCCTCCTTCCTGGAGCTGTCCTTCATGGGATATTCAAAATCTTTGCAAAATTGTTTGAGCTGATCTACTCTGTAGACATGTGTTGGAAATGGCCCTTTTTGCAGGGTTATCCCCAAATTTTTGCTTCTTCCTCCTATTTTTTCCTGACCTGTGTTTGTTGGCTATAGGACTCTGGGATCTTTACCACTGCTGATCAATGCTAAATTGCATATGCTCTCTGTGTAAATTGTTACTGTGATTGGTTATCCATGATCAGCATATTTGATTTATCAGTAGGTCCCTAGTAAAGTGCACTGAGTGTGCCAGGGCTGGTAAATCGAATGCTACTAGTGGGCCTGCAGCGCTGGTTGTGCCACCCACATGAGTAGCCCTGAAAAGATGTCTCAGGCCTGACACCGCGGTGCCTGTGAGCAGTTTGTTAACTGCCATGTCGACTTGGCAAGTGCACCCACTAGCCAGGCCCTAACCTTCCCTTTACTTACATATAGGGCACCACTATGGTAGGCCCAAGGTACCCCCCTGGGCAGGGTGCAGTGTATGTGGAAGGTAGGACATGTACTGGTGTGTGTAACATGTCCTGATATTGATATACTGAAAATCTCCTTTTTCACTATTGAAAGGCTATCTTGCCCCATAGGACAGAATGGGGAATGCTTTGTAACCTTTTATATGCATATCTTCCCATAGGGATAAGATTGAAAAATGGAGTTTGGTATCACTGAACTCAGAATTTGATAACACATCTTTTAGTAAAGATGGTTTTTAAATTGTGTGTTTGAAAATACCACTTTTAGAAAGTGGCTATATTCTTGTTCATCCATCCTGTGTGCCTCTGCCTGTTTGTGGATTGACTGTCTTCCTTTGGAGTGACAGTGGCTGGGGAGGTGCAGTGGCTCCAGGAGTCTGGATGAGTCAGCACTAGGCTGAACAGGCCTGACCTGCATTTGGAGTGGTGGGAGGAGTAGCACCTGTACCTGAATAGGGCTGTGCCTGCCTTCCACAATGCTGGCTCTGCCCCCTGTGGTGTGTCTGGAGCCGAGGCTCACACTAACAATGGATGTTGTTGTGCACTTGCAGAGTGCCCCCCAGAACTGGTTTGAACTGGGCTCTGAGCCCCTTGCACAAAGAGAACAAAGACATTTTTGGGTATAAGTATCAGACCCAAAACCCCAGACTTTAGATCATTCCTGGAATTCAAGAGAAACCTTTGCCAAGGAGAAGAGCTGGAGAGACTGAGGAGAAGTGCTGCCCTTGCTGTGTGTCTGGGGTTGGCCTGCAGTTGCTGTTTCTGCCAAGAAAAGGAGAACGACTTTGCTGTGTGCTGTGTCCCCTGCTTGAAGGAGATCTCCAAGGGCCTGAAGTGAGCTGGCCTCCTGTTCTAAAGTCTCAGGGACACATAGATTTCACCCCCAGCTTTCCTGAACTCTGCTGCTGTGAGTTCTGACCTGCCAAGAGGTGCCTGTGCCAGTTTTGGGCCTCTGGAGGTTGTTGCTGCTGTTTGGGACCTGGAAGCAAGAAGAAACTAAAAAAACGACAGAAATCGAAGCATTGCTCTTCTTGCGGCTGTTTTCCCGACGCATCTCCACGGCGCGAGAAGAATTTCCACACATTGCCGTGCCACTGCGGAAACCGCCACAGCGCCTGTCGCCGCTGCAAGAATCGATGCATCGAGGGATCGCGTCTGAAGAGGACCGACGCAGCGCTGCTTGACGCCACCGCATCGATCGCCGACGCATCCCGGATTTCCACGCATCGTACCTGTGCGGCAAGTTCTTCCGACGCATCACCCGCGGACCGGAACCGTCATGAAGACTCGACGCATCACTTCCCATACAGACCGGATTCGATGCAACCCTTTCCTCTGCGTGCAGCGGGACTGTCGCATTGCCTCCCCAAGGTCTCAGGAGTGTTGCATCTCTTTGTTTTCCGACACTGCGGCTGTTTGGCTTGAGAACTTTGACGCAACTACAGGTACTTTGGTGAAAGTCACGCATCCATAATTTTCTATGGTACAAGCTCTTGAAACCTTTTGAAAATCATATTTTTAACTGTGTATGTTGGATTTTTGCCATTTTTGTATTGTTTAGTTTAGATAAAGATATTTTATTTTTCTAAACTGGTGTGGTGTTTTCACTGTGTTACTGTGAGTGTTGGTACAAATACTTTACACATTGCCTTTGGAATAAGCCTGTCTGCTCGTGCCAAGCTACCAAGGGGGTGAGCAGGGGTTATCTAAAGTGTGTATCCCCCTTACCCTGACTAGAAGCAAGGGTCCCTATTCAGACAAAGGTACCTACCTCTGCCAACTAGAGACCCCCATTTCTAACATTGGTGAGCAGCGGTGAGGATTGAAACCTGTATTTGTAATTTACCCACAGTGATTGGTGTACATCACTAGTTCAGTGCAGACCACTATGCAACCACATACTGTGTTTTGTTTTTGGTTCTATTTTTGAGTGACCCTTAAAGTATCCATGCATCATGTCTCAGAAGGGTAAACCAGCAAGTGAGATGGCAGAATTGGAGTTTGATATTGAGGTTTTGCATACCTACAGAGTAGATCAGCTCAAGCAATTTTGCAAAGATTTTGGATGTCCCATGAAGAGCAGCTCCAGGAAGGAGGAGCTACAGAAGGCCTTAAGGGCCTGGTGGGAGGCCAACGAGGCTGGGGAGGCAGGTGATGCAGAAGTGGATGAGGATGCACAAGGGAATGGCTTCAGGTCACAGGATCTAGCCTCTAGGGCTGGCAGCAACCATTCCGCTAGAAGTTTTTCCCCAGTGGAGTTGGAGGAAAACCAAAGGGTTAGAGATCATGAGTTAGAAGTCATGAGGCTCGAGTTGAAAATATTGGAAATGGAGAACCAAAGAGCTGCCACAGAGAGAGAAAATATGGCAGAGGAGAGCAAGAAGGCTTATGCCTTGGAAGAAAAGAAATTGATCTTGGCATATGAGCTGAGAATGAGAGAGCTCGATGAGGAGTTTGTGAGGCTTGAGGCCCTGAGTGTCTCAACCAAGCAAAAGGATATGTGTTTAGCTCAGGAAGTGAGCTTGGCTGGGTTGGAGGTAGAGTCCAGCTCAGATGGTGGCAGCAAAGTGGTGTTATCTAGTGCTTAGGGAGAAGTATACACACCCAGAGATGTGGCGCCTGACTTGAGGGAGGGGGTTAACATACACCAGGGGGTTCAGGTTTATGAGGTAGCTCCAGTGGTGTGCAGTGTCCTTGAAGTGGTTTGGGGAACTGACACAGGGGATCATATTCCTAGTGGTGGGAAGAACACTCTACTGACTCTAAATGAGAGGTGCAGGGAGAGGGGTTCCCCCATGATAGAAGCCCTGGTATGTTAGTGTGGACACCGCCCAGAAGAGTGTGGGTTGAGTGACAGAGACAGTCAGACACTGTCTTGCCAGTCTCAGGAAAGTGATGTGAGGTACTTGTGTGAGGCACTGGATGGTGGGGCAAAGAGTAGCTTGATTAACAACTGTGGAGGGCTATGTGATTCAATTGTTGGAGAGCATATTTTAAGTCCCTGTTTTCCAGAGCTACGCCAGCACCCGGTGGAGTGTCAGTTCTCTGATTCCAGAGAGCTTGTGCTAGAGGCATACCTTTTGGTAGATTCCAGAGGGTCTGAAGAAGCTTTTGGGAGTGATCCTGAAGGGGGTGGCTCAGGTTTTACCCAACCAAGTGAGGTAGGGGAGGTGTGTGGTAGCCCAGATAGGTCCCAGTGTAGTGGGAGGGGTGTAGGGTCCCACGTCCTGTCTCAGAGGAGAAGGAGTGGGCTGTGACCCAAGGTGCCCGAAACCGAGTCTCAGGACCTGGTTGGTTCCATAAGGGAACACCAGGAGGGGGGCCTAGTCTGTACCGGGAGGCCATTTCCTGAGGGGAATACCAAAGCGTCAGGTGAACTGGGAAGGACTGCTGCAACTAGCATCCCACCAGTTCCGGTGTCTGGCAGCACCGCTCTAGTGGGGAGGGTGCATGAGTCCAGAGAAAAGGGTGAGGGGGGACGCAGTCCCCAGTGGAAGGACCAGTGGGTCAGGGGTTGCCAGCTCTGAGGTCAGAGCACCCCAGGACTGACCCTGGTGAGGCCACTTATGGCCTGGGGGGTCTTCATGCTCTTTCAAGTAGACAGGAAGGTGGAGACCTGCGCAGGCAGACTCTCGTACAACTCATGAGGAGTGTGTTTCTCTTAGGGGGGTTGTTGTACTCCCCCGTAAGTCCTGGGTTGCCAGGCACAGGTCCAGCTTAAGGGTACAGACCCTGAGTTGGAGGACCAGGTTCAGGGTGTCCCCCCTGACCTGGAGGAAGGGGCGACTGCTAACAGTGCCCCTACCAAGTTGTCTTCTGGGGGTACCGCTCCAGGTGTGAGGGTGCAGAGCCCCAGGGCGAAAGACAGGGTGTGGGAGAGCCCATCCCAGTCTCTTGTCCAGGCGCAGGGTCCAGACCCTGGGCTAGTGGGCCAGTGTCAGGATGCCATACCTGACTTGGCAGGAGGGAGAGTGGAGAAAAGGTGCCAGGCACCTGGGGCTACCGCCCCCCACTTTCTGACGCCACAGAGGTTAGAGAGGCCTGAAAGGCATGAGGCCTGGCTCTCATCACTGACAGCTGTCAGTGGCCACTGTGGCTGGCTGTCCTGGTGGACAGAGTTGCCCCTGGGAGGGGGGAAGGAGTCACACCCCGGGGGAAGACTGGGCCACACTACTGTGTTGGCCTTGTGTGTGCTGTCTGGTTGCTGGGACACATCTGTGAGCAAGGTAAGCTTAGGAGCTGCACTGATGGTGTCCCCAGGTGAGGAGAAGGGCCCCCCATGGTTTAGCTTAGTGGGCCCTGAGAGTATAGATAGAGGGATCCAACTTGGTTCAGGGAGGCGTAGAACAGGAATAGACCCCTGCTGTTCAGGCCAGGTTCTAGGTTCTATTGCCCCAAGTAGGGAAGCCCATCGAGGTATTGATTGGTCTACCCTGGCTTTAGGCTGGACGGGGGTGTGTTGGAAATGGCCCTTTTTGCAGAGTTATCCCCAAACATTTTGCTTCTTCCTCCTATTTTTTCCTGACATGTGTTTGTTGGCTATAGGACTCTGGGCACTTTACCACTGCTGATCAGTGCTAAAGTGCATATGCTCTCTGTGTAAATTGTTATTGTGATTGGTTATCCATGATGGGCATATTTGATTTACCAGTAGGTCCCTAGTAAAGTGCACTGAGTGTGCCAGGGCTGGTAAATTAAATGCTACTAGTGGGCCTGCAGCACTGGTTGTGCCACCCACATGAGTAGCCCTGAAAAGATGTCTCAGGCCTGCCACTGCGGTGCCTGTGCTCAGTTTGTTAACTGCCATGTCGACTTGGCAAGTGTACCCACTTGCCAGGCCCTAACCTTCCATTTCCTTACATATAGGGTACCCCTATGGGTGGCCCAAGGTACCCTCCTGGGCAGGGTGCAGTGTATGTGAAAGGTAGGACATGTACTGGTGTGTGTAACATGTCCTGATAGTGAAATACTGCCAATTTCGTTTTTCACTATTGAAAGGCTATCTTGCCCCATAGGACAGAATGGGGAATGCTTTGTAACATTTTACAAGCATATCTTCCCATAGGGATAAGATGGAAAAATGGAGTTTGGTATCCCTGAACGCAGAATTTGATAACACATCTTTTAGTAACGATGATTTTCAAATTGTGTGTTTGAAAATACCACTTTTAGAAAGTGGCCATTTTCTTGTTCAACCATCCTGTGTGCCTCTGCCTGTTTGTGGATTGACTGTCTGCCTTTGGAGTGACAGGGGCTGGGGAGGTGCAGTGGCTCCAGAGGACTGGATGAGTCAGCACCAGGCTGAATAGGCCTGATCTGCATTTGGATTGGTGGGTGGAGTAGCACCTGTACCTGAATTGGGCTGTGCCTGCCTTCCACAATGCTGGCTCCGCCCCCCTGTGGTGTGTCTGGAGCCAAGGCTCACACTTACAATGGATGTTGTTGTGCACTTGCAGAGTGCCCCCCAGAACTGGTTTGAACTGGGCTCTGAGCCCCTTGCACAAAGAGAACAAAGACATTTTGGGGTATAAGTATCAGACCTAAAACCCCAGACTTTAGATCATTCCTGGAATTCAAGAGGTACCTTTGCCAAGGAGAAGAGCTGGAGAGACTGGGGAGAAGTACTGCCCTTGCTGTGTGTCTGGGGATGGCCTGGAGTTGCTGTTTCTGCCAAGGAAAGGAGAAGGACTTTGCTGTGTGCTATGTCCCCTGCTTGAAGGAGATCTCCAAGGGCCTGAAGTGAGCTGGCCTCCAGTTCTGAAGTCTCAGGGACACAAAGACTTCATCCCCAGCTCCCCTGAACTCTGCTGCTGTGAGTTCTGACCTGCCAAGAGGTGCCTGTGCCAGTTTTAGGCCTCTAGAGGTTGATGCTGCTGGTTGGGAGCTGGAAGCAAGAAGAAACTCAAAGAACTACAGAAATCGACGCATCGCTCTTCTTGCGGCTGTTTTCCCGACGCATCTCCACGGCGCGAGAAGAATTTCCACGCATTACCGCGCTGCTGTGGAAACCGCCGCAGCGCCTCTCGCCGCTGCAAGAATCGATGCATCAAGGAATCGCGGCTTAAGAGGACCGACGCAGTGCTGCTCAACGCCGCCGCATCGATCGCCGACGCATCCCGGATTTCCACGCATCGTACCTGTGCGGCAAGTTCTTCCGACGCATCACCCGCGGACCGGAACCGTCACGAAGAATCGACGCATCACTCCCCGTACAGACTGGATTTGATACAACCCTTCCTCTGCGTGCATCGGGCCTGTCGCATCGCAAAGTGGGAGGGATCGCGTTGTAAACAATTACTGTAGCTTTTTCTTTATATCTATTCCACCTATCTAGTGCACATTTCTCTAGGAAAATCCTTTTTAAGCTCTTCTTGCTCCAAGATTCACAGTGCTCCGGTTGGACATAGAGATCCCCCAGTCCCACCGATTCAAGGGTACGCATTACATATTGTAGCCATATACTTTTTTGAGGCATGCTCCATTTTCATGATGGCCCTCAAGATGGATTGGTTTGGCTGCACCTCCTTCCGTTTCCAAATAGACAACCATAATAGCAAAGGGGCCAATTTGATTGTATCAGTAATATATGGCAATGCTAACTTTTTGTGAACTATATAGTTTGTGCAAGACTTTGGGACAGACAATAATCTTTTGGCAAAACCGTCCTTCATCAATTGTAGGCTATCCACTCGGGTTGTGCCCCAGATTGCTGCCCCATACATTGCTACAGAGACTGTTTTGGCCAAGTAAATTCTAACCCTCTCATGTATTGGATTATTACCCAGGTTGGAAGCAAACCTAAAAGTTGCAGCTATGCTTTTCCTCATCTGTGTGGCTCTTGAGGTCACCATCAATTTCCAATCAAAGTTAGTGTCAAAGACCAAGCCTATATATGAGAAATTCTCTACACTTTCGGTTTTCCTTTCCTTAATGCTATAATTTGCACTTTTTTCCTTCTTTTCCCAATAGACATAACAAAAGGCTTTGTTTTGTTAACATATAGGGCCACAAAGAGGGCTTTGTTCGTAATACTCCTTTGTAAGGATAGGGGTGTTCGAGCGAGTAAAACCACATCATCTGCATACAATAAAATTGGAAATTGGGTCGTGTTTCCTCTAGGCGTGTCTATAGAGTTTTCAACCAGGATGTTATTCAGGCTGTTAGTATATAGCGAGAACAAAAAGGGTGCGAGTACGCAACCCTGTCTAGCACCGTTTGCAATAGTAAAAGGTCTGGTACATTCCCCTTGTTTACCGTGACGGACCTTTGCAGTGGCTCCTATATACATTTGTCTAATAAAGTAAATACCTGCGGTTTCCCCCCCCCATTAGCTCCATGATATGCCACAACTTATTGTGATTGACAAAATCAAAAGCGGACGAAAGGTCCATAAATACCATATACAAACTTTCTTGCTTGTCCTGCGTATATTTTGCTGCTAGAAGAGCCAGGTTCAAGCATTGGTCCACCATTCCCCTGCCCTTGATAGTCACAATTGCTTCATCAGCTTGAAAGCTCCTCTGCAGCGATTTACCACTAGAAAGGTCTATATCATACTTATTTGGCAATTTTGTTAACGCGAAGGGTAATATTTTTGCTCAAAAATATAAGTTCATTCTCCTGGTATTGGTCCACATGACTAAGGATAAGGCTCACCTTAATAAGTTCCTCTAACTCTAGCCTCAACATAGAATTATCCAAAGGTCTCAAACTCTAACAGGCCATTGGTTCATCTTTGGCTACCTCAAGTCTCTCCACTATCTGGAGAAGCTCCAAATAGTCAGGGTACCATTCCAAAGTCAAGGAATCCCATGGCATCTTGGTCAACTGGGGTCACAAATACTACAGTACCACCTTGCCCTAAAGGCCTTGCAAACTGATTGGGATTCCAAACTGCCAACTGTGAATTCTGTGTCATAGGTGTAATACCAGTAGCAGGCTTTCTACTAGTAGCTCCAGAAACTATAGGGATTGGAGCCACAGTTATCTGAGCAGTTACAGCAGGAAAAGTCCATGTCAGAGTCATTGTGCCAGGAGCCTTCACTCCAGGGGCGGGCACACCTGGGATAGTAGTAACCAGGACAGTCACAACAACAATTGTTGGTGCTGGAATAGTCACAACTGCGGCTATCCGGGCAAACATCCTGCCTGTGTTACATTTTGTACAACTGGAACTTCTTGATCAGGGTCGCTGTCAGTATCAATCTTATCCTGCGTCTCATCAACTTTCTCTCACTGCGATTTCTTCTTAGATTTTTTATTTGTTAGTACCCGGTATAACTTAGCTCCCTCAATCATGTACCTTCTCCACATTTGTTGTTCTGCATCCCATTTAGCATCCGCCCAACTACAAACTGCGTTTTTCGCTCTATTCTGATATTTTTCTTTGCCCTTTGGATGGTCAGCATGCTTCCATACATTCAAAGCTCCATACTGTGCTGTTCTAGGTTGGGGTTTTGATTCATATAGCACCCATCTCAATTTGTTTTATTATACTTATGTTAAAAGTACTATATCAGGGGAACTGCAAAGATCCTTACTTCTCAGTGATCTTATTCCATCTTGTTCCATTGTTTAGGCCAAATACGTGTGTGGAGTCTTACATTTATGGCCATTTAATTAACTGGCGTACCATCCGGTGAAGCTTCCTCGCCCTCTCAGATGGGAACTTGCACAACTCCACTCAACAAACCTCTTAAAGCCCTAAAACATTTCATTTTTATGCCAGTTTCAACAATCAAAGGTGACCAATTGGTTTTAAAGAAGTGGTAACTTTCCCCAATCAGCTTCTCACCATTCTTTACAATTTTTCCATACACAAACCGCTCTAAATCCAAGGCTAGCACATTTACCAAAATAATTCTTGTCTGTTTTATTAAAGAAATTCAAAGTTATCACTCACACAAGAGGATTATACCGGGAATAACGCTTTCTAACATTAGCACACACACAAGTGAAATCCCGTCCAGCCATAAATCACCCTAACTAGTGTGGTTTCTGCTAAAGGATCTACCAACACCAGTCACTATTGGTACACTCACAACAATCAGTTACAGGTCCCTATCTAAATTGTGCAGTTGATGGTACCTCACGACCAACACCACAAACCTTAACAGACAAGTTAAATCACAATATACTTCTTATCTATCTGTGGATCTTGGACTGTGATGAGCTCGATATCAACTTCAACTTCTCAACTTTAAGCGCATATGTATTTACACAATCAAACCAAATACATTGATACAACACAAAACACACAATGTAAATACAACATCGCAAGCTTGACCTAGACATTTGTGACACACAACCCTATTTATACTTACTCCTCAACCACTGTGAACACCTTCAGATCTGCCAAAACACCGGTGATCTTCCAAATTGGGCCATCGATTTTAAGGCATGGGTTGGACTCAAGCATGCTCTTGATCTTTTCCAGAATATTTCAGCTGCCTACACCTGAGTAACAAACAGCCGTGGCCTGTGCAGGTAAGGGCGGGGGGCCGGGTAGGGAGGGATTTTGACAGACAAGGATGAGGGAAAATTAATTATTTTTTTAATTTTCCCTCATGGTTGTCTGTCGTATCCCCCCCAACCCGACCCCATCGCCCGCCGCTCTTACCTGCATGGGCCGCGGCTGGTAACAAACCATCCTCTGCTACCATTTGATAGAGCTGGATTTCTTGTATCTCAATCTCTTCGTAAAGTCACCAAACAAAACCCTCCACTGGTCGTATGGACCTTTGATTGTCTACTTGAAGAACAACAAAGGAGCCACCATTAGAAATACATTGCAAGTACGGTGAAACTAATGTGGCTGCACAAAAATGGCAGAGAGGATGGTATCCAAACCGTAAAAGGTTTTATTACCAAATTTAGTTCTTGTTACAGGTTAAATCAAGCAGCACAATTGATCGAAAAATATAGTAAGAACGTATATATTCAAATGTTCAAACAGTCTAAATTTATATATAATCAAGGAGAATATGCAAAACAGAATGACATACAGTGAGCAAAATATGACTCAAGCAGGTTCCATAAAGGAACTTTCCTGTTCTAAATAAAGGATTGAAAGTAGTAAGGGGAAATTCTATGAGGAAGGTGTCAGCATCAGATGAACCAGATTTAAGTTTCAGTCGAAAGAGTCTAAGAATTCAAGCATGAAGCTTAACCCTCTGGGCAGGAGAAATCAGCAGAGTCCAGAAGAGGTCTTCTCTAAGCAAAAATCAGTATAAGGTCTGGTCTTCTATTCTAATGAGCACACAATGAAAACATGAAAGAATTTTACAGAAGGCTTCTCGTTATCATCTTTCACTGAACAAACTAATCAAAGGATAGTGTTCTCAGGGAGAAGGTAGGCTCCCTAACTTTCCCAGTCTCCATCAAAGAAGTAATCATCTGGAAGACCTCTGATGTAACTGCTGTCTTCCTGGTACAGGATTGTGTCTCCCACCATCTCAGTCTGCATATCCAAGGCCAATAATTGTTTAAAAGATCAGTGGTCTGCTAGTCTAACACAATAGCAAAACCAAAGAGGATGATGGACGGAGTGTTGAACATTGCAAGCACTCACCCCCAGTCAACTGATCTGGGTTTAATCCATCATCATTCTTTAGCTCACTCCGCCACCCCAGTTCAGACATGGCCATATGCAAATCAGTCTGACCCTGTGCCTCATGGGAATAGTCCAGCCCGAACTGCCAAGCCATGTCTTCCCTGGACCGGAAACAAGCATCCTGGGACCGATTTCTGGCTTACAGCCGTCATCAGCCAGGCTATCTTAAATCCAGTGGCAAAGTGAGCAAGGACCCACGTCTGGGCATACCCTGCCAACTTAGGACGAACATTGCAAAACCAAAGGAGATGATGGACGGAGTGTTGAACATTGCAAGCACTCCCCCCCCGTCTACTGATCTGGGTTTAATCCATCATCATTCTTTAGCTCACTCCGCCACCCCAGTTCAGACATGGCCATATGCAAATCAGTCTGACCCTGTGCCTCATGGGAACAGTCCAGCCCGAACTGCCAAGCCATGTCTTCCCTGGACCGGAAACAAGCATCCTGGGACCGATTTCTGGCCTACAGCCGTCATCAGCCAGGCTATCTTGAATCCAGTGGCAAAGTGAGCAAGGAACCCACGTCTGGGCATACCCTGCCAACTTAAGCTAACATAGCAAAACCAAAGGGATGATGGACGGAGTGTTGAACATTGCAAGCACTCACCCCCAGTCAACTGATCTGGGTTTAATCCATCATCATTCTTTAGCTCACTCCGCCACCCCAGTTCAGACATGGCCATATGCAAATCAGTCTGACCCTGTGCCTCATGGGAACAGTCCAGCCTGAACTGCCAAGCCATGTCTTCCCTGGACCGGAAACAAGCATCCTGGGACCGATTTCTGGCTTACAGCCGTCATCAGCCAGGCTATCTTGAATCCAGTGGCAAAGTGAGCAAGGGACCCACGTCTGGGCATACCCTGCCAACTTAGGGCGAACATAGCAAAACCAAAGGGGATGATGGACGGAGTGTTGAACATTGCAAGCACTCACCCCCAGTCAACTGATCTGGGTTTAATCCATCATCATATAAGTATAAGGTCTGGTCTTCTATTCTAATGAGCACACAATGAAAACATGAAAGAATTTTACAGAAGGCTTCTCGTTATCATCTTTCACTGAACAAACTAATCAAAGGATTGTGTTCTCAGGGAGAAGGTAGGCTCCCTAACTTTCCCAGTCTCCATCAAAGAAGTAATCATCTGGAAGACCTCTGATGTAACTGCTGTCTTCCTGGTACAGGATTGTGTCTCCCACCATCTCAGTCTGCATATCCAAGGCCAAAAATTGTTTAAAAGATCAGTGGTCTGCTAGTCTAACACAATGAGCAATGAATCTATTCTAAGCTTATGAGGACACAGATAAAACACCTGCAAAGAAAGGTAAAAACAAGCCACTTGCAACACATTTTATAAAACACAACCTGTGCCCTGAGACCTGGTTACAGATTAGGCGAACACTAGATTTAAAGCGGTTCTAAATTAATACAGTTAGAATACGTGATTATATCAAATGCAATTTTAAAGAAAGAATACCTCCCTTTCATGGTGATTACATTTATTATAATTCAGCTAAATATACGACTGGCTCTTATTAAGAGGAATCTACATTCACTTACTGCAAACAATTATTAAAATGCACACATATTAATACAATTTAACATACGTTGAGTATATATTTTGCATATGAAAGGGGTGGACACTAAATTTTGCTGCTCTAGCAGCATTGACCGGGGCATCCACATCAATCCCCCGTAGCTGCCTCCTTGGCAAGGGCATCCACCACACCTGTTGTGCCCACGGCTGACAACAAAAAGGTGAGCAGATAGCCAAGTCTAGTGATATTTATGATCGATTGGTCTCACCAGGGAGCAGTTAGGCCTCCTCCTGTTAGAATATATTTGGGCAAAAATAAAGAGAGGAACATATGTTGGATCTTTTTAAACTCACCAAGGTAAAGCCAGTGGATAAGGATACTAAAAAAACTAAAGACTATACTCGTAAATACGGAAAACCTAACGGTGAGTAAACTATAATAAACAGGATCAAGGGTTTCATCATTTATCAGTCAGAACTCCTTGAGAAATTTCCTGACTGTGACCCACAGACTTCTTATTATAGGAACAAGATAGAGGGGACATATGAAGAGTTTGGGGGTCTTGGTGGAAGGACAACAATAAGGCATTCAGGTTGAAGAAACCCACGAACCCAGTGATAGTGATGTTTTGGGATCAGGAATATATCAGTGCATGGTTACATTGTATGATGTTAAAGAAGCATGAGGACAATGGCCAGGTGCCCTTTGGGCCATCAACTGGAGGGAGGAAAAAGGAAAAGGGAATTTTAATAAGAAAACACGAGACTGCAAGGGTTCTGCAAAATCAAGCACAGTTTTTCTTTTTGCACAACTGAAGTGCATCCAGAGTTTAAATGCTTTCAGAAATGCCGAGAAAAGGATGTGCAGAAGCTAAGGCAACCTGGCCCTGGTGTGTGATAATCCATCCGCTGTTTCATTACTGGTTTTGAATCTTTGACTTAATATCCGTGTAACAAAGTTTCTCTTCTTTTGTACTGTGGCTTCCGCTACAATTTCAGAATACCCAATTCAGATAAACATGGGCCCGAATTTGCAAAAATCAACACTCCTTACCTCTAAGTAGGAGGGTGGCCAAAAAGAAGATTGAAAAGGAACTGAAATTGAGAAGAATAATGAGGCCATGTGAGAGCCCTCACTAGCAGGATTTGTCTGCTTTCCCTTAGGCTTGGTTCACAAGAAAGACCCTGGTGAAATGTACACCTGCTGGGTTTCAAGTTTCAAGGGAAGTTTTCTTAGTGCGAATGTATGCTGTTTGGGTGCTCAGTCTCTTGCGCCTATTTTGAACAGTTCGGCACCTTCTTGAAGTGTGTTTTCTCTCGGGCATCCGGGTCCACTTCAGTCATTCACTACTTGGATGATTTCCTATTTCTGAGGCCTGGTGGCTCTGGTTGTTGTTCCAAGTCACTCCCTACCTTAAAGGGGGAAAGGGCGGACTTCAGGATACCCTTGGCCTACGAGAAAAGTGCAGCTCTTCTCTTTAAACAACTGGCAGGGTTTTCCTTGGTACATCGCAGGTCAGTGGAATTTCCATGTGACATGTCTCACTGGTGGTGTTTTTGTAAAACAAATGAGAGGGCACAAATAAATTGCAATACTTTTTAAGTACGAAGTTACTCAGGGAATGATAGAGGTTGGAAGACTCAACCCAGACAAAAGGTGCCCTACTGACATGGATAAGTTGGGAAGGATAGCAGGGTTTTTAAGCACAGTATGCAGATCAGACTATGAGGCAGCATTATTCACAAAAGCCTTCTCCTTCATATTTTATGGGGCATTTAGGGTCTAGGAAATTGTGGTGAGATCCAAGAAAGACATCAAAGACGGGACTTTACTCAGCCACATCTCCTGGCTGGGGGATGTCACCATATCTTGCTCTAAGACAGACCAGTTGGGAAAATGGGACCAGGAAATCTTAAGGACAGCAGAAGGTTGTCCAGGGCATCCAGTGATGACAATGTACAAATTCCTGTAGATTGGCATCTACCTCCCTATTAGTCTATATCACAGGCATGCCACTCACTCAATACCAGTCTGTTTGCGTATTGGGCAAGGCCCTTCAGGCTGCTGGCATCCAAGATAACTTCACTTTACTTCACATTCCATGAGGTGGATGTGGCAACATCCTCAATGGGAGCAGGGTTTATCCCTGAGACAGTCAAAGGGATTGGAAGGTGGAAGTCGGACTTCTATAAGCGCTATGTGCGTCTTAACATGATGTCGATGAAGTTGGTTCTCATTTGATTGTTAATGATGTGTATTATCTCACCTGTCAGTTTTTTATTAGGTCACATGGCTGCAGCCAGAGTGGGGGATCCTCAGCCACATGTGGCAAGAAAAGTCAATGTTTACCCAGTAGTGGTTAGATATCCTTTTTGGAAACCACTATGAGTATTATACTTACGAGGGGCTGACACCAATCGCAGGCTAAGTCAGTTCTCTAAGAGCCTAAATGCGTTGGTCAGGCATTTGAACAGTAGAATGAAATGGCCGATTAACACAGTGTCACTGAAGACAATTTCTCACGGTTGCCTCCAAGGGGAGCCATTAATTCACAGATATGGCAACAGGTCGTTTGTGGAGAACTTGGTGGCTTTCAAACTACAGCATTTCTCACAACACTAGGTGGTGAAACCTGAGGGGAGGCAGCTCTGGTTGGAGAGTCATGTTTGCCACAAAAAAGTAGACAACCTTGGCATCAAATATTCAAGAGCAGACGAATTCAAGATGGAAATGATTTTTTAAGCCTTTAGCTCAAGCCTCAGACAGGGTTACTATTGCCTCTAGTGAGGGGACGGGAACGTACACTACATGATTGTCAATAGTCTTCTAGGGTACTCCATTACATGGTCCTGGGGAAGCTGGGGAATGCGACCAAGGGACAAAGGTATGGCCTGGTTGCCCAGCCTCACCTCCCAATGGGCGCAACTGGGATTTCCTTTATTAGGTTGGCTCTGCCATGGTTATTTTAGGGACCAGCTTTCATGGTGGCCCGAGCTTGCTCTATCTTGCTTGTGCAGGTGAGTATGCCTTCTAATGGTCAATTTATGGCGAGACCCATGTGTTTCCCCAGGCCAAAGTCAATTGAACTGGCCGAGGCTACAAGGTGTGTGGAGTGGTTAGCCATGATTCCTTTGAGAATTTGGTAAGAGATTTAAAGTATTAGTTATGACCATAGAATGACCGCCATGAAGTACATAATTAAAATTAATAAGACATTTACATTTTTTGTGTTATGTTTATGATGTGTAATAAACAAGGCCTGAGAATGGTATATTATCTAACACGAAAAATGACAGCTAGCTAGTATTAAGTCACTTTTGTGTACGATCAGCTATATGTTAGAAGAGTATAATGTCTGGTTTAATTATGATCCGACTTGTCTCAGGACGACCCCCCACCTGTCAGTGTAGCCTTGGTATAAAGAAAAGGACTGTTTAGTTCAAATTGATGTGGATCTGATACTTTCATGTGACATTGTCTTTTTGCAAAACTAAATCCTGTTATTTTTCTATTATATATATTTTTTATTATGCTAAAACAACCAGAGGCATGATTCTGGATATCACATATCATTTGAGTTTTTTTTTAAAAATACACCTTTGTTTGTGTTGGATTCTTTTTACTCCCCAGCTTTGTTATAATTTTGTTTTATTCTGAAATGTAACAAATATAGAACATGGATAGCTTGTTGTTGATTGTATTCCATGTAGAACAATCGAGCTAAAGCACTATCCTAGCTTTAACAGCAGGCATTAAAAGGCATTGTAAGTTTTCTAATCATTGTGATCTTTTCATTTAATTCGTCTGTTTCAACAAGCTGCAAGTGTTAGCTCATCTTGAAGAAATCATCAGCTATTCAGTGCAATTAGCACTCTTTCAAAGTGATGTTGCTTTAGCACCTTTGTCAGTGTTGTCAGGCTGAACATCACTGTACCAAGAATGAGCATCTTCCAGCCATGGATTTCCACCATAGGCCGGATATTACTATCAGTATTTAAGGATCAGCATTACATCAGAAGCAGCCATTATAATGCCTGGGCTGCACACAGTATAACAAGAATTGCTATCAATATGCCAGGGCAAGCATTTGGCCAAAGATGGGCACCATCAAACCATGGAGTCCTCAATATGCCAAGAATTACCACCAATGTGCAAGGGCCAGTGTTTTGCCATGGGTGCGCTGCTGGACACCATGTGCTACAAGAGCAGGTGCAGTCTGCACCCCCTCATTACAGAAAAGTGATAAGACTAGAACGCAACTTGCATCCTCTCCTGGCCCTCGCACAACCACTGTCCTTATCTGAGCCCCCTCACTGACTGAGACAGCCTTTGTAGGCTTTTTCTTCCAATCCCATCTTCCACTAGGGATGATGGGGTTTATAGTTTCACTTGCCGCTTATAAGCATATGGATTGCATTTGGCTGAAAAAAGAGCTTCATGAAATTTACCCTCATGACATGGGGTTAGTTGACAAAAATCACTAGAGGCAGACTGTCAAAGACGACATGTGCAGGCTGCAATTGAGGCATGATCAGAAGGTGAGCAAATATATGCTGAGATGAAACATTATGGGTGAATTCTGGATTATCAGACATTAATTGTTTCTTGTTGTCAAAACCACCATCAACCACATGCCTTTCTTCTATAAAAGTGTATTCATCTCTCCCAAAAGGTAGTCCTCTTCGAAATAAATGACAAAAATTTGCATCCGTCCCACTGCTTGGAATCTTTCTAAAGAGGTATTTCCCACAGGATTCAGAAGCACTGTAGAAACAGTGAGCTCTGTATAAATACTTGGTGGACATCAACAGAGAGCATGCTCACATTGTCCATGTGCTAAGCCAAACTACTTTGAAAGGGATTCATCAAGCAGCAATTGCCACAAGTTATGCAGAGCTGTGTTGTTGTGTTTATGGAAATCCAAGAGGCAGAGGAAGTGGCTCTGGAACTTAAATACATGTGTTCGAAATCTGGGCCACAGAAATGAGAAGCAGCTGTTAGGCCTGGCTGTGGATGAATTGCAGTCTATCAATGGCATGATTGAAATTTTGTATGAAAAGCTCATTCAAATTACATCTCCTGGATGATAGATGACCTGGTAGTCACCATATCTTGCTCTAAGACAAACCAGATGGGAAAAGGGGACCAGGTAATCATAAGAAGAGCAGGTGGTTGTCCTGGGTGTCCAGTGCCTTGAGACCCTTACGGGTGAGTAGTTGCGCTTAACAAACACGTGATTGATTCATTGATTGGTTGATTGATTGATTGATTGATTGAGCGATGACAATGTACAAATTCCTGCAGATAAATCCGGTTTGGGGATGGGATTATGGGTGGAGGGGAAAAGGAAGGTTATTGCGTGTGGTTGATTTATTGAAGGCCATATTGTTTTTTTTTTTACTTGTATATAAATCAATAGAAAACAATGAAAAGTAAAACAACAACCAGAAATACCCACACATATTTATGAACTGTATGTTGTATTCATCCATTTCCACAGCATTGCTTGCTTTAAAAGAAGCCAAGCAAGAGGACTTTATTTTCCATCACCCAATAGCCCAGGAAGTGACATCACTGGATCTCCCATCATCCACTTGCACAGGAAGTGACATCACTAAATTTCCCATCACCCTTTGGAAAGGAAGTGGCATTACTAGTCCCCCCCTCCCCCAAAATCATCATTAAAAGAAGAAGCCAAGCAAGAGGACTTCTTTTCCTATCACCAATCAGCACAGGAAATTACATCACAGAACCCTGCACTACTCCCCCCTCCCAGGACCTACTTAATGGCAGCTGCAACACTGATATGCAGTGGTGTGTACAGCGGGTGCACTGAATGTGCACCAAAGGCGTCTGGACTGCGTCCAGTGCCAGGAACCCTGGTCCCATCATCACCCAATAAAACTCCGGAGTGCTCCTTAGGTCGCTAGACCCCAGACGCCATTTTCTCAACTGCTGTAATGCCTCACACCACGGTAGGAGCTTTCACCTGCACCCACCGCCAGTTCTCCAGCAGCCACCCACCCACACCCCCATGCAAATACCAACAACGCCCTCAACACCCCCTCCCAACACGTATGCCATATAAGCATCAACAACACCTACACCCCCACCCTAAACCACATGCCACAGCAAACTCGCATGTCAACACCCACTTGCATGTATGCTTCCCAACAAACATCAAACACACAACCAAAATATGGGACCTCTGAGCAACGATGTACCCAACATCCTCTTCATTACAGAGTCATGGCTCACCCCCTTATCGACACACGACATCGCCACAGCAATGCCAGCGGGCTACATGATCGCTCGACAGGATTGCCTTCATATTCCAGGAGGAGGACTCCTATCATTTACAAGGAATCCATCAAATGCACAACATCCACAGGGAAGGCCTCCCTATTCATGGAGCACCTGCACTTCAAGCTGCAAATATCCAAAACCTTCACGCTGAACGGAACAGACTGTCCGGACCACGAACCACCTTTACCAACCTCATCACTGACTTAATCGCTCCGCTCACAATCGACTCCATAGCCTACATTTGCCTCGGTGACCAACTTTTACCTGGAAGACCAAAACAACCCTTGCTCCACAGCACTCCTCGAAAGCTTGAGCAACATCGAACTCACCAAGCTTTTCTCAGAACCAGCACACACCACAGGATGCACACTGGACCCCATCTTCACCACAAGCCACAGCATCAAATTCAAGTGCACCACACCATTCACATGGACTGACCACTACATCATCCACTTCCAATTCAACACACCTCAAGTCAACACCTGTACCAGGTTCAGCATTCCAAGCCACAGCTTGGGCAAAACCACAGTCACAGATTTGCTCAGCGCCCTCACCACAGATTAACCCAGCCCCCAGACAACCTTGACAAGGAAATCAACATCTTTAACAACAGGATCAAGAACTGCGCTAACTTATTCACACCCATCAAACCCAACAAGCTTAGTAGATCAAACAAGCAGGCAAGCTGGTACACAGAAGACCTCCGAGACACCAAACATCACTGTAAACAGCTAGAAAGGAAATAGAGATCCAGCCCCAACACCACGGACAGTACTACCAACAAGCCTGCACTCAGACGCTATTACCAGCAAATAAGAGACACCAAGAAAAAAAGCACTAGTGGACAGCATCGAAGGAAACTACAACAGCTGCAAGGAGGTCTTCTTGATTGTCAAGGATTTCACCTCGCCCTCAGCCATTGTCAACAACATTGCTGCCTTCCAACAACTCTGCATCAACACATCCAACTTCTTCGACAGCAAAATTGCAAACATTCACAGCAACTTTCGCACACCAACCCAAACCCAGAGACCTACTCACTAACCTACTTACACCAACCAAGATAGCCATCATACCAAATGGACAGCCCTCACCAGAAGTGACTCAGTGGTATTCATGCAGACCGTCCACTCAGGGGACCCAACGGACCCATTCCCCCACCACATCTGCAACCTGGGAACATCACCAATCAGCACCACTCTGAGCCCCATCATCAACACCTTCATCATATCTGCCACTTTACCGGATGTATGGAAACTTGCAGAAATCAACACCCTCCTCATGAAACCACAGCAAACCTGAATCAACTGAGCAACTTCCAACCCATCTCCCTTCTCCCCTATCAAGCCAAAGTGATTAAGAAGGCCCTCAACAAACAGCTCACAGCCCACCTCAAACCATCTTAAGACAACACTCAATCAGGATTCAGAAGGAACCACAGCACCGAAACAGGTATTATTGCTTCCACTGACAACATTTGAATCATCCTGGACTGAGGAGAAACAGTGGCCCTCATCCTGCTCAACCTTTCCGCGGTCTTCAACAGCATCTCCCACAATACAATCATCAGAAGACTCCACGAGATCAGCATACAAGGATCTGCTCTCAAATGTATCTGTTCCTTCCACACGGGAAGAACCCAAAGGGTCAGGCTTCCACCCTTCACATCAGAGACCAAGATACTGATATGCTAAGTCCCACAGGGTTCGCCCCTCAGCCCCACTGTTTTCAACATATACATGACACCACTCGCCAACATCATCCGATCACAAGACATCACCGTTATCGCCTACGCCAATGACACCAAAATCATCCTCTCCCTGACAGACAAGACAACCACCACCAGAACCAATTTCACCAACTACATGACCATGGCAGCAGACTGGATGCTAACCAACAGCCTGAAGCTCAACTCTGACAAGAAGGAAGAAATGGTCTTTGACAACAAGGCCTCCCATGGGACTCCACCTGATAGCCCTCGAAGCCAGGATCAACACCCACAGACCACACAAGAAATCTAGGCATCTTCCTAGCCCAACATGACTGCTGAAGTAAACACAGTGTGCACCTTCTGCTTCCACATCCTATGCATGGTGCAAAAGATCTTAAAATCATTGCCTCAGAACACCAGCCAAACTGTCCTGCAAACACTCAACACCAGTAGGCTGGACTAGGACAACACTCTACACCAAAATCTCCAAACAACTCCTACCCAGACTCCAAACCATCCAGAACACCACCGTAAGACTCATACGTGACCTCCCACACCGCCCAAAATCACACCACACCTCAAGAAGTTTCACAGGCTACCCATTCACAAAGACAGCCAGTTCAAACTTCTCATTCACACATACAAGGCCCTACACAGTACAGGACCAGAATACCTGAACAGCCCCGTACATTTTCACCAACCCACCAGACACCAACTCTCTGCCTCTCACTCTCACACACTCCCAGCATTCGCAAAAGCAAAACTGGAGGTCGTTCATTCTCCTACATCAACCCCAAGACATGGAAGGACCCCCCTTAACACATCAGAGCCTCCTCCTGACTTCTTGAGTTCTTTCAAGAAGCTCAAGACCTAGCTCTTTGTATATGCACCTTGGGAACGACACACCTACATTCCTGCTGAAGTGCTATACAAATCAAAATAACATAACACATTTAACTTAGGAAAGTCTGTCTGTAGTGATGTCAACAGGGTTTTGACATTGTATCTAAGTTATAAGGTCATCATCAGGACCTATAATGAACAGGATCCTAGGCCTGAATGATTAGTCACCAGCATGGCAACAAAGACCTGGTGCCAATGTGTCAAACACCAGTGGAGTACAAAAAACTGTTTCCAAGTTGTGAGTCATGATTACCACTGGTGTGGGCAAAATCCAGGCATTCCAGATAAAGGCACTGTACAATTTATTGGAGGGCCTGCTAGCAAAAGGTATGAGGCGCCCACAGCTGTCAACAATGACAAAAAGTGTGTTTTGAAGAAATTTTAAGCTCTCTCATGGAGAGAGGCAGAATGCCCAAATTGATCAGAACAGGCACTCGAGTCGACCATGACTGATATGCTGCTTAAAACTCTCCCATCGAGTGAGGCAAAATGCCTACACTAAAACGAGCAAGCACGCAGATGATGCTTCCACTAACTGAATCGCCATCTGCAGTACATGTGAG